>OX101791.1:16515666-16891203 GCA_944452715.1 Ophion slaviceki
AAGGCAAAAAAGTGAAAAAAAAAACGGCAGTTCAAATCGTGTCCGGTGTTGCGCTTTTCATGTAGCTCACGTTTTTATTGAACACCCCCTTCTCCGTCGATACGAACATCAGAGGGCGAGTTTTGGAGAGAGAGTAGGCAGGGGTTCTGGGGGGGGGGGGGGGTGTTACATTACAGGCTCGCCGAGGGCGGAGGTATGAAAATGTTATTGGGCTACTGAACGCAAGCGCCTTTCACATTGCTACAAATGAGTGATTTCATATTTTTCATCTTTTTTTCTGTCACAAGAATTGCTGTATAAAAAACATGGTTTTTATTTACATACATAGATGAAGTCGGTACATACGTTTCCAATTGTAGTGTTTGCCATCTTTTTTTCTCGACGTTAGTTGTCCTGGATAAATAAATGAATACACACGCACCCACCTATGTATATATTTACTTTCAAAAAATGATGCAGTGAAAAATAAATAACAAAACAATTCGGGCCGAGTGGCGCAAAAATGTTATTTTAGGTTACCTGTAGGTTATTGACCGGTCGAACTCAAGAGCCTCCCACAATGCTACGAATGAGTGATTTCATACCTCTGATGTTCTTTTATATGTCAGAGCAAAAAAAAACCTAAAGAATCTAGAAAAAGGGTAAAAAGACATCACAAGGCCCGGTATTTTACTCACATATATAGGGTGTCTCAGAATGACCTGACATTTTGATTTATTAAGGCCTTAGGCCACCTAGAGGCCGAAAAAACAGGCTTCTTGGGAATCTTTTTTTTTCAGAAAAACTACAAAATAAATCGATATTACAAAAAAGGGCGTTTATCATACATATCAGTGACTGTATACGATAATTTTTTTTATGCGATTAATTTCAAAATGCCGGTTGTGCGGCGTTTATCTCAAAACTGCATTTTTTAAGTTGGTCGAAAAAAAAATCCTACGTACTTCTATAGACAATGTATTTTTCAAGATATATTCAACATTTCAAGTGAATCGGTTGCAAATTTTCTGAGTTATGTTTCCGGCCAACTTAAAAAATGCAGTTTTGAGATAAACGCTGCACAGTCGCCCTTTTGAAATTAATCGCTTCGAAAAAATTATTGTATACAGTCACTGATATGTATGATAAACACCTTTTTTGTAATCTTGATGTATTTTGTAGTTTTTATGAAAAAAAATCCCCAAAAAGCCTATTTTTTCGGCCTCAAGATTATCTTAACCCCTTAACAAAACGTATTATTTATTTGAAAAGTACGACATTTTTTATTTTCATATAAGGTACAAACATGGAGGTTATGTGTGGAACACAATATCCGATAAATGGCCGCCACGTCCCTGTTCGCAAACGTTCATTTTTCTAACGAAATTTCGAATAACATTTTGGCATAATTGCAGACTAATTTCATTAATGGTGCGTCCAATTGCTTCCTTAAGCTCAGGAATGGTCTGTGGATCATTGGCATACACTTTTTCTTTCAGAAAACGCCAAAGACAGAAGTTCAATGGCGTCCAATCGCACGATCTTCGTGGCCAGTTCACATCGCTGCGGCGCGAGATCACAGGACCATGGAACTTCGTTTGCAATAACTGCATTGTTTCGCCCGCAGTGTGGTAGATTGCGCCATCTTGTTGAAATAATGTTTTCCAAGTCCATGCCGTTTATGCCATTTATCGGATATTGTTTTCCACACATAACCTTTATGTTTGTACCTTATATTAAAATAAAAATATTCGTATTTTTCAAATAAATAATCCGTTTTATTAAGAAATTTAAATGTCAGGTCATTTTGAAACACCCTCTATAAATTTAATCGGTACAGTCTTTAGTTTTCAGTTTTTTTTCCAAATCCAAAGGGGAAATAATTCTCTAGATAGAAAATCAAGAAAGTTGTGGCTGTTTGAAGTTTTTCGAAATATCGCAGGCTGTTTCCGTATTCTCGGCATCTCCTCTTTGTGCGATACTTCGTTCGCTCCCCAATCCTTTGTTACTGGTGAGTTGCCAGAGCCATTCGAGGAGGCCACGTTCACGCATACACCGGGGCACATGCCATTTTAGCATCTCGTATTTATCGATAGAATCACGTTGCTCCGAAATTTTTGCGATCCGGTTGTTCGGATTGAAGAAGAGTTCAGTTCGAAAGTTCAGAACGGTCTTTGGCAAAACAGATTCTTATCTGCAGAGACGGTTTATACATTAGGCCCGGGCCTAGGCCGCAGCGGAGAAAGGGGGCGCCACGCGTCGGCAAGATCCGTAAGTACGCACGCCTCCTTCTCTCCTCTACCCATACCGATCTTATACGTTAAGGCCCTCGTCTCGTGTGATGGGTCAGAAAAACCATGTTCTTAAATTGCATTTTCTCAAAGTATAATTTCTTCCGAATATTTTCATTTTTGAGCCATTAAAAAATTCGAAGAATTACCCGAGTTATGGGCCTTTATAGAGGTCGCGGCAATCGGAGTAACCGACTATCCTGCACGGCGCGCACGACCTTTTTCGAGCGCACTATCCGCCTGTTGTCGATTGAGATTTATTATTATTATTCGGGGTACCCGAAAATCGTAATCCTCAAATACAGGGTGCGCCAGAGAAACTTACTTATTTGAAAGGTCAATAAAAACAAAAGTACTTCAATTATTGTTTAAAATTTTTTTTTATTTGAGAATACAATATCCCAATTTTTTTTCATGCAGTCTTGAAAATGACATCGGATAAATGGCGACCCCCATTGCGCATACACTGATGAAGTCGATTTTTGAAATTCGTATCCACTCTTTGCAGCATATCAATCGGTATGTTGGCAATGGCGTCGCGAATGTTGTTCTTGAGGTGTGCCATGGTCCGTGGTCGATCGACATAAACCAGAGATTTCAAATAACCCCATAAAAAGAAATCGCATGGAGTCAAATCTGGAGAGCGTGCCGGCCATTGGAGATCGCCTCTGAGAGAGATGAGGCGGTCAGGGAAATGTTGTCGCAACAAATCGCGTTCAGTTAATTCTTGCACAACAGCCAATTTATAGGGATGAAATTGAAGGTCTTCATGGAGAATTCGTCGAACAGTGGTGTCAGAAATTCCCATAGCAGCTGCGTGTTTGCGAGCCGAACGCCGGGGAGAATGCACAACTGACTGCCTCACTCTTTCGACATTTTCCGGAGTTCTGATGGTCCGTTGAAGTCCATTTCTGGGTTTAGCGACACTTCCACACTCCCGAAATGAGTTAACCCACGACAGAATCGAATTACGGCCAGGAACGAGTCTGTGAGGAGGAATTTCAAAGCGAGCGCGGAAGGCACGTTGCGTAGCAACAAGTGAGCGACCGTTAGAAAAGAAGCTCTCGACTGCGAAGGCCCGCTGCTCTCTAGACCAGAGCATGATGGCAACTGACTGGAGGGAGAAACAAACTTGGGAACTTCCCCCTCCAGATGCGCCCCCTCTCGCCCCTCTACCCGCCCAACTCACCGCGCGGGAATTTTTTCAAATAAGTAAGTTTCTCTGGCGCACCCTGTATTAATGAGCTCTTTGAGCAAGAAGAAGGTGTGATGTATGGCCCTGGAATCGCAGACTGAGTGTAAGTTTCAAGCTTTTATTATATTTGTGCATGTAGTACAGTCGTGCTGCATATTGCAATCGGAAAAAAATTAGAAGAAGGCTAGTTTTTTGACAGGTAATTTTGTAGGTGCCGCGGGTGCTAAATCCAAGTTTGCCTAAAAATCGGGGTGTAGGGTTTTTTTAGGGGATGGAAGTGGATTAATGCCAAACTACAACCGCCACGAGGTCGGCGCCGGGAGACAAAATGTTCAGAAAAGTCCGGGCTCTAGTTTTGTCCACAGCGCCGAAGTCGTGGAAGTCCATTTTGGGGGTGAAAAGGTGGGGTGAAATTTTGAAAAATCAGTTTTCATTCGATAACTCTTTAGGAAAAATTCATACAATTGTTGTTCAAATGGGAACGTTGTAGCCCGTGCAAAGACGCGTCGATCGGGTATTTGATCAACCCTCTCCGAAAATATCTTCATCCCGAAAAGAATTGTTGAAGCATAAAAAAAATTGTTTATTGAATAACTCAAACAATCGATTTTTCGGGGATGGTTTAAATGTACTAAATGTAGAGAAAATGATTCTCCACATTTCGTACATTTGAACCATACCCGAAAAATCGATTGTTTTTTCCTATTTTAACCATTTTTGGAGGGTTTTGGAGGGATATTATCGTGGAGTGATGATGAAATACTTGATCGACCCGTCTTTTCAAGGGCTACAACGTTCCCATTTGAACAAAAAGTGTACGATTTTTTTTCTAAAGAGTTATTGAATTAAAACTGATTTTTCAAAATTTCACCCCACTTTTTCACTCCCAAAATGAACTTCCACGACTTCGGCGCTGTGGACAAAACTAGAGCCTGGATTTTTCTGCAGATTTCGTCTCACGGCGCCGAACTCGTAGGGGTTGTAGTTTCGCATTAATTCACCCCCATCCCCTTTCATCCTCTAAAAAAAAACTGTACACCCCGATTTTTAGGCAAACTTGGATTTAGGACCCGCAGCACCTACAAAATCACCTGTCAAAAAATTAGCCTTCTTCTAATTTTATCCGATTACGGGGTTTTTCTGTGACAGCACGACTGTACTAATGTACCGTTCTTCAAACTTAAATGCGTTTTTCTCAAAATTATATTTTTCAATTTTTTGGGCAAGATATTTCGAAAACTAATTGACCGATTTACTTCAAATGTAAACCACATGTAGTGTATCCTGGCGTCTATTACGTATACTAGAATCAACTCGAGAAAAATATATTAACTCTTTAACATGCATCCCCAGATAGGAATTGACGATGAAAAAAGGGCTCGCCAAGCTCTGAAACAAGGCTCACATTTTTTAATTCAGGCTGAGCACCAGCCTGATTTCAGGCCTGGCTGAACCTCTGAATGATAACGCGGTTTCAGGCTCTTGCCCACAGGCTTGACCAAAGGCTGGTAGAAAAGCCTGTACTAAGCCTGAAACGACGAAACAACAAGGCTCAAAACGAGCCTTAATGAAGCCTTCACGAGCATTTATGACCAGGCTTTTCCCAAACTCTTCCCGAGGCTATATGAGGCCTGTTTTTAGTTTTCTATATTCTACATTGGGGTAAATTTAATAAATCTGTAAAGAATTCATTTGATTTAATATATATATTTATTATTTGTTATATTGTTTGTTACAAAATATATATAAAAAATATTTTTAAAAACAATACTTTATTTTATTGCGTACTTTTATTTTCGTATATATTTTTTTGTGTACCTCATAAATATCGATAAGAGCATATGTTTAAATGTTCTGAGCTGCCTCCTTCGCTTTCGTTTTTCGCTCCTTCGCACCCGACAAATTTATTGCTAAATTTTTTTTTCATAACAGTACAGAAAAAATATTATTTTAAACTCATTTTATTTTATCACAACCTGAAACAAGCCTGCATCCAGCCTTGATTTTTCAGCCTCAAAATTCACCGGCTGAATAAAGCTTGAAATAACCCTGAGTTTAGGCTAAGCAGCCAGTCTTGGTTCCAGGCTGCTCCAAACGATGAAATGAAACCTAGGCCAGGTCTGTCTCACTCAGGCTCGGTGAAACAAGGCTCGCACAAGCTTGTTTCCATCGTCAGCCTTTTAATTTCCTACCTGGGTCACAATTCATAATCATTACATGAAAAATCGTCATGTTCGGTTACACCGTTGCCACTCTTCCAATTTTTTCTCCTCTTTTATTCTAGTAAGCGTAACAGCGACATGCTTACAGATTATACCATTTTTCTAATATTTCAATTCTTTCAATTCAATTCAATTCTTGTTTAACAAAACCTAAAAAGCCCGAAATGTTTTATGTCCAATGGTTTTCGAGAAAAAAATTTCAAACTAAGACTTTTCATTATCTTCACACCAGACGACCGCCTTAATGCATAAAGGGGGCACTTATTTCGTCAGGCCTAAGGCGCCAGTTTTCGTAAACCGCCCTTGGGTCCAAGTCGGTGCGGCACAAAACCTGAAAATTTAGCAATTTTCATTTCTCACTAAAATCGACTGAGCAAGCTCTTGTTCGATGCAAAATCGTTTCGTGGTTACGAATTTCCTAGTCCCAACTTTGCCCAGGTCTTATTTAGCCCAGGAGAACGATTTTTGTCCATAATCGTCTCCCGGATCAAAAGTTTTGGTCCGATCGTGTTCTACCTGGCAAATTCATAATCAGCGGATTATTTTGCATCGACCAGGGCAACTCGATTTGATTTGGTCCTAACAGAGGCAGTGTATACACTAGGCTCGCTAGATCCCGGCCTAGGGCCCCGCACAGTGGATCGGAACAGTGAAAAAAGTGAAATAGGATTTTTCTTTTGAATTGATATATATTTTTGTTCCGATTGATAGAGCTATATAACCCAACAAGAAATATTATATTACACTTTTTCTCAACAATAATATTTATCAACAAAATGGCCAATATTCAAAAATTTTGTATGGAGCGACATCTATCATGCTCTGTATCTTCGAACTTACGGCCGATACACATTCGGTCCTTCAAAGGTACATTATCTGGCCATTCGTCTCTCATATGAGACTATGCACAGGTCCATCCACCTGCAACTTTGCCTGATAAATGCGTCAGAAGATTGGTATTTTTTGTAGTACCCCGAAACGAATTTAAAGCATTATTTTATGTAAAGGAGTGTAAAGAAGGAATAGAGGCCTTTTCCCGGCAGTGAAAAGTGACATTGCAAGCTCATAATAATAATAATAATGATACCAATTATATTGTTATTTTATTTTATTATATATTATTTACTAAGAAGGAAAACGGACAATGTCTGAATGACCTATCTAAAACATTGTCCTTTTTCCTTCTTAAAAAATAATGTATAATAAAATATAATAACAATAAAATTGGTATTATTGTTATCATTATGAGGCTGTAATGTCACTTGCCACTTCCGCGGCAGTGGAGCGAAATGGTGAAAAAAGTCGCAGGATTTTTTTTAATTGACATATATTTTCGTTCCGATTGATAGAGCTATAATACCAGGTGTGTAAGTATGAAACCGGAATTTTTGTACAGAAAAAACACGTTTATTGTAATGATATGATACAAAGTAACTTATTCAAAGTATTGTCCGTCGCTATCTATACATTTTTCCCATCTTTCTGGCAATTTGTGGATTCCGCGCCAAAAGAACTGTTGCTCTTTTGAGGCAAACCATTCATCGAGCCATTTTCGTACATCTTCGTAAGAAGTAAAGCGCTGCTCAGCAAGTGCGTGTCCCATCGATGCAAACAAGTAGTAATCGGATGGGGCAAGGTCCGGTGAGTAAGGCGCGTGCTGAAGAATCTCCCAACGGAACGACTCTATCATTTCCTGGACCTGTTTTGCTTTGTGTGCTGGTGCATTGTCATGCAGCAAAATCACCTTGTGTTGTCTTTGTTGGTATTCTGGTCGTTTTTCACGCAAAACTCGATCCAAATCGGTCATTTGTTGTCGGTAGCGTTGAGTATTGACAGTTTCCCCAGGTTTCAGCCGCTCGTAGTAGATTACGCCCTTCTGATCCCACCAAACACACAGCATTGTCTTTCGTCCGTAGCGGTTTGGTCTTGCCGTCGATGTTGATGGTTCACCCGGAGTAACCCATGACTTTTTGCGGTTAGGATTCTCGAAATATATCCACTTTTCATCGCCAGTCACAATTCGATGGAGAAATGACTTTCTTTTGAACCTGGCGAGCAGCATTTCGCATGATGTTTTGCGGTTTTCCTGCTGTCTTTCGTTGAGTTCATGTGGAACCCATTTCCCCACCTTTTGTATCTTTCCCATGGCTTTCAACCGAAGGGAGATGGCTTCTCGGGTCACCTTTAACTGATCCGCCAGTTGTTGTTGTGTTTGAGCGTCGTCTTCGTCCAACAAGGCTTGCAGGTCAGCGTCTTCAAACTTTTTCGGTGGTTTTCCACGTTCTTCGTTCCTCACGTCAAAATCGCCACTTTTGAACCGTTTGAACCACTCGAAACACTGTGTTTTACCGAGAGCATGCTCACCAAACGCCTCCACAAGCATTCGATGCGATTCGGCTGCGGTTTTCTTCAGATGAAAACAGAAAAGTAGTGCTGTCCGCAAATCGTAATTTGTTGGCACAAAACTCGACATGTTTATCTCTAATAAACTAATGCTACTGAATGAAACTCGTGTTATTGTGAGTTGGAAATCTTTGTCGGATATCAATACAATAACAAGACACCGCTGACGTGATGTGTCGGTAACTGCATCGACATCTAGCGCCACCTATGGGCAAATTCCGGTTTCATACTTACACACCTGGTAACCCGACAAGAAGTGTTGTATTACATTTTTTCTCAAAAATAATATTTAACTACAAAACATACCCCTTCGGCCCTTTAAAGGTACATTACCTAGCTATTCGTCAATCATTTGAGACTATACATAGTCCTCCATCCACCCGCAACTTTGCCTGATAAATGTTTCAGGAGATTGGTACTTTTTGTAGTACCCCAAAATGAATTTAAAACATTACTTGATGGAAAGGAGTGTAAAGAAGGAATGGAGGCCTTTTCCCAGCAGCGGCAAGTGACATTGCAGACTCATAATAATAATAATACCAATTATATTGTTATTATTTTGAATGACCTTGAATGACCTTGAAAGACTTGACCCCCTAATGTTTTTTCTGTGGCTTGAGGTGCTCCACAAGATAGTTGAAAAAAAATGTACCATTCCATTTAAAAAAGTGGAGGTGACCTTCACTGTGCGTCAGCGCCTCGACCGAAATAAAAACAATTGATCGCATTTGATGGTCCCCTTCAAACCGTACAACTTTTGTCTGGAACATTTTTTTGTGACGTCGATAATTACCGAGTTATTTCGGGTGGCAGAGATAAGAGGGACACCCTGTATATGGTTAAACTGATGTGCGACGCAGTTGCGACGTTTTCGTTTTTACCTGCTCGCCAAGGTACTCTTGAAAATAAATACCGATTCACGAGAGCAAGGGAATATTCCCGGAAGGGAGCACACGCAAACAAGAGACTGGATGGCTCTCTCCTGTGTGTCTCTCCCTGCTATACTTATACACACTTGGCTCCACGAGACTCGCAGGTTTAAAAGGGTTTAATAAAAGTAATTGGATTTTATCGCTCGTAACGTTTTTGCCCTGAAGTAGCGGAGCCCTTGATACAAGCTGGAATGCACGATCGTGTACGCAAAATTCACGATCATTCATTAACTCGTGCGGCAATGTATTGATAAACGTATATAAATCGAGCTCTTCTGAACGTTCGGGACCGTCCTCCTATTCCACTTCCAGTTTAAAACGCGTAAAAATGTTTCCCCATTATCGTTGTTGCAATTTTGTTTAAGGTTGTTATGGGCTCTAGCCGTCGGGGGTGAAGTACGAGAGGAGCGCCCTATACTTATGCACAGAGTCGATTGACGATTACCAACTGTTAGCTATAAAATAATCGTCATTTTAACCGTACGTTTGCGAAGTATTTTTCTACATCTATTTGTAAAAATATCAATTTTTAAACATTCGATGATTACATCAAGTGTTTTCGCAACTTTGGATCATTATTTTCTATAACTTTTTCTTGCTCAATCAACGCGAGACGAATTGGCAACGTCGTAAATCGTGGTATATCATACTGCCCATGTTGGCAGAAGTGTCCCGAAGTTAGAGGCATACGCACCCCGTTCGTAACCTCAATATCGGCCCAAGGAGCTGCAAAAATGAATATCGGTCCGAGTAAAAAAAATTCCGCTGGAAAAAAAAGTGTGTACTAAAGCTGTCTAAAATCTCGAAGAAATAAAAAACTTGTATAATTTTCCAATATTCTGCAATCAAATTTATGGATGAAAAGAATGCGCGTTATTTTGTCTTTGCCTAGAAATGTATAATTTCTGAACATAGTTATCAAATTAATATTGAGTAATTATTACTGATTAAGAAAATAAGTACGAAAAATATTCGTACTTTTACCTTATATTAAAATCAAAATGTTCGTACTTTTCAATTAAATAATACGTTTTATTAATAAATCAAAATATCCGGTAATTTTGAGACACCCTATATTAAAGCGGGTGTACACAAATTACGCAATGTCACATTTTTCCATTTTTACCCCTCCCCCCCTCCCCCACGTAACAGGACCGTAACGCCCGGCCTGAATACCCCCCCCCCCCCTCCTCTATTCCGTTGCGTAACGGGTGCTTTGTCGTCAATATTGCGATTTTTTCTTCAAAGAAATAACTAATTATGAAAGGATCGGGTTTATACTAACTTTATGAAGTATATATTCATCTAGTTTCATACCATCTTTTTTTTAATCTTTAAAATTAACCGAGATATATGCCTCACTTTGACGACGAAAAAACAATGATCTTCATTGGCCCGATATCTTTATGAAAGGTTATCAGTAAATAAAAAGTCAACAATTTATCGATATCTATACAAATGTAGCTATCGTTATGCGTAGCCCTTTTTTATTTTATTTTATTTTTTTACAAAATGCCGACAGTTCGGACATTTTTTTTTCTATTTTCCAGGCCCATTTTTGTATTCAAGCAGTCTTTAAAAATAGCAATTATCAACAAAAAATCGGCTATGTACAACCTTAGTCACTGCTATTACGAAAATGTCAAAAAAATCGGAAATCGGTTGATAAGTTTTTGAGTATTCGCTGGGACAAGGTGGAAAAAAGTAGTTTCGAGAAAAACGCGTTCAAAGTTTTCGTTCCTTTTTTTTTAATATAAAGTTATGTTTTTTTCTAGAATATTGATATTTACATTAAGGCGTAACCCCCACTTGTAGCGCAAAAAAGGCCTTTTTCATGAATTTTTTTAAAGAAAACTACAAAACTTATTTAATCGAACAATATACCATCTTAAAGAACACATCTTGAAGAACTTTCAGTAATTTTTTTATTGAAAAATATTACATTGTTTAGTGGCAAATGGCCGTCAATGAAATAATGTTTTTATATACACGGTTTGCAGTGACCAACATTGCGGCGAAGTGGATCATCTGAAAAAAAAATGCGGATGGATTTAGTCAAATATAAGTATAAACTAGTCTTTAATCGAAGGATTTTAAAAAATATTCATTTTTCACAAAATGGCGGACAGTCAAAGTTAATGGTTCGATTTTAACGAAAAAAACGGCCGTTTTTTGGCTATAAAACGGCCATTTTTTTATAAAAAAAAAATCGAACGATTAAAGACTACATTTTTATGTATTAAATAAGCCTGCAAAATTTCAAGAAAATCGGTTCATTAGTGTTCGAGTAATATTGGTCACCGACTTCAGAAATGCCATTTTCAGAAAAACGCGTTTAAAGTTTCAATTTTAGTTTACACGAAGAAAATATTTTTTGTTGTAAACTTACATAGTCATCTATTCCGGGCCCATACAGAAGTATGGGCCCGGATACTTATACTTCAAAAAAATGCAATAAAAAAAAATCGATTTTTTCAAAATCGCAAGTGGGGGTAACCCCTTAAAGTATCCAGTCGCGGGCGATATGACGGTTCTTCATCTTCATTATATTTCACAAAATAATAAGAGCCTGCACTTCATCTATTGTGAACCATGCCACACATGGAGGGACTGAGGGCACTAACCGGTCGCGCTACCTGTTCTCACTAAAGTGACTGTAACTCCGTCAATTTTCGGACTTGTGAATAAAAATATTGCCAACACATTTTTCAAATATTTACTTTCAAGAATTATGAAAAACAAAAAGAAAAGATTGTTTTTCAAATTATGCTTGTGGTAAGTGGGAAAGCTACTGTGCAAGTTTTTGTACAGTGACTTCCCCCCGTCACTGACTTTTCATATGGTAAAGTTGTCACCTTTCCGCGGTAAAATTGCACGCGAGCTTTAAATTCAAAACTTGAACATGCAGAAATTTTACTATTTCCGGCAGTTTTAAAATCTTGACGTAATGCAAACACCGTAACGCCCCCCCCCCCCCCCAGTTGTGTTACGTAATTTGCGTACGCCCCCAAACATGAAACGGAGGTCCCCCCTCTTCACCTCGCCTGGACCATAAGCGTATTATAATTGCGGATTATGGAATCAAATCAAAATCAGTATGCAAGAAATGATTCCGGTACATCATGCACAATAATAATAACTATACAGGGTGAGGGACATAAAGTGTTACAGAGCAATAGTACTCAAACTATTGATCATATCCAAAAATGTTTCAGACAAAAGTTTCAGTGTTCGAGAAGGCCGTCATACTGGATCACCCTATTTTTTTATCGGTGGAGACGCTGAAGCTACGTTAAGATCAACCCCACTTTTTTAAATGGAATGGTACATTTTTTTTCAACCATCTTGTGAAGCACCTCAAGCCGCATAAAAAACATTAGGCGGTCAAAGTTGTTCCTGGTCCAAAGTGGTTCATGGTCCAAAGCCGACCTTGAAGGTCATTCAAGGTCACCTATCAAAATGAAATACAAATCTAAATATCCCGGATCACTACCAAATATTTGGTAGTGATCCGAGATATTTAGATTTGTATCATCGATACTGACCTTGAATGACCTTGAACGACTTTGACCCCCCCGATGTTTTTTATACAGCTTGAGGCGCTCCACAAGATGGATGAAAAAAATGTACCATTCCATTTAAAAAAGTGGAGTTGACCTTGACGTAGCTTCAGCGCCTCCATCGATAGAAAAATAGGGTGGTCCAGTATGACGGCCTTCTCGAACACTGAAACTATTGTCTGAAACATTTTTGGATATGATCAATAGTTTGAGTGCTATTGCTCTGTAATCCTTTATGTGCCTCACCCTGTATATTAGTTAAACTTTGATTCTTCAAATGTTTGCACGACCGTTGACTACGAAAGTACAGACTACAGAAAATGTCGGTATAAATCGAATACAGATGAAGGTATTTGAAAGGACGCACATATACACGCGTAAAATGTGTTACGGTGCAAAGTGTGGGTGGATCGTTATCCTGTGGCTGGTGGTATAAGCATTTCGAGGCTAGTATCCACGATGCGTGTCGCTCGTGCAAGCTCCCTTGAGCTAGGAGAGGGTTGCAGGAGTCGAAAGAGAGAACGGGGCAAGAAAGAGCGCGTACTTTTACTGCTCTCGAGAGTTTTCTTCCTGGGGCAATCGTTCGAGACGCGAATGGGACGTTCACCGACGGTAAATCTCTCTTTTCTCTTTATATATCTCTCTCCCTGTGATACCCTCTCCTACCCTTTTTCTTGGGGGTGTTACAACACGACGTCGCGACTAAGGGTAGTTTTATCGTCGTGAGCGGGCGCGTGAGTAAAGGATTGTGCATCATTGAATCTCGTTCTCGAGAAGTTCCAGTATCGTGGATAAACCGTTTCGTCGATACTGTACAAATGCGACTCGTGCTGTTTCTCCCGTCTGGTAAAACGAAATATAAGTCGAGTATACGTTATCAGTTGTACCTCGTATAAAATTTATAACGTCGAATGAAAAATGTCGGGGAATCCTTGACTGACAAACACACCTTGTTTGAAATTATTGTGTTGAATCGAATGTTGGGAATAATTGAATTCGAATTGATTTGACACTTCGTTAGGGATAACTGGTTGTTTTTAAAATAGTTTTACATTGTTTTATATCTTTTTAAAATTGTCTCGTATTCGTATCATTTAAGGGGCTATACCAGTGTGACACTTTCGAAAAATCGATTTTTTCGTTGCCTTTTTCGACAGTTTATACTTTCAAGAATATCCTGTAAAAATTTCAAGGCCGTATCTCTAATCATTTTATCTTGCAAAAATCGATAGTTAAATCTTTAAACGCGTTTTTCTCGAAGTGAGATTTTTCAAATTCGCTGACATTGTACGTCAAAGAGCAATTATCCGATTGACTTGAAATTTGAACTGAGTACTCTTGAATATATTTACTCTACAACGACGTAGGATATTTTTGATTGGATGGAAACTGACGATGAGGCATTGAAAAAAACGACCATTTTATAGGCAAGACAAGAGACTTTTTTTTCATAACTACGCCATTATGTTAGATTTTGATATTTTTTCCAAAATCCTACGTCATTGTACAAAAAATACCTTCAAGTTCAACGACATTTTTTCTTTTTTCGGTTTCAGCTACTCAATCGGCCGGAATCATGTCAGCAGTGGAGGAACTTTTTTTTGGCGCCTCCGAAGGCAGTGCATAAGTCGCTTGGATCTGAATATTTTTCTATGAAAAAATTATGTAATATAGGTCGAATATAGCCAAATATATTCTTAATTTTCCGAACCATTCAATTGAGTGCTTTTCTTCCAAAAAATTCCCGAAAATCACCCAAATTTTCAGCATTCACACTGGTACAGCCCCTTAAAATTTCAATCGTTGTCATGTATTATTTGATGATCGAACTATATTATTGGTTGATTGATTCATTAGAGATAAACATTTATTTCTGGATATGCTTTTTTCAATATTATTCTTATTGTTTTATATCTTTTTGAATTGTCTCGTACTCGTATCATTGAACATTTCGATGGGCCTAATGTATTCTTCAATTATTGGAATAAATGGTATGGTGAAATTATTGGTAGATAGATTGATCGGAGATAACCGTTTATTTTTCGGTATGTTCTTTTTCTAAATATGCTTAGTAGTTATTTCATTTGTGGAAGTTCTTGACTGACGAACACGTAGCTCGAAATTGCTGTAGTTATAATGAACTCAATAATTGCACGAGTTCGTTTTCTTTTAAATATAACTTGGCCTCATTTGGTTCTACGATCAACGATATAAAATATTTGCTTGTGCAAATAAATAGATATGCACAACATACTGCGCCTGTATTTGGTTTCTCATTACAGAATATCCAAGTAATATTATTGTGATGATCAATATAATATAATCAACTATACAATCAGTTTTTATCTAGATGGCCTAGAGAAGATTATCTGTTATCTAGATGATCTATTATCTGGACATGAGGCCATTGCGAAATTGACGTGACGAAGCAAGAGAAAAGTATGTTAAATGATCGGCGGCGCGGGCAGGGCGGACGCGAGGATGTTCCTTCATAATGCAAGACAGTGGAAAAGCAATTTGACTATTACAATGTTATCTGGAAGAGTTTGCTTTCGCGACTCTTACTCTCTCTCCCTCGCACTTCTCCATGTCCTTCTCGTCTACCGTCCCCCTTGATCTTTCTCTTGCTCTCGCCCTATTCCCGATTGTGCCATGCTGCCATGAAACAGAGCAAACGCTGAAGAAAAAGAAATTTGATAAAACAGATCCGTCGCTCGTTGCTCGTTTATGGAAAAGCATTTCCTTCTTCTCTCACGTTGCACATGCGAGACGAACATGCATGCGCAGCATCCTTCCCTGAAACGTCTCATGTGCATATCGGTAGGAGACAGCGAGAAAAGGGAGAGAGGGCGAGAGAGAGGAGAAAAGTCGTGGTATCACTTTTGCATGCACATACGAGACGCACGAGAACGTATTCCACAGAGTTTTGTAAATTATTCAAAACTCCCCCCCCCCCAGTCTCCTTTTCTGTATGATCTACAACGTTGCCCTTACCAGTTGGCAGTAGCAATCTATCCTCTTCCTCTGAAGCACTTCGATTCTCACCTCTGCCTCTCTCTCCCTTGTCCCTCTTCACCCTGCCCTCTATCGCCCATTCTTTTATTCTTTTTCCCCTTTTCCATATATTTCTCGTATTTTCCTTGCCACCTTTTTCTTCACTCTCTCCTTTCCGTTCATCCACGCTTTTTTCCCTTGCCTTTTTGTTTCCCTTCGTCCCAACAACGCCTCCAGCAGGAAAGTGTCCCAAGGGAATTTCTACTTTTCTGACGGGAACTCCCGGGCGCAAGTCATACACGAATACACACATCCCATTTATCCCATCCAGCATTTCCAGATGAGCTCACAAAGGAACCCAGAATCCAATAAGTCCGATAAGACTGGCCCTTCCCATATTTTCCTATAATATTTATATCTATCTATCTATCTATCTATATATATATATATATATATATATATATATATGGACTAAAGTATGCGAGGGTTTGCCTTCGATATATCGCCCCGGGCCTATCGAAAACAACCCTTAACCATATCGGACTTATTAAAGCTTTTCTTCGCCCTTAAGTTTGGATCTCTCTCTCTTTTTACTCCACTCTTCCTTTCTTCTTCACTCTCTTCCCCTCTCCCTGTCCCTTTTCTATCACTCTCACCTTCTTTCCGGCCGTAAGTACGCCTAACAGCGCGTACAAAGGGTGTCGATTATTAGTCGAAGAGGAAATAATTATTTTCAAATATTCATCTTGCTTTGAGAGGTTTTGACGCGCTATTAGGAATCTTCATCGGCTCCGAGCCTGTATGTATACATATTAGGGTGGCGCAATTTTGAGCTCTATTTTTTTTCCTTTTACTCATCATCCAATTATCTTCTTTAAGGGGTTAGGCCACTTTAGAGGCCGAAAAATAGGCTATTTGGGGATTTTTTTTCAGAAAAACTACACAATAAATCGAGATTACAAAAAGGGTGTTTATTACACATATCAGTGACTGCATACAATAATTTTTTTGAAGCGATTAATTTTAAAATGGCGGCTGTGCAGCGTTTATCTCAAAACTGCATTTTTTAAGTTGGCCGGAAACATAACTCAGACAATTTTCAACCAATTCACTTGAAATGTTGAATGTATCTTGAAAAATAGATTGTCTATGGAAGTACGGAGGATTTTTTTTTATATTGCATAGTTCATTTGTTATTAACAATTATCTGACGATTTCGTCAGATAATTATCTACGAATCTACGAAATCGTCAGATAATTGTTTTTTTAACACATTGGTTTTTGTTTTAGAATTGATTTTTCACACTTCTAACCCAAGAGTTATAATCTTTGTTCTCATTAAATAATTATTTAAAGCTCTTGTCCGTGAACAAAATTATAGGTCGTTTTATTCGTGAAACTGAAATGGCAGCTATTTTCCGCCCATCGTAATGCGTCCCGCAGTTGGTCTCGTTAGTCAAACGGCGGACCAATCGTAGCTGTACTCTGTGACAAGCAACGCCATAATACAATAATACATAATAACACATATCGTCTAATTTGTGCTTGTTAAAAATTATTATAATAAATTATTCAGAAAATGTAACACTTCACTGCGTATTTCGTTTTTATGCTACAAGGAATTATAGTGCTTGCGAGATTTATTTTTCGGCGGAAATTCTGAATTTCGGAAACCTCGAGAGACCACTAAATATTCATTGGGCAGCCAGAGCTTTCGCAAGGTTAATTTAAACATTAAAAAGCCTAAAATTCATGGGTGAATAGTGGACGAAAAAAATCGATATTTTAATAAAAATTTGAATTTTTGGGAGGCTTGAGCGACCCGTAAATATTTTTTGCCCACTCGCAGCTTCCGAGACAATTTTTTTTTCTTTAAGGGAGACTTTGTCCTTGAAATTTTCGAAAAATCAATTTGAGCTCAACATGAGCAGCTAGAAGAAGAGGAGGGATGCCTCTATGGACCAGGTTGCCGATTAGCGATAATTATAAACACATTTGTGTAAACACATTACAAAACTTTAAAAGCGTTTTTCTCGAAAAAACGTTTTTAAAAATGGCTGACATTCTCCTGACCGCTGTAATTAACATATCAACCTGAAATTTGGAGAACATACTCAGAAAATATGTCTTCACGGAATGACGGATCGTTTTTTCGATAGATACATTTTTGCATTTATTATTTATCTTTTTATGCGAAAAAAAACGCGAAAATTCGATTTTTTTTTAAATTGCCGCCATTTTCCGTAATTTGTACTAAACGAAAAACCCATCCGTCATTCCATGACCAAAGGGTCACAGATTGATAATATGCTTTGAATTTGTGTTTCAGATCAACAAAGAGGGGGCAGTGATGTCAGCCGTTTACCTCCCGCGATTTGAGGACCTGTTTTCGCGGAGCTGCAACGGCCGCCATTTTGGTTTTTTTTTTTCAAAAAAAATTTTTTTTAACGTTCTGTATATCATGAACAAAAGCAAGAAAAAAACCGCACTCAAAAAGCTTTACTCGTTTCTTTAAAAAAAATAAAATGTAAACACCTGAAATATGGCACTCCAAGGACAAAGTCTCCGTTAAAGAAGATAATTGGATGGCCAGAAAAAGGAAAAAAGAGCTCAAAATTATGTAACCCTAATACACACACACACACACACACACACACACACACACACACACACACACACACACACACACACACACACACACACACACACACACACACACACACACACACACACACACACACACACACACACACACACACACACACACACACACACACACACACACACACACACACACACACACACACACACACACACACACACACACACACACACACACACACACACACACACACACACACACACACACACACACACACACACACACACACACACACACACACACACACACACACACACACACACACACACACACACACACACACACACACACACACACACACACACACACACACACACACACACACACACACACACACACACACACACACACACACACACACACACACACACACACACACACACACACACACACACACACACACACACACACACACACACACACACACACGCACACGCACACGCACACGCACACACACACGCACACGCACGCACGCACACACACATACACATAAGCGGAAGTCAGCTCCCAAATCAGGAAGCCTAGAGGTAAGGTGTACGAACGCCTGTGGCGAGCCCGATCCAAAAGCGTCCGTGAAACTGTGGATTTTAGTAGTTAGTGTTTTCACGGCGTGCGTCGCTAGTGCATGACCGCACCGAAGTGAACTAAGCGACAAGAACACAACCGACGTCATGTGTCATCGATGATTCCCGCTCGTCGTCCATATTGGCATAAAGCGTGTTTGGGCTAACCAATTTTGCAAATTGTGTTAGATGTAAAAAAAAATAATTGTGTCTCGGTATAAAATATATTTCGTGATCTGCGGCGAAAAAAATCAATCGTAGGTAAGAAAAATAGTACTTACATTCATAAAAAGAATGGTTTCGTTTTATCGTACCATTATCGTACCAAGTGAAATAAAAATTATCACAAACGCGAGATATGGAGCAAGTGTCCCGTCGATGAGACAAAACGAGCAATATATGAATTTTTTCATATATTGCACCTTTTGTCTTATGTCTCGAAAATAAACGAAATGTTTATTTTCGAGGCGTGAAAATGGGAAGTGAGTGGGTGAGTGGGTGAAATATCGATTTGCCATTTTCACAGAAAGTCAAATTAAATAAAAGCTTGTAATATTGTTTGAATTGTTGCTTTTAGTGCCCGAACGCGAGACAAACTTCGAGTGCAGCGATCGATCGAGAACTGACGTTAAAATCAACACTTTCCATCGAGTTCTCGACAAAGTTTCGGACATGAAAAATTTGCAGTACGTGGGATGCCAAGCACACAACGACGAGCTCACGAAGAGAGTGATAAACTGTTATCTCTTCATGAGAGGACATTTTCTAGCGCGATCGGTCAACGAAAACAATCACGCAAGGAAAATTAAAACGAAAGACAATAGGAAAAAATAAAAACTGTTTAGATCGATTTATCTGTACAGCGTGTCATAATGTGCAAATATGATGTGTGATAATTTTTAAATCTTTTGTTTGAATTAAAAATTCTTATGAATTTTCTTGTATCTATGTTTTTACTGCTTCCGCAACGAAATAAAAACATTGACCTAATATCTGTATTTCGATATTATTCTTTATCTGTACAGCGTATCATAATGTGTAAATATGGTGATAATCTGTAAATGTTTTGTCTGCTGCAAATTTCTTATGAATTTCCTTGTGTCTATAAATAAATTTTGTTTGTTACTGCTTCCGCAACAATAAAAAACATTGACTTAATTTCTGTATTTCGGTATTCTCCAAAACTGTATATATAAGAATTCTGTCTATCTATATAGAAATTGCCTTCACCAACTGGTTGTACAATTAATTTGATGAAATGATCGCTCCATATGAAGTAGCAAAGGGTGCTCTTTGCATATCGTACGGCACTGCCTTTACAATTCATTTGATCAAATTATCGCTCCATACGAGGGACCCTGTGCTCCCTGCATATCATACGGCACTGGTTTGTTGCTGACTTTACTTCGGTGCTGTAGGAGAGCAGCGCCGCCCTTCTTGACCTCGCTTTTGCGGACGTTTTGACGTCACGGCGTTCTTAGACCTTACGTCTAGTCTTCCTGTCCCAAATCTTCTTTCCATCGTTTGTGAGTTTGACTTCGTGAGCCTTCATTTGCTCTCATCTTACTGATCATTTTACTGCTTCTCATCCGTGGTTACGGTTGATCTGATTATAATTCGGACATAAGTCCTGACTGCCATTTATTGACATTTATTTTTTAGGCACGGTTTTTGCGATGTTGAAAAAAAGAAACAAATTTCTTCACGACATTCCCAGTATTATATTTATTATTGTAGTAATATAAGAAAATTGAGAAAGATAGAGATAACATTTTAAATTGGAAAACCCCCTATACAAATATATACGTCGTAAGAAAAGCGAAAAGGATCGTGGTACATGTTATCTGTAGACACGACATGAATCCTTGTCCCTTTGCCTTTTTGAGGTCGAAAAAGAAGTTGCGCTCTTCCAATGAATGGCATTCGAACCTTTATTGGAACGAACTCAAAAAAAAGAAAGAAAAAATGGAATCTGTCGTTACGATCATTCCCTCAAACACATAATATGCGTGCCTTTCCGCGATCTGAAATTGACATTTGCAGGGGTCAAAAATCTAACTCTGGACACTCTTTCGTTTCTCTCTCTCTCTCTCTCTCTCTCTCTCTCTCTCTCTCTCTCTTCCTCTCGCTCTCACATCGTCGAGTAAAAAAGACAAATGTAAGGGGAATAGAAGCATGAAAAAAACGCAGGAGGATTTGGAGGTAGGGAGCGTTCTAAAGTTTCAATCCCACTCCGTAATCCGTTTATTCCATTTGCTTTGAATAGTGGGTGAACGAGGCTTCCCCTCTCCCTTTCTATTCTCGCAAGCACATATATACGTGCGCAGAGATTGAAGGATCTCTTTCCTGCTTTCAACCCTCGCGGTTTTGCACCCTGTACAGGGCTGCATTACGGTACAGCTGTGTATATATGTATGTGTTTGATGCGCGATATAGATATTTATGGGGAAAGGTGATTCTGAAGACATTTAGTTCTGGAAACTGCCCTCACAACTGCCTGGTGAGCCGATACCTAATTCTACTAGGTGCACAACTTATTGTAAGTTTCCGGGTTTCTCACATGGCTGGGGCTAACGATACATATAGTCGACATACACGTCTGAAGTTGGGTTCTTTTTAGGTTGGACATCTGTCAACAATACAGTCAGTAATACCAACACATATCGCAATGCAAAGATATTTTTTCTAACAATGAAGAGGTCGAGTTTTGTGCCAAATAAACAACATTTGCGGGAAGCTTTGCTTTTTTGCTTTAACTTGAAAAAAAATGCAGCTGAAGCACGTCGTTTGCTTGAGGAGGCCTACGGCGAAAATGCGCCACCGAAAGATATCCTCTTAAAGGCACAAAAATGGCAAGATGTCACTGTCATCTAAAAGTCGTCCTATAGGCATCCGAATAACACATCACATGTTATGTGATTAGTCTTTAGGATATGCTTCGGACATCGTTTAATTAGCTACAATAGATAACAGCAGACAGATAACTTTTTGACAAGTGAAAATAGTCATCAAGTGGGTATCATTTCGTGATACCTTACAGACATCCGATTTCACCGCCAAAAGATATAAAAAAGATAATAACACGACAACATTATGGTACAGTCGGGCTGGCGCCGAAGAACCCCGTAATCGAAAAAATTTAGAAGGCCAGTTTTTTGACTGGTGATTCTGTAGGTGCCGCGGGTGCTAAATCCAAGTTTGCCTAAAAAACGGGGTGTAAGGTTGTTTTACGGAATGAAGGGGGATTCGGATGGATTGATGCCAAACTACAGCCCCTACGAGGTCGGCGCCGTTAGACAAAATGTTCAGACAAATCCGGGCTTTATTTTTGTTCACAGCGCCAAAGTCGTGGAAGTTCATTTTGAGGGTGAACTTTTTTAAAATCAGTTTCAATTCAATAACTCTTTAGGATAAATTTGCACGATTTTTGTTCAAACGGGAACGTTGCGGCCCTTGAAAATACGCGTCAATTGAGTATTTGATCATCCCTCTCCGGAAATATCTTCACCCCCAAAAACCATTGTTGAAATATCAAAAAAAGATTGTTCATTGAAAAACTTTAAAACAATCGATTTTTCGGGTATAGGTTAAATGTACGAAACGTAGAGAACAATTTTTTATATATTTTCGTTTCTATGGACCACCCTTGAATTTTGCTTTTTCCAATCCCTCTCGGGGGTTGAAAATTCAAAATGAAATTCTGAAGTTGTATTCTTTTTAGGTTGGACATTTGTCAACAATAGAATCAGCAATACCAACACATATCGCAACGCAAAAATAGTTTTTCTAACTGTGAAGAGGTCGAGTTTTGTGCCAAACAAACAGCATATGCAGGACGCCCTGCTTCACTGCTTGAACTTGAAAAAAATGCAGCTGAAGCACGTCGTTTGCTTGAGGAAACCTCCGGCGAACATGCGCCACCGAAAGATATTTTCTTAAAGGCATGAAAATACCAAAATATCACTGCCATCTAGAAGTCGTCCAATAGGCATCCGAATAAGGTTGACAAAATTACATCTAAACGGCATCGAAGAGTACTATCGAAAGGATATCTATTTATTGGCGACATATACAGGGTGAGGCACATAAAGTGTTATAGAGCAATATCACTCAAACTATTGATCATTTCCAAAAATGTTTCAGAAAAAAGTTTCATTGTTCGAAAAGGCCGTCATACTGGACCACCCTACTTTTTTTATCGGTGGAGGCGCTGAAGCTACGTCAAGGTCAACTCCACTTTTTTAAATCGAACCATGTATTTTTTTCGATTACATTGTTACCGATTTTAAGACGAATTCAGCGACCTACAACACAAGGTGATTCTAGTGACGCAAAGTATGAAAATAGTCGAAAAATCGAAAAATATCGGAACAATCACTTTCAAAGGATCCACTAACCTTGGTTTGGGTCTACCTACAGAAGATGCTCTAAGTGATGACCCTCGACTTGTAAACACTTGCTTGATCGCTGTTTTCGTTTCTTACGATGCCGATGTTTCTTATTGGCAGCAAGTACGCATTTTCCGTTGACATATCAGTTAGTCACGCATTACCTTCTAACGTGAGTACATCGGATTACGAAAATGAACGATTTTCAAGAATCTTTTGATATGTTGATGGTGCTGGGGAAATGCTATAAACATTACAGAAACGCCCAAGATTTGTATGCGGCTCGTTATCCGGATAGGCAACAAAAATCGCACATGGCTTGTAAGCGATTAGCTGACCGTTTCTGTCGCTTCGATACAGTGAGACAAACACGAGTCAAACGTCGACCGATTGTTAATGAAAATAATTCGGCTGCTATCTTAGCTTTTGCTGCACTAAATCCACATGCGAGCAGCAGGCAAATGGAAAGAGAGCGTGGAATTTGTCAGCGATCTGTGTTAAGAATCTTACATCAACACAAGTTCTATCCGTATCGTATGTCATTACATCAGGATTTGTACGGCAATGATTTCCTAAATCGCGTCAATTTCTGTAACTGGATTCGTAGAAAAATGCGCACAGCTGTCTCATTTTTGAGTCACGTGCTTTTTTCTGACGAATCTAACTTCACAAATACGGGAAATGTGAATAGGCATAACATACATCATTGGGCAAATGAGAATCCTCGATGGATGAGAACTGTACTATTTCAACATCCGTGGTCCGCTAATTGTTGGTGCGGCATTGTCGGCGATCACGTCTTTGGTCCATATTTTTCTGAAGGTCGCTTGACTGGGCAAGTTTACGCAAACTTTCTGCAAAACGTACTGCCTCAATTACTGAAAGACGTGCCCTTGCATGTTCGCATTAACATGTGGATGCAACACGAACGGATTAACATGTGGATGCAACACCCCATTATGCTCTGAGTTCAAGACAAGTGATGAATGAGATTTTTGGTGAAAAGTGGATAGGACGAGGCGGCCCTGTATCTTGGCCACCTCGTTCGCCAGATCTAACATCACCAGATTACTTTTTATGGGGTTTTGTCAAAGAACGCGTAATGGCGGTAGTACCTACCACGCCTGACGACATTAAAGAGAGAATACGCCGAGCATGTACCGCAATTACACCACAAATGTTGTCTGAAGTTAAACGGTCTTTTCATCATCGAATTAACAAGTGCTTACAAGTCGCGGGTCATCACTTCGAGCATCTTCTGTAGGTAGACCCAAACCAAGGTTAGTGGATCCTTTGAAAGTGATTATTCCGATATTTTTCGATTTTTCGACTATTTTCAGACTTTGCGTGACTAGAATGACCTCGTGTTGTAGGTGGCTGAATTCGTCTTAAAATCGCTAATAATGTAATCGAAAAAATACATGGTTCCATTTTAAAAAGTGTTCCACCGATAAAAAAATAGGGTGGTCCAGTATGACGCCCTTCTCGAACACTGAAACTTTTGTCTGAAACATTTTTGGATATGATCAATAGTTTGAGTGCTATTGCTCTGTAAAACTTTATGTGCCTCACCCTTCATATACCACAACATGCTATTCATTTCTTTATAAAAATTGACTCATTAATAATCTACAATATATAACATAGCTCAATATTACCCATTTTTTAATTATATGATAAGCATAGATGATAACATTTTTTGTTACTTTCAATACGAATGTGTGTATAAACACATACTCGTTCGTATTGCAACAAAAACTTTCATCAACTATGCTTACCATACAATAATTCAAAATGGGTAATATTAAGCTATATAAAATATTCTAGACTGTTAATAAGTTCATTTTTATGATAAAGAAATTAATAAGATATTGTTATGTCGGCTTCGAAGTGGGCTAGGACATTATAAATAAAACATCAACTAATTTATTATAAGGGAGATATAATTTAATATTATAAAAACAGTACAATCGTTATTGGACTTCTCCCTCGTTACGGTCACGCCTTTCAGTGGTTCTTCAAAATGAAAAATGAAAATGTGGGAAAACTATTGACCGTACGAATTCGCGGCCGTGGAACAATTCGTAGCTTAAACCCTCAGCTACATTTTTGTCCTCTCTCTCTCTCTCTCTCTCTCTCTCTCTCTCTCTCTCTCTCTCTCTCTCTCTCGGTCTTTCTCTCCTTTCTGTGTTGGCTTACTTCAGGATAAAAGAATAATATATCGGGAAGATTTGTCGATTCACCCACGAACTTGCGGATTCTCGAAAATTCCTCCTGAACTTGTTCTCGAGCTCTCTCTTTCTCACTTTTCCTCTATCTTTTTTCTTATTTCGCCCACGTCACGATAACTCACTCATCGGAATTGTTATTTCAATGCAGCCACTTTTTTGTTATTAGACTTACGCTCATTCGTGTCTACGAATGTTGAAGAGGATCTGCATCAACTTTTGTCGTTCTCTTCTTCGTCTCTCACTCTTTCTCTATCTTTCCCTACATTTTTTCTTGGCGGGCTCACCCCTAGCAGATTGTCGCAGCAGAACGCCATCTTATTCCTTTTGGAGGTGCACTTTTTGCTCTCTTTCCACACGCCGATGCTCTCGCAGTTTCCTCTTTTTCCACTCGTTTTTTCTTCCCTTTCGTCTGTCTTTCTCATTCCGTTTTTTCTCCCTATTATCTATCTGTTGGACAAATCTCATTAAAATTATCTACCGCAGGCTCCTCTCTCTTGTTCGAGCACGATCGTGGTGGTGAATGGTACGAGAATATGAGGAAAGAGCGACAGAATACGACAAAACGAATTCAATATTTCTTTCGGGATTTTGCATCGAGTCTCTTGCTTTCTTTCTCCTCTCAGCAAGGAATAAAAACGATGAAATTCCGTACGTCGCTTAATGAATCAAAATATTACTTTTATTATTATATAATTTAGATTTATTTTCCCTTCATTCAGGGGAGAAGAAAATATATGTATATATACGTATATCAATCCGGTTGTTCTACTCGCGAAGGCCTGGGTTTTCACAAGATCGATTTAACTGGAGACAAATGCAATAAAAAAAATGTCGTAGGCATTCCTCCAGTTTCAGAGAAACTTTGACTCCATTGGGAGTCACTGGAGAGCATCTAAGGATAACTCAATGCCATTTTCAAGTCTATCATAATCCTGCTGAAATACGTATCTAGATCCCCAAATAGGTCAATCAGGTGCTGATAAATTTTCATGATTTAACCAAATACGAGCACAAAATATACGATGAATTTGCTTGGCATGCCTTTCCCCAGCAATTGGTGGATACACGTGATGGAAAATAAAACAAAATAATATGTGGGAGTCCAAACTGTTGTAATGCCATGAAAATTGTTTTTTTTTAGTTACCTAAAAGTTTTTGTTGTGAATTAGGTTGGTTAGGTCTCGGAGGTCACTTAAACTTTGTTGGACTCTTATTAGAGACTTGAAACTGAAACTGCAATCGAAAGGGTTGAAAAAATAGCACTGATAGGAATAGTTACGCGAAGAAATAAAAACAGTCCGAATCGTTTTAAGGGGGAAGCCTGCTTTAGAGGCTTCAAAAAATCGATTTTTTCGAGGATTTTTTTGGGAAGGAAAGAAATATTCGATTGAAACGAAACTTTCAGGTTTTATTGTTATATATTTCAACAGTCTTCTCAAATTTTTTCATTAAAATATATGTCATATTATGCCTGGTACAAGCATTTCGCCGAGGCGCCTCGAGTGTGCATGTGTCGTGCGGCGGGAAAGATGCAGGTCGCAATTTCCATCTGAAACAAAAAACCCAAAAAAATTTTTATTTTCAATAGTATAGCTTCTCGTTAAACCCAGAAAATTCAACAAAAAGTGAGAAATTCAACAATTTTTCACAAATTAAAAACGAAATTCATTTTTTTGGAAAAAAAATTCACTTTAGCTTGTTTAAAAAGTGGGTTAATCATAACTTTCTTAAGGTTTTTTAGGTTCAACAAAAAGAGACTTTAATCCCGAATACAATGAATTTTGTCTCGTTTCGATAGGACGTTTAATTTTTTCCCTATCTTTCCCGCCAATTAGGAAAAATCGTAAAAATGAAAAACCGAGAAATCGCGCGTCAAAGTTTTCGTATATAAAAAATCGTAATTTTCTTGAACTTACCGCAATAATATGCTAATCAGCGATTCCTGGTCCATAGAGTTGCCCTTCAGACTCTTCAAAAACCCTTTGGATACGTACAATAGTTACCATGGGTACAATACATACAATAGATCGAGGGGCGGAGCGCGGGCACTCCGAGCGATCCGGCCGCTCGTATACCTGCTCGACGCTTGCTCACTATTTCTTCTGTAACTCCGAAAATAATTTGAATTTGCTTTTGAAATTTTAGGGACACATTCTTGGATAGTTTGGGAAGACATTTATGCAAAAAAAAAATCGATTTTTTGAAGCCTCTAAAGTAGGCTTCCCCCTTAAGGGGTTAGGCCACTCTAGAGGCCGAAAAAATAGGCTTTGTGGAGATTTTTTTTCAGCAAAACTACAAAATAAATCGAGATTACAAAAAAGGGTGTTTATCATACATGTCAGTAACTGCGTACACAATAATTGTTTTGAAACGATTAATTTCAAAATGGCGGCTGTGCAGCGTTTATCGCCAAACTGCATTTTTTAAGTCGGCCGGAAACATAACTCAGACAATTTTCAACTGATTCACTTGAAATGTTGAATATATCTTGAAAAATACCTTGTCTATGGAAGTACGTAGGATTTTTTTATATTGCATAGTTCATTTGTTATTAACAATTATTTGACGATTTTTTAGACAAATTTTTGGAAAGTGAAAAAATTTGCCTAAAAATCGTCAGATAATAGTTTATAACAAATGAACTATGCATTATAAAAAAAAATCCGACATACTTCCATAGACAATGTATTTTTTAAGATATATTCAACATTTCAAGTGAATCGGTTGAAAATTGTATGAGTTATGTTTCCGGCCAACTTAAAAAATGCAGTTTTGAGATACACGCTGCACAGCCGGCATTTTGAAATTAATCGCTTCAAAAACATTATTGTACACAGTCACTGATACGTATGATAAACATCCTTTTTGTAATCTCGATTTATTTTGTAGTTTTTCCGGAAAAAATCGCCAAAAAGCCTATTCTTCGGCCTCTAGAGTGGCCTAAGGTCTTAATGCAATCATAATATTTCTTTTGCAAATTTAGGTTCCGAAGCTTACTTAAACATTTTTGGGGTCCTAATTAAAGACCGGCAAGTGAAACTTTAACAGAACGGAATTTAAACATATATAATAATAGAAAAAATATCGTGATCAAGTAACAAAGAATTTATGTTGCATTCCAGCAATGCAATTTCTAATAACAACAACAAAGCTTCAAGTTAATTTCGCTTCGTAGCCCTTGGTGCATAAAACTCACTTACAACAATTTTATAGACTAGTCACTTATCAATCCAATGAGTCCAGTGCTATGATTACCTCAACGAACGGTAATATAGGATTTTCAAGCAGTTAGCAATTATAAATCCCCCCTCCCCTCAATTTCACAATGTAGCTGAAACGTTTGAATCTGCAGCTGTATACCTATAACGTGTTATACGTACCCGGGAAATAGTGCATTCTCGTCGTTAGCTTTAACGAACCAAGCTATCAAGTTGTCGAGGAGTTTTCCCCAATTTGCCCCCAATATTTGGACAATAAATTATATGCTCGCTGAAATTTCGCTTCTTCCACCCTTATCCTTCGGGATAAATAGCTACGAGAAGGAGAACTTCCTAAACAAGAAACCTTTCGTATTTTCTCTCAGACCCTGCTCTCTGTCTCTCTGCCCCGAGTTTGGCGAGTTTGTTACCAAGCGGAAGGGATGCGCGTTGTCCGGAAGACTTAAAAGTTTCATGAACTGGCTGCCGCGAAACAACTATTTATCGATATATTGCCCGGGCATGGAGAGTAGCTTCTTCTGGATCAGGCTACAAGAGAGATGCTTACATTTTTTTGCTGTACACGACGGGGTTCCTGACGATGGGAACGTGCGAAATAAATCGGATATGCACCATACAGTGCATGGATATGTAGTGGTTGCATTGAAACTCGGTGTTCAGTCCGATGCTGAATTGCAGAGCTTGCTGGTTGAAAACTTTTGTTCAGCGCTTAACGGGGTCCTCTAGTTGCTCGGCTGTTTTTTTACGGCTTTTTCAATAATTTTTTACGGGCAAAGCATCGAAATAAGCAACCTCATTGTTTTTGCATCATCTTTATTAACATTTAAATAAGCTTTACAAATTTTTTGAAGTCAAAATATATAATAGAATAAACGTTACAGTGGCCGACAGGAAGACACCAAGTAAAAGAGGTGCTTGACGGTGACCAAGATTGCGGCTGTTCTGCTTATCCGAAATAAAAAAACCAAACGGAATTTTAATCTCCATATTTAAGACTAGCGATTGAACTAGAGTGAATTCTAAATGACAAAAATTGACTTTTTTATACACGTTGGAAAATTACATTCTATTTTTTACTCATTTTTTCTTAAGTTTTTCGCTCGTACAAAAAAAAAACTATCGAAGCAATCATGATAATCCTAGTTCAATCGCTGGCTTATAACATATTAAAGATGCTGTATAAATTTGAACAAGATCGGTGCAGTAGTTTCTGAAATATCGTGGTCACCATTTCGAAAAATGGTGTTTCGAGAAAAGCGCGTTTGAAAGTTCGCGCATGTGATTTATACTTGTGAACCACTTCGAATATCGAAAAATCCTTTGGCACACATTTTCTACACATGTTGTAGATGTGATTTATGAAAAAAAAATCGATTTTTTCGACCCGAGAAACTAGAGGACCCCGTTAAGTTGGAACCTCCTATCTATATCAATTTTTTAAATTGCTTTAAAAATTCATGTAGTATCTGAAGAATATATTTCCAAAGTTCGAAGCCCAACAGAAAGTTTTAAAGGTTCCTAGGAAATCACCGAAGTGATGCCCTCCAAAAGTACCGAGAGTAGGTAAACGAGCGCGCGCCCTTTGCGGCCTCTACCTTTTAATTTCTTAGCCAAACAAGTTTGCTAGTTTACTTTTTGAATAATAGGGGGCACTTCCGACGATTGTAAAGAAAAGTTCGGCCTGTGTAACCGTCGTTTTTCGTTTTCATACAAACAATTCACACAAAAAATCTTGGGTAATTATAAATCACTCTAAACTCGACTTTTCACGAACGAAAACTTCAATCCAGTTTTTCTCGAAACGTGTTTTTTTCCGTGCCGTGGAATGTAACTCAAAAAGTAATGAACCAATCAACTTGAAATTTTGCACAGATATTCTTTAACCTATCCGCCTTTGCACAAACCTAAAATTTCGTATAAATTGTTTTAATAAATATTGTTTTTAACGATCTGTTAATAAAAGTGTTTTTTTTTCTTTTTGTGCTCAAATTTTCAATTTTTTTTGCTGAATTTAAGTTCATGCAAAACGGAATGACTTATTTTTATGAAAAAAATTGTTTCGTTGATTTTAGTTAACTACAAGGATCTGGGCGTTCCACGGCGCAAATTCTAGGAGCCAAGTTCGAGCACCTCTAGCGTCGCCGTTTTTTTTTCACTCATGAATTTTTTTGTATTCATTTGAACGTCAATATTTTATGTAATTCGATTCACTGCAATAAATGCTCTCAATTTTTTGTAAAAAGTTATTGAAAAACCTGTTGTCTGGAGGAGGTTCCCCCCTTGAAGAATTGTCTGAACAGCTAAATTTCGACAAGTCAACAGTGTCCCGACGTTTGCATGCCATGGAGAATATACAGAAAAACAGAAAATGGCTGCCACACGAACTGGGCGAGAATACCATTGCGAATCGGCTGAACGTTACCATTTCTTTACATGCATGGCACAGAAAAAAGAGTTTCTTGTGGCGCATTGTAAGTATGGATGAACAATGGATTAATTTCGACAACGCTCAAGGCAGAAAATCATGGTTTGATCCTTGTCAACCGTCAACATCGACGCCAAAACGGAACATCCATGGTCACAAAGCCATGCTGTGTAGCTGTAAACAGTAGCTTAAGCGCGTGACCGATAATTGCATTGGCAAAAGGCTGACATTAGCATCAAATCGCTAAAAGGTGATTCTACTGCACGACAGAGCTCGGCCCGACGATGTATCAGCGGTGTCAAAAACACCGATGGAACTGGAATGGGAGGTCCTCCCGCACCGTGTATTCTCCGGACCTTGTCCCACGTGATTATCACTTGCACCAGTCGATGGAACACGCCTCATAAGATGTACACTTTCCTAATTACGATAAAGTCCAAAAATGGTGAAATCAGTGGATCAAAAGACAGGCCATTCATCCGCCGTGGGATTGAGTTTTTGTCAAAGAAGTGCTAGAAAGTAGTAACATCTGAGGGAAAGTACCTTGACTAATGTAATCCAACAAGTTTCTACAAACTGAATGGTTAAAAGATTTAAAAAGCAGGGTTCTATGCCACCACATAATATATTTAATAACGCATATTTTGAATTCGTCACATCTATGCAATTTTAGTGATTTACAAATCTAGTTGTTTGAACAACATTTTTTGACTTCTATTGAGCTTGTCGTCGATTTTGGGGACACGAAGGTTCTTATAATGAGTTTTATATGCATATGCTCACATTAGGCAATAGGTGGTTAGGCCACAATAACGGGTATAAAATCATGTGCGAATTTAACAATTTTTTTTCGTATGAAAAAGTCATTCACTCATAAAATTAATTACACATCTATTTAGTATGAATATCAAGCTGTTAGAAAAAAAATTGGTAAATATTCGAAAGTGGGCCTCCTGCTAGAATCAGGCTATTTTTTGTATAAATGGTTTAATATGGTTAACAAACATCATCCTTATCATTATTGTAACGGCGCATGATATTTCCGGAAAAAATAACCATATGCTTTTCGGTGGGTACTTTACCGTATGCAGTAAAGTACCCACCCCAGTGTTCTACCCACCCCACGATTCCACGCACCCATGGTGTACGGTGGCGTAGAACATTGGGATGGGTTTGTTGGGCACCTTGGATGGGTGCATGGAATCGTGGGGTGCGTAGAACACTGGGGTGGGCGGGGGGCACCTCCGATGGGTGCGAGGAATTGTGGGGTTCGTAGAACACAGGGGTGGGGGGCCACCCCAGTGTTCTACGCACCCCATCTATGGCCATGCCATAGGTGGGCTTACGTTATACGCTCAAAGTCGGTGAAAAAAATGTCTTGCTATAAATCGAATAGTAACTTATTCTTATGATGAAGAAGCGTCGATTTTTTGAAAATTCTACTGTGGCCTTACTCCTTAATGAGAGGTGAGTCTTCGAAGTCATCTATCTTCGAAATCGTCGTCGCCCACACACACATCCCCATGCACGCACATACACGCACCCACACACACACACAATATGTCCGTATGCATATAATATATTCGTCTGGCGGATTCGAAAAGCGTCGATGCTCTTCCATCTCGGTCGTATTTTTCTATCTTTTTGCTCTCTCTCTCTCTCTCTCTCTCTCTCTCTCTCTCTCTCTCTCTCTCTCTCTCTCTCTCTCTCTACTCCTATAGCGCAGTGTACAAAGCTATATGACGAAGTGCCCGGGGCTCGTTGAATATTTCATGGGAGTAGCCGCACCATGGAAAACCACAGCATCCCCTTCGTCCATTCCCATCTTCATGCCCTTCGACCATATACATACATATATGCACATGTATGTATAATATATATGTAGGTGTGTGTGTGTGTATATATATTTAAATATACAAGTATATTTCACTGAATATATACTGCACCCTTTAGGTCTACGGGTTGCGTGGTACAGAGGCATGCATATAGAGGTCTCCTCGTCAATGTCCCGGCGTTCAAACGCCTCCTGCATAGGTATCGCAAAGTAGCTCTTCGGAAAATTTGCAATTCCGTCCCCCGAAGGGGGCCGTCGAGCTTTGGGGGGTTGGGCTGGAACTATGGGGTATGAAGGACGATGCGTGCTAGCTTCGGGATGAATTTTCAACAATTTGGACCGTTCGCGGCGCAGATATATCTCACGTATAACGTTGCGGTAAGCTCTCTTTCACGATACATATCGCTGCGCGAACACACTTAGCCGTTGTCACGCGGAAATACTGTAATCTCTGCGACGTCATCGTGCTGCACATCGATATATGGAGATTTCGGCGAGTGGTCGCGATATATATATTTTTTTCTTCGGCATTTCTCGTGTAAGTTGCCACTTGTGGGATATCAAATTTTATTGGTGAAGTATTTGTAATATGTGTTGTACACAAATATCTTTGCAAAAAATGAAACAATACATACTTCTTAAAACAAACATAAATTGCATGAATATTATATGCTATATTTTATATGTTTCTAAAATCTATTCGCCTGAAAAAGAGTTCCGTTTTTCTAATGCCGTAATGTATTTTGCGCCCGAATCGACCTTGCGAGCCTGTAAGCTGAAAAATAAATCAAATGAAAAATGTTTGATTTTTCAATGTTCAACATACTCGTGTATAATAATTGTTATATAATATTGGTATACACGATAAAAACAGTCGGGCCTTGCAATATTTTATTTTATATAATACAATATTGAATATTCAAAGATTTAACGGGTCTGGATAATCTTGGGGCCGAGAATACAGGCCGATCGAAAAAAATTCTGATAAGAGTTTTGGGATGACGAGGTCAGTATTATAAATACGTCTTGCGAGTTTGAGTCTTTTCCATGAAAAATATTCACGAACAATGAAGTCATTATAAGTTGAACAAGGTGCTGCATATCCAATCCGTGTACGTGGTTCTGGTAACTGGAGTGGTGTAGAAAGAAAAATAAAAAATTAACTTTTAGTATAACAAAAAAATTTCGTATGACCGGATATTTTGGTGAAATTTTGACAATTACGAAGACCGCAAGCTGTAGAAAAAAGTTCGCTTTCCAAAAAACAACTTTAAGGCCTTAGGCCACAGTAACGGGTGTAAAATCATGTGCGAATTTAACAATTTTTGTTTCGCATGAAAAAGTCATTTACTCATAAAATTCATTACACATTTATTTAGTATGAATATCAAGCCGTTAGAAATTTTTTTTTCCTACGTACAAAATGGCCGCCTACTAATATTTTCTTTTGTTATCTTTTTTTAGGCGCTCCGCGGCGTGACATTTAGCATCCACAATTTTTTACCTAAAACAAAAATTCTCGTCAATCTACATTAGAATACCTAGAGAAGTACGTACGGAATTTAAAAAATATTGTTTTATTCAAAAGTTGTAGGTATTTGAACGAAAAAAATGAATTTTCAATGAAAAATTTCGTTATAACTGCTCATAAACTGCTCATAGAATGAAAAGTTTTCGATTAATCAGAAATTCCGTACATACTTCTCTGCGAAATACAATTAGAAACATAACTTTCAAATTTGAAGTAAATCGAGTGAAATCTGTTGAAGTTATTTGTCACGCTAATTGAAAAAAAGGATAAACATTCGGAAGTGTCACTCCTGTCAGAATCGAGCTGATTTTTTTGTGTGTTTTCTTACAGTTAAAAAACATCATATTTAATATTATTATGACAGCGCATTAACAAAAAATGTCAATAAATATTTTTTTAAAGATTTTTTAAAGATCACGTCGTCCGAATTTTGGAAGATTACCACGAGCATCGCGCCACATTCTTTCAATATTTTGTGTATATGCTCCCGAATCTGGATCGACCCAAACAAACAAACCCAAAAACATTATGCGCCATTAAAATATAACTTAATATAAGGTTTTATAATCATAATGAATTGATAAAAACATTTACAGCCTCTTTTCAGCGGGAGTGACACTTCCGAATATTTACCGGAAAAAGCTGTTTCGAGTAGTCGGCCCTTTTGTACATCGAAAAAAATATATATATTTTCTAACAGCTTGATATTCATACTAAATAGATGTGTAATTAATTTTATGAGTGAATCTCTTTTTCACACGAAAAAAATTGTTAAATTCGCACATGATTTTATACCCGTTACTGTGGTCTAAGGCCTTAATAATTCTTTATTAACAAATGGATAAACATCATCAAAAATCAACCAGTCATACGATAGAAAAGGTTATAAAGTATGCTCTGTCTAAATTTAAAGTAAATCGGACCCATAATTTTGCGATACGGCTTACACTATTTTATAAAACATATATCGAAAAGAATGAATAAGAGAAAAGGGTAAATGGCAGCGGGGCGTCTTGCTGAAGCGCAGAGGGCGATCTGAACCTTCACAAAAATCTTCATAACTCTCAATTATTGGAACTTTTACAAAATCTTCATTATAAATTCAAGTTAAGACGGAATGACACCTCATCGCGGTTGGTATGGTAGAACAATTATAGATACTCAAAAATCTCTGAAAAGGCTCTTCAGATCTCGTCGAAACTTTGCCAAACGACGTCAAATAGATAGACGAACAGCTGTCTGCCCCTCAAATTTTCTGAATTTGAGAAAATTCACCCCCCACTATGAGTACCGTTTATGAGAATAAATGTTAGCACCATTTTTCAAAATCGATTTGAGGTTACAAACATTGAAATAAAATCGAAATGTTTTATCGATTTTTTATTTTAAATCTTGATCGATCGTCTTGAAATTCGGCGTGTAAACTTAATTTTAGATCCTCGATAAATTTTTTTTTTTAATAGTCGTTAATCACATAGGAATGGCCGTGAAATTTCCGAAGCGAACCTGGATGAACTTCGTAGCCCCCGACTCGATGACCCCCTTCGAACTGTGCTAGTTTTGCACGAACCGTTTTCCCTCAAGGTTTAACGTTATTTCTACTGTTAATCGTTTTGGCCTTATCCTGAATGTACGTTTACAATATACTGAATTAGAGAAAGACAAAACAAAGGTTAGTCTTTTTACAATCGCTTCAAGTTTCTTTCCAGTTGCGAATTGTTCCGTTTCCTGCATAAGAGCCCTTGCATGGATACCTGGGAAGATAGGAGTCGCTGCAGGCACCGTACCTTTGTGATTGTCGCACAGGGAGCACTTGAAATTGTCAGACTAGTATTTGGGACACATATATCCCTATATATTAAAATACATATATAGGTGTGTGTGTGTGGGTTTACATATATATATGTATACATTTACATTTGTGTGTGTGTGTGTATGTAGGTATATATATATATATATATATATATATATAGACAGATATGTACACGTGTCTGTGTCAACTTCGGTGTCGATGGTGTCAAGCCTTGTCCGCTGAACTCGCGATGCGAAGAGCAAGGGATTAGGTTGCCACTGCTGCGTTATTATTCCCTTGTGTCTGCTCTCAACCCCTTTTGAGTCCCGGCGCGGATCAAACGTCCGAATTTCGCGTGTTCCCTCGCTGCTAACCCTCTCCCCCGAATTTTCTTCCCTTCGCGCGGTTCGTACTCCGGCTAATCCTTGGACGTTGCACACGTACACATTATACATACGTACGCTAAAACTGCCGACGATAATCTCATGGTGGACGTTTCTCGCAGAATATTCGTATATGCGTGTTTACCGAACCCTCCGAGACAAAAAAGCCGGCTTGGCACAACTCCACCTAAGCTAGCACGCCACAGTTACGCCCTTTCCTAATTTAGCAGTCCACGTGTTTTTTTGGGTCGCAAGTCGCGTGGCTTAAAAGTTATCCCATATATTTCGGGATGACGAGAACGCGACTGCACTACTACGCGCGTGCGAATGTGTGCATGGACGAAGTGTCGGCGAGAGCTTTGCCAGGCGCGCGTGGTTTTTGAACTTTGTTATCGAACTTTCTCGTATTACTGTAATCCGGCGCTTTCCCCTGCAACTTCTATAGTTTGCGTTATAGGAAAAACATTGTAGTATTTATCCATATATATATATATATATATATATATATATATATATATATATATATATATATATATATATATATATACACACACATACATACAGGGTGTCCCTCTTATCTCCGTCACCCGAAATAACTCGGTAATTATCGACGTCGCAAAAAAAATGTTCCAGACAAAAGTTGTAAGGTAACGGTACCAATGCTCGGACGGGTCCCACTGTTCGGACAGCAGTTCGAACATTTCACTATACTATAGCTAATAGCTATATAATTAAGGGGAGGGTAGGGGTTTCCGTCAATTTGGCGGTGGAAAACCCCCTCAATGTAAAAAATCTCAAACTATCCGTTGGGGGGAGGTATTCTATATGTAGAGACTGGGTACCAAGTTTGAAATAAATCGGTCATGTAGTTTTCAAATGGCAGTGTACACGGACTTTGAAAAGGTGGTTTTGAGAAAAACGCGAGAAAAATTTGTACGCGAAAAAATATTTTCGCGTACAAATTTCACTAAATGTTCTTGGAATGACACTTAACAATGTACAAAAGGTTTCAATAAATTTACTCTATCCATATAGATGAAAAAAAATTGCAAAAAAGTGTTTTTTTTTTTCACGCTGAAACCCGTACCCTCCCCTTAGTAGGTAACGAAAAGTGACGCTTGCATTCTATTCAGCCTCCAATTATTAATTGATTATTGGAAAATTGTACGCTAATAATGAATTTTAGTAGTAAAATTGACGAGTTATGTTAACGAGTCCGCGTCAGTCATGTCACGAATGCACTTTTCTAAACCGAAGAGCTAAGGAGTTGCGATAATTTGTGATAGTAATAGAGGTCTATTTTTGATCGATTTCTAGACTAGACTTATGATCAATTGAAAGCGAATCGAACCGACTTTTCGACACCGTCGTTACATTTTGGTTTCTATAAGGCTTTATATAATAAATTCAGCGTCTCATTCATTGGGACATCTATCCCACGCATGTACCACGGTCGAATCTCATGTCCGATTACTGGTACGAGAGAACGTAGCCGCAGAGACCGAATCGCCGGATGTCAAGCGTTGACAGTTCGTTTCGCGGTGTACCTCGCGATAAATGATTTATTAAGCTTAGTTTGTAATTTTGAAAAAAAAGAAGTGAAGAAAAAGATAAAATCAATTGGTAAGTAAATGTGTCCCATATTTAGATAATATAATAGGTAACGCAACTAGCCGCGATGCAAACAAAGTTTGTGATTATGTGGTTATAGGGACGTGTCCTATAATTGGGACATAATAGTGTCCGAACATAGGTACGTAACACTAACACCCATATAGGGTCGCCTGTCGTAACAAAAATGCCAGCCTTCAGCCATTAAATGGTTTGCTGATAATCGGTCAATAATTCGTCGACCAGCATGGGGGTACTGTAGGTGGATGAACGGCTTGCCAGATCTATGTCAGCCATTCGTGGGCCAATACTATCGCACCGATAATATGGCGATCAGCATTGGGGTATCGTAGGCGGATAAACGGCTTGCCAGATCTATGCCAGCCATTGGTGGGCCAATACCATCGCACCGATAATATGGCGATCAGCATTGGGGTATCGTAGGCGGATAAACGGCTTGCCAGATCTATGCCAGCCATTGGTGGGCCAATACCATCGCACCGATAATATGGCGATCAGCATTGGGGTATCGTAGGCGGATAAACGGCTTGCCAGATCTATGCCAGCCATTGGTGGGCCAATACCATCGCACCGATAATATGGCGATCAGCATTGGGGTATCGTAGGCGGATAAACGGCTTGCCAGATCTATGCCAGCCATTGGTGGGCCAATACCATCGCACCGATAATATGGCGATCAGCATTGGGGTCTCGTAGGCGGATGAACGGCTTGCCAGATCTATTCCAGCCATTGATGGTTTGTTTTTAGGCGTTTTGCAAATGCAGGTCGTTAAACTGTAACACGTAAAAACAAGGGATAAGGTTCCGAAAAGCATATCCCACTGATGAAGCTGAAATTTTGCACCGACCTCCTTTTCAATATTTTAAGAGAACTTTTAAAAGGATATTGGCGACTAGCAATAGATTTCGATGTATCGTATATTGAAAGTTATTTACTGTACTGCACTTCTACTATATTAAATAAACCCAAACAAACCCATCCCACATGGCAAGTGATATGCACATACGGGCGAGCACTGTTTGCCAGGAAGCAGCGCGGCCGGAGGAGTGGGGGGTATCTATCGGATATATACATATACTCGTATGCCGTGAAATAATAAACTTTACAATGCGATATATCGAAAACTATTGCTGGTCGTCAAAAATCCGTTAACGATTTCTCTTAGGATAATGAGAGGAAGTTCGGTGCAAAATTTCAGCTCGATCAGAGGAGTATGCTTTTCGGAACTTCACTCAAAACGAGCGAGTTATTTTTACAGCCTAAATGGACCAAAAAATTCTCGGTAAACTTTAATGTCACAAATAAAATTATCGGCATAAAAGTGAGGAACGAACAAACGATGGATTCTGTAAGTGTTCGAATGGCTATGCGGGTAGGGCGCTCGACACTAGAACGAAAGGCCCAGGTTCGATCCCGATGAAAGGTAAAAACTTGAACAACCCGTGCGGAAATTGAGTTGGGGCTGTGATCAGGCCCCAATAATATTCCCCGAACTTTATTCGGGCCCTCATCTGGAAGCCACATGCGGGCCGTTAGCGGCCGGTCACACTTTGTCAACAAGGGCCATTAAAGGCCCAACGACCGGGGCCTTATAAGTTGCCTCAATGGCGCCTCATCAAAACCATTTCAGCGCCCTGAAAAAGCCTCAACGGCGCCCCATCAGAACCATTTCAGCGCCATAAAATATCCGTATCAGTGGATATACGTGTATGTTAAATGCGTCAGGGTATATCTGTAGGGTAAAAGCCGGATAGTTGCCCCAGGGGGATACTTGCCCCGGTTTTGAATACACTATGTTAGGGATGTTGGGGGACTTAACGTTTGACTGTGATTGGAAGGGCCCCTCCTGCAGGCCTCGGTGCCATGTAAGCCTTCGAAGTAGGCGCACGCATTTTGTCCGTGTGAGAAAAAATCTTCCGCGACACAAGTTTGACGGGCGTCGAAATTATATTGGTATGTAATTTCGATTGAATATCTTTATTACTGATTGTTGTTTCAGTCAACTTTTTGTTTCTCAGCACGCATTAGAGTTTAAGTTGCTCTGTTTACTAGGTTTTATTGTCGAATAGTTTTTATTTATTTCGAAAATAACAAGGGCAAGTGTCCGTATCAAAAAGGATAGTCGCCCCATTTACTTTGGCGGTTGGTCGCCCTAGGGCAACTATCCGCAACTATAAATTTTTTAGCGAGCAAAGGCAGATTTTGTTCTTTTGGTCTATTTTTCCAACTTGTGACTATAATTTGTCATAACTATCAAGTACCAGGCATTTCTGGAGAGCCTGCGTTACAAGACCGCGTACAGGAATGTGAGTCTGATCGAGGTTTTGCACTAAATCAACAAAACAAAGTGCCTGGACTAGGCGATCAAGTCCCAAACAATGCTGATAAAAACAAACTAGAAACTGTCTTAAATGAGGCTGAGCAGAATAGCGTGAACCAAGATCACACGCCACCTAGGCCGTCTTCAAGCCTTTTCAATCTTTCTGAAGACTGTTTAGCCCTAGGAGATGGCGACATTGAAAATTACATCTTTCATTGTACTGAGCTATCGAAGAGAAAATAAAGAAAACAACCGAAATACCGGAAACTAAAATTAGGGCAGCGGAAAAAAGATTTTAACACAGTAAAAAACAAACCAGCTGGTAGCAAGCAGAGTTGTGAAAATAGTAATTTTAAAATAATGCATTACTCATTACTTTAAATAATGTGTATTGGATAAGTTCTCCATTACAAATTACAAAAGTAATGTGTAATGGATGTGTGTTTCATTACAAATGAGAAAAGTAACGTGCAATGAATGCATGTGCCATTACAAATTTCAAAAAGTAATGTGTAATGGTTGCATGATCCATTACAAAGTTTAAAAAGTAGTGTGTAATGGTTGCATGATCCATTACAAATTTCAAAAAGTAATGTGCAATGGTTGCATGATCCATTACAAATTTCAAAAAGTAATGAGTAATGGATGCACGTTCCATTACAAATTTTAAAAAGTAATTTGTAATGGATGCATGTTCGATTACAAATTACAATTGATAAAAAGTAATCTGTAGTGGAGAATATTCCATTACACATAACAAGATTGCCGTGCTTGCATTAGAAATTTGCACATTTGCTAAAAGTTGCTGTCTTATTATTTAATTTCGCTCACTAAAAGTTCTTTCAAGACTAATTCATTTTTTTTTGCTTGAAACTCAATAATGCAGACGAAAAACGTTCAAATTAGAAGTTCGCACATTATTTTCACCTTGCTGTTTTACACAGACAAAGCTATCTCATGAAAAGGTCGATACTTTTAAAGACATGGACGAAGTTGCAAGCAAAAGCTGGTTACAAATAATGAAAAAAACTGCATATTGAAATCGATCTGATATGATATATTGTCTCGCATGATTTTTCGAAGTTTTGAGATATATAAGAATTTTTCGAGCATTAACATTGAAAACTGGAAAACAAATTCTTTTTATCACAAAGCTTCCTCTTTAAAAAAACCAAAAATTATGTGTAATGAATGCGTGCCTCATTGAGCATTGAAAAAGTAATATACCATGAATAAATGCAAAGAGCAATTACTATTATTATTATCAATTGATAATGGATATCGATTATAAAAGCAACGTGTAACAGATTACGCGTTGCAAACTTATAAAACTCCACTTCAAATTCAAATAGATCGAAATTGTTTGGTCTACTGAACAATCCATTCAAGGAGTTATAAATTTCAAACGATCTATATAGTTATCTGAAATAATAAAATAGGTATATCATGCAGAAACTATATAAAGCGACATGTTTTGTTTCAGTAACTTGTATTCATTTTTGTTATATTACTTATATTATTATTTACATCTTTTATTATTAGCTAGGTTACGTATATTTTATTAGAATGCTTATAATTGTGTTAAGTATAATTTCTTCCGCCTATTCTGCGGATTCGTGAGATACATATGAAACATCATCTTAGCCACTTTTTTCTCTTTCTCTCTCGATCTTTTTCTCGCTTCTGTCGTTATAATTGTAACACGAGGTTTTTTTAACGGCCATATTTATTTTTCTAATGCACGAAACTCAATTTTGACCCCGGATTCTGAAAGAGTGCACATAAAAGTATGGGAGATCATGACTTTGTATTGAGAAGTAATTTTTTTTGATGATACAAATCTGGCTTGTATAAACCTTTTTTTTGTGTTGTCGAGTTTTATGCAGAAGAAAAACGAATTTACTTAAAACAAATTGCAATTAGCGAAATAAAATAATGAGATAGCAATGTGCAAATTTCTAATGTGAGCACGGCAATTTTTCTATTTGTGATGGAATATTCTCCGCTACGAATTACCTTATTGTAATTGTATTTTGTAATGAGGCACTCATTAATCATACATTACTTTTTCAATTTGTAATGGAACATGCGTCCATTACACATTACCTTTTGAAATTTGTAACGGAACATGCATTTATTGCACATTACTTTTCTTATTTGTAATGGAACACACATCCATTACACATTACTTTTGTCATTTGTAATGGAACACAGATCCATTACACATTACTTTTGTCATTTGTAATGGAACATATGTCCATTACACATTACTTTTGTAATTTATAATGGAACGTATATCCATTACACATTACTTTTGTAATTTGTAATGGAACATATATCCATTACACATTAATTTTGTAATTTGTAATATATACAGTAATGCACTATCAAAATAATGCATTATTCACAACTCTGGTAGCAAGAAAAGTATTGTAAAGAAAAGAGGACAACCGCAAAAAAAGACCAAAAAAAATATCGATATTACCAGCAGTGAAACTGAATCCGATAACACAGATTTTATTGAACTGATCAAAGGAAGCGCTTTAAGAAAGAGAAAATACAAATTTCCAATCCTTACAGTGAAAACGAAGAAAATGTTATAGGGTCAAAAACATCTGAAGGAAAAACCACCGAAGGACTACCAATTAAAAGAAAAAAGGACGAAAAATCGATAAGAGACACTGAAAATATATTACGGGTGAAAAACGCTAATTCCAAAATAGAAAATACAAATAAAAAGGTTTCAGTTGATGATTATTGCGCAGAATGTTTTGAGAATTATAATTTAACTACATCGAAATCGGATTGGATTCAATGTCCGATATGTCGAATGTGGTTGCATGAAACTTGCACACCATTCAAAAGCCACTGCATTAGATGTGGAAAATTTAAAACCCTGTCTTCTGGTATAATGATATAATTCTCTGAATATCTGGTAAATTGATATAACTAATGCTTATGCCAAACCTGATTGCCATGTTGTTCTATCGTTAAGATAAATAATAATATTTTACTAATAACTTAACTGATTTAAAGTTTGGAGGCTATTTCTGTAGTATTTTCATAGTCCAAGACGTTAAAACTTAATACTATTTTATCATGATGATTAATATTGTAATTAGTACTTAATAAAGGATCTCAGTAAATAATAAAGATTGATTACTTAAATTGATATAAATTTGTTTCTATCTAATAAAATCATAGTGAGTCGTCTATCCCCACACGAGGCAAGTATCCCCCGAAGCATTTTTAACGTTAGGCTACTATCCGCCACGGTAGGCAACTATCCGTTTTTTGAGAGGTCAAATAAAACAGGATTTACTCAAAACCAGTATTAATTATCATTACAAAAATAGGCTACTATAAAAGATCGAAGACCTATGTTTTAATATACATATCGCATTATTCTTAGTAAGTACATATTTTTTCATAATAGAGCTTTTTTGAAAAGTGGGGCAACTATCCGGCTTTTACCCTATTTGTTTTTATGTAATTGTTCATGTGCATAGGTGTGGGCGTGATTATATGTGTATGTATGTGTGCGCGCGTAGAAATGCGATTGCGTATTTGCATGTGATCCTTTATGCCAAACTGCCATGACAAAATTAATACAAAAAATAATATGAGGCGAACTCTCTTCACTGCAAACATTTATTTTTGAGGAACTATCCACTATGATAACATTTTTTAGATTTGTGATAGCTTGTAACACTTAAGTTTGAAATTATAAGATTATCACATTGATTATAGTTATAGTCACAGTTTGAAATGAGTCTGTAAGGGTACAGAACACGAAGGAGCGACATTATATGTCCGCTGTATAAAGTAAAGTATTAATGACTCCAATAAAAGTAATATTATTTTAGTTTTAATTAGGAAATTATTAAGTAATTGAATAAGTAATTCTCGATCATTAATATATCACGGAAAAATATCAATATATCACGGGGAAAAAATACACCACGGAATTCACTTGTTTTTCTGCGGGGTCCACATAGATAAGTCATCTCGATGAGACTTAACGCATTTTGCGCCCTCCATGCCAGTCTTTTGCATTATTTAAACAAATATATTCTACTACGCATCCATTCTAAGGAATGGATGTGTAGTAGAAATGAAAAAAAATATATGGGTCTACTGAATCACTAGAATATATTTCCATTGAGGGGAAGATCTGGAAAACAAAGACCAATTTATTTACTTATCCAACACAGTCAGATAAAGTTTATGAATGGGAAATATCAGCGAAGTCTTCGGAAGAAATAATTTTCCCTATGATGAGTATTGAGCGAAAAATAGTTGCTATAAAAATGTCGAGAAAACCGGGTGGGACTGTTCACACTTATGCGCTAGCATTACTCCATGTATGAGTGAAACCATGAGTAATTGTTTGTATCTAGGTAAAAGGTTTCTTTAATTTGATAAATAAATACTGTCTGATGTTTGTCTCCATATTTATGTTCATCGTTGATTTTTTATTTGCTAATGCCCTTACGCTTTTTCCCAATTTGCGTTTGATAATATTATTCGATCGATGTATATGATCGATTTGAATAATTGAAATACCATCAAGCATGTAGCCTAAGCTATTTATATTGGTTTATCGCTATAATAGTCAGATCTGGGCCTATTGTGGAGATCCCTACTTGTTTATCCCTATACTGGCCAAGTCTGGGCCTATTGTGGAAATCCCTACAGGTTTATCCCTATAATGGCCAAGACGGGTCTTTTTGTGGAAATTCCTACAGGTTTATCCCCATAATGGCCAAGTCGGGGCCTATTGTGGAAATCCCTACAAGTTTATCCCGATAATGGCCAAGTCTGGGCCCATTGTGGAAATCCCTACTAGGGAAAGCACTAGGAAAGCCCCGAAAGGCCCTTATTTTTATTAGGGATGCCCTATCAGTTTTCCGCACGGGAATCCGTGCATTCGATGTCGAGGAATCGTGTACACCGTTTTGAAAAATATAGTTACGAGAAAAAAAACGCGTTTAAGGAGCTATACCAGTGTGACACTTTTAAAAAATCGATTTTTTTTAAATATTTTCGACAGTTTATACTTTCAACAATATCCTGTAAAAATTTCAAGGCCGTATGTCTAATTATTTTATCTTGCAAAAATCGATTGTTAAATCTTGAAAACGCGTTTTTCTCGAAATGATATTTTTCAAATTTGCTGTCATTGTAACTCAAAGAGCAATTATCCGATTGACTTGAATTTTGAACTGAGTACTCTTGAATATATTTACTTTACAATGACGTAGGATATTTTTGATTGGATGAAAATGGACGATTTGGCATTGAAAAAAACGACCATTTTATAGGCAAGAAAACAGCCTATTTTCATAACTACGCCATTTCATTAGATTCTGATATTTTTTGAAAATCCTATGTCATTGTACAGGAAATACCTTCCAGTTTAACGACATTTTTTCCTTTTTCGGTTTCAGCTACTCAATCGGCCGGAATCATGTCAGCAGTGGAGGAACTGTTTTTTTGGCATCTCCGAAGGCAGCGCATAAGTCGCTTGGATCTCAATATTTTTCTATGAAAAAAAATTATGTAATATAGGTCAAATATATCCAAATATATTCTTCATTTTCCGGAAAATTTAATTGCGTACTTTTCTTCCAAAAAATCCCGAAAATCACCCAAATTTTCAGCGTTCACACTGGTATAGCCCCTTAAAGTCTTACTAGCAGTTGTATCGTTGTAGCCATAAGTTAACATTCAATCTCCGACTCCTGCACCATATGCTGGATCTTCCTCTTCAATTCAGTTGCTTCAAGCGACGAGCGAGCGTTCGTCGTTTTCACTGTAGCCTTACGCTTCAAGGAGTCTGCATGAGGTTGAAACTTTACAAACCCCTTTTTTTTCATTGCATATTTTATAGCTTAGGGTCTCGACTTTAGTTTGCAATAAGGCTTTTGGAAAAAAACAAAAAATTTGCCGAGGTATGATGATTCCTGTGACGGGTCACCGCCCCGTCCCTTAGGGGAAGGTCAGGTAGCGCCGGATGGCGAGTACCCTCGGCCACTATGAGTTCTAAACAACTACGCACCCATAGATAACTAAGCAATACGTCAAAACTACCGCAACATTTAGCCGCACATATGTATTAGCAGTGAAGCTACCGCCCAGCGAACGAGACGTGATAATCGTTAAATTGCCTGTGACAGTATTTTCGTCTGCACTGTTGACTTTTTGAATTCAGTTATTGTGTATTAAATGTAAGTACTTCGCCTTGATTAACTTCTGATCGTATAAGACATTTATTCTAGTTTATGAGTTATGTTATATATTGATCTTGCTTCGACTGGTATTGTTGCTAAAAGTATAAACATAGGAATTAGGCGGTCGGGTAGTACCGGACACAATTTCGTCGGGTATCCCCGGACATTTTTTCAATGGAGGAATTCATTTTTTCTCGAGACATTTTCAACGAATCAGATTTTTTGCTGGCCATGAGACGAATATTGAACAGAAACCAACCATGACTGAAAATATTGCTAATCAGTCAACGATCGACGTAACATTGCAGTGATCAACTAAACAAAACCAACAGCCTTCTCATTTCCCACCTATCAATCAGTCGCAATACGCAGCCAACTATGCCGATGACAACGCCGGAAACTACACGATCAACTGCACCTAGTGCAAGTGAATTGCTCAAACAGTTGCGCCCTCTTCCAGTTACATCTAAGAAACGACTTGTGATCCGCTCACGAAAAACACAAAAAAACCAGATTTTAACATTTTCGCCTTTCAAAAACAAGATCGCAGAGAAAAATAAGGCTACAAACAGTAAAAACAAGGCTGCAACTCATACAAAATTAAGACATAGCCGAATATTCAAAGTTCACTCAGGAAGTAAAAGATCGAAGGACGGAGTGCATCATTTGCGAAGAAACCTTTGAAGAAGACTGGATCCAGTGTCATAAATGTAAAGACTGGGCTCATGAAGCATGTGTGGACATTGTCCCATCGCAAGCGTATTCTTATTGCGACGTGTGTAAAGCCATTGTACCCGTCAAAAAATTAGTTTTCAAAAATTAAAAAATTAATGAAACTATCTGATTTTCACTTAGTTCTAATTATGAGAAATATGTTGCGTTTCATTTTGAGTTTAAAAATAAACATATAATTCTGTTGATTTCTAAAATTTCATGAGTTTTATTTATGTGTCCGTGGGCTACCTGATCTTCATACAACTTTATTTTTAAAAAACAGGAAAACCAAAAATGGTCGAGGTCACGGGCTAGCTGAAATGGCGTGGAATATCCCATATATATATAGGCAGGTATACGATATGAAGGCACAAGTTTCGAGAAAATAGGGGATGTTTCAAGCGCCGTCAGTCATCTCCCGAACAAAACGACGAGACGCTCATCGTAATTGATGTATCGTCGTGCCTTTCAACCCCTCCCTTCTTTTCTCCAGCAATTTCGCAGCATTCATCAAGAAAACAAAATAACTGCCGTCTACCTTCCGCCCCTCTTCACATTTCCTCGCGCATCAGGCTGAAGTATGTAAAATCTTTTGCAAAATAATGAATACGCGTTACGTATGCGTTCAGGAATCAATTTTTCCGACGATTTTTTTGTCGTCGTACGATCGTTGAAGGATTACGCATTGGTATACCTTTTTTTTAAACGTATTTCGTTAATTCTGAAAGGTTGTATTGTATTTATACCCGCGCGGTATATTCGAGACGTGGTTTTTCGCGCTGTCATTTTCGCCATCGTTGTCGATGTTTCGATACCCTTTTCAATGCGGATTTCCCGGACGCTCGTATGGATTTACATGTCCGGGAGTGAAATCGACTAGCTTGGTGGACGGAATCCGCGGGGGCTAGAGAAAAAAACACACACCCATGCACATGTGAAAAGCTCATGTTTTTTTTACTGTAAAGTTACTCTCGGCCCACGAAATGATGCATTGTTCGAAACGCGCGAGCAGCGTGAGGGGGGAGGGGCGTAGGAAGAGGGATGAAGCTTGATAGAGATTGAAAAAACAAAAGAAACAGAAAAAAATAGCGGAAAAAATCAAAGAAGCAGAAAAATTGAAATAATAATAACGCGAAAAACGCGCAGCGCGAATCCGTTGTGGGAATTGCTCGCCCGTTAGACATAAACGAGTCCACAGTTTATATTCATGTAAAGAAACTACATGTACGTGCATGGTAAAATATATACATATTTTGAATGACAATGGTGGATGCGCGGTGGGGGTTTTTGGCTCCGTCGGTATTTCAAGTAAGACGAAATTACATTTACAACGATAAAAAATCAATTTCATTGTTTTTCTTTAAACGATAGAACTAAATTTGTAAAATATTTGCCCTAAGGTTCAAACCGAAATTCGAAAAACTCTAAACGTTACAGCCCGTCAAACCTGTGCCTCAGCGCTCGGATTCGGAGCGAGCTTAAACTTTAAACGCGTTTTTTCTCAAAACTGCATTATCGAAATTGGCGTGCATGATTACTCAAAAACTATTAAGCTGATTAAGTCAAAACTGGGTAGAAATATCGATAATATTGCTACTTTCTACTTGACGAGAATTGTTTTTCAAAAATTAGAAAAAAATCTACTTTTTTAATCCAAATTTTACAAAAATGTAAATGCGTGCCATTCTCTTAAATTTGCTTTTCCTTTATTTGAAATTACCGTAAAATAGAAACTATACCCGGGAAAAAAAGTTCATGTCTGAGTGGATATGTTCATATATGTTTCAGATATTGTCATATATGTATCAGATATATTTATATCTGACATTTTACAGTATCATATATGATTAGGTCTGATCATATTCCACATCACATATGCATATAGAAGATCATATCTGATTAAATACAGTATCTGGCCTGACCATATATGAACTCATATCTGTTTATATCTGGCTAAGTACCAAGGCGAGTTGGTACCGTAAATTCGCATCTGAACATCCATGATGTGATATGTGAACGTATCTGTTCGTATAAGATCCTATCCGATCAAATACGGTACCAGACTCCGCTATATAGATCTCATATACGTTTTTATTTGGTCAGGTACCAAGGCGAGTTGGCAGCGTGAAACCATATCTGGACATATATGATGTGATATATGAACAGGAACGTTCATATAAAATTTTATCCCATCAGATACGATACCAAACCTGGAAAATATATGAAGTCTTATACACTCATACCTTATCGTATATGCAGTTCAGTTGTTCACACATGAAAACACCTGAATATATGAAACGATATATGAGGATATGAGACGATATCCGAGCAGATATGGCATCTCACCTGACTGTATTATATGTGATCATGTGAGTTACTATAATATTATTTATTATCAACACGTCAAGTGATGACGTGTTAATAACCCCGCTCTATATATGTAAACATTTTAATATCTTCATGACTGCACTAACAAGATTTGATCTGTCTCAACAGGGTAAGATTTGCTCTAATATAGTCGGAGTCATACCTGGTCTGATAGGTCAGATAAACTATGATTCTATCATATGAGCAGGTCTATTGTTCATAGATGTCCAGCTCTACTGGGACCCACTGCATTTTATTCTTATACGGACAGACAGATCTGGTCCAATAAGATTAGATCTGCCTGACATGATCAGATCTGGTCCAATAAAATCAGATCTGGTCCAACAAGATCAGATCTTGCCTGGGGATTGGATCTGGTCAGATCTGCTGCGATATGGACGGGTCTGCTCTCAAAATTATCAAAATGGCTCTGATATGATCATACATGCTCAGATATAAGGATACATGGTCTGTCCTTACACTACATGAACAGATATGGCCATTTTTCTTGTCTGATCATATCTGATTCTACAGATATGATTCAGAAATATTCAGATATGAACTTTTTCCCCGGGTATACATGTTCCAACTGAACGAATGTTAGAATTTTTTGCCAATCAAAATCTACGGGAAGCTAGACTGCACGCCGATTGGCAACTCCCGCGGCAACTTTGCTGTAACACTGCGACAACTTCGCCATTTTGATGATAAATGAATTTAAAAAATGGTTTCGTATACTTAAGGCCTTATATACGCGAAAAATTTCAAAATTTTTTAATTATTTTTGATTCCATTAGCCTGAATGGTTAGGAATATCTTGAGCTTTACAGAATTGAAAAATTCCAAAAATAAAGTAAGATTGCATTTATGATAGATACCGCGCGGCGCGCCCGACCGCCAACTTCAAAGCCGTTTCTCCACGATTCACTTTTTTGAACCTTGTGAAAGTTCTAACTCTTGAACGAAGGTTCAGATCGCTTTGAAATTTTTACAACAGATTCTTAGTATCATCACCTATCGTGTGAAGCACAGAAACATAAATTTCAATGACACAAAAAAATATAAAAAATAAAATACCGACAGAAAATTGAGTAAAAAATGTTGTTTCGAATTTTTATTATAATAATTTTTTTTAATGATACTGTTGATTCACACTGAAGATACATTCATTATGTAATTATAAATACGTTCATTTTTTTCAGACGCCCACATCGATGCCGAGAAATTTCACCATCTACGCGCGAAAAAAAAAAAATACATTGCTTTATTATGTTATATCCCCATATAAAGGGTCCTTCCCCTTTTACCATCCCCTCCTTTATTCCTTCCATTCCTTCCGACATTCACAATCCTTCCGGAGTTCCCTACATTCTTTCCAGAGTCCCCCAATATATGCGTCATTTTTTAACCTCGTCGAGAAAGGTACGTTCGAAAATCGGCGAAATCGCGTATATAAGGCCTCAGCTATACTATTAAAGTACACCTAAAATTTAATAATTTTAGAATAATTATTGCTTAGTTTAAAAAATCCCTCAAAATTGCTTAATTTTTTCCCGTCGAAATGTATATTCCGCTTCGAGCAGCGTCGTGGATGTACGATATCCGGAGCGGTGATCGCTTAGTCGTCCACGGGTTGGCGGCATCAATCAGAGAGCGGAAGGCCAATACTTCCAAGGCCTTGGTGTAGATACTTCAGTTAAAGTCTGTGCATCAGACAATCAGAAGAATATGGGGCCGTCTATACTCGTACGGGTTTTCCACTTTTTCTCCGTATTCTCAACAAATGCGGTATAGTGCAGCTTGCGACGGCTGCGGATGCAACGGAAGTTAGGTTTGATTAGCGAAGTGCTGTTAGGGAGTGATAGGAATGGATTGAATTGGGACTGGTAATGAGTAGGTGAAAACCCGCAAGGGTATAATATATATGGGGCATATATTGTAACGTGTCGATGTGCGTCATGCAGGTAAAGATGAGGTGAATATTGAAGGAGAGCGTGAGGGAGTGGGGAGAAGGTTGAGAGAGTAGCGCGTGCGCAACGAAAATTGACAGAGCCGTCGAGATCCTCATCAATCCACCAAAAATTTGGAATCCGAAGCTCGACACCAAACCGGCGGCATAAACCAGATGAAGGTGGTAATACAACAATCTGGCCCCGGAGGAAATGAACCCATCGGCGCAGCAGAAGAGCCTGCCCGCCTCCCGTACATCGAATTTTGGCCAATCATCAAAGAAAGGAAGGTATTCGCGAACATCGCCGGACGTAGCCCAGGAGAAATTCGGATCAGCCCTTCATCAGCTGACCTCTCTCGATTTCTCCGCACCCTCCCCAAAAAAATAAGTTATGTAAAAGACCGTTATATCTAAAACTGCGGAATTATCGGTATCGTTTAATGTGGCCATGTAAATATCATGGACAATCGTAAAAACCGTATTATGATTATGTCATATTTGAACCAATAAAAGCATTATTTGTAGCGAAAGTATAATTAATTAATAAGAAATACACACACACACACACACAAAAAAAAATTCAGACAAAAGTTTCAGTGTTCGAGAAGGCCGTCATACTGGACCACCCTATTTTTTTTATCAGTGGAGGCGCTGAAGTTACGTCAAGGTCCACTTTTTTAAATGGAATGGTACATTTTTGCTTCAACCATCTTGTGGAGCACCTCAAGCCGCATAAAAAACATTAGGGGGTCAAAGTTTTCAAGGTCATTCAAAGTCAGTATCGATGATACAAATCTAAATAGGTGACCTTGAATGACCTTGAACGATTTTGACCCTCTAATGTTTTTTATGCGGCTTGAGATGCTACACAAGATGGTTGAAGAAAAAATGTACTATTCCATTTGAAAACGCGGGTTTGACCTTGACGTAGCTTCAGCGCCTCTACTGAGAAGAAATAGAGTGGTCTAGTATGACGGCCTTCTCGGACACTGAAACTTTTGTCTGGAACATTTTTGGATATGATCAATAGTTTGAGTGCTATTGCTCTGTAACACTTTATGTGCCTCACCCTGTATGTATCTCTCTCTCTCTCTCTCTCTCTCTCTCTCTCTCTCTCTCTCTCTCTCTCTCTCTCTCTCTCTCTATATATATATATATATATATATATATATATATATATATTGGGAGTACAAATAAGTCTCCGTCGTTTTACAAAAGATGGCCCCACCAGAAGGTTATGGTTGAAATTGTCAGATGTAAAACGTCATATCGTAAGGTTGACGTTTATTGACAAGTCCATAACCTTGAAATATTAGCGATTTTGTATCAACATCACATAATTTTTTTCGTGCGAAAATGTCGAGTTTTGAGCCGAATAAGCGTCATTTGCCGGAAGTTTCGATTTATTACTTCTTTAATTTGAAGAAATGTGCAGCTGAGGTGCATCGATTGCTTGTAGAAGCATATGGTGAGGCTGTTTAAATGAGAGAAGTTGTCGTAAGTGGTTTCAAAAGTTTAAGAACGGTGCGTTTAACGTCGAAGACAAAGAACGTAGCGGAAGGCCAGCGGAAGGATATCAAAAGTTCCCGCAAATGACGCTCAAAACTCGGCATTGGCGCACGAAAAAATTATGTGATGCTGATATAGAATCGCTAATATTTCAAGGCTATGGGCTTGCCAGATGTCCAAACTTTAGATATGACGTTTTACATCTGAAAATTTCAATTATAACCTCCTGGTAGGGCCATCTTTTATCAAACGGCGGAGACTTGTTGTCGTCATGACAATGAATGCGCATGAGTGCCAAATGCTCGACGGCAGAGATCGACGAATCTCTGTTTGGCGAATACCTGGATGAGAAATAGAAGGAGGAAGATAGAGGGAGACAACCTTCATTTTTCCGTTTCTTCGTGTAATGACAGGGCGTGTCTGATACGTCGTTAAACTTCATTCGCCATGTTAGAAAACGCGAAAGAAAATGGATTTATTTGATATATATCGGCAGAGTGTACTCGGCTGAGGGTGTTCAGGAAAAAAGAAGAAACCCGGCTCACCCTACAAAAAATTCACTCGAGTCTCTCGAATCCACTGATTTATCGAATTTTTTCTCCATACTCGAAGTAGCGAGTTCACCGTGCCGCGTAACATCATTGCGAGAATTCTCGGGTGAGGGCCGCTCGTAAAAATCTAAAATTCATATCCTGGTCGTCTAATCGGTGGAAGGAAAAAAGCTCTCTTTTTTTTCGCTGCGAACGCAATATCCGTGCTGGAATTTCGAAGCTGTGTATGTGTCCGTCGCGTGAGCCAGAGGGCGCTGTCTCGCTCGTTTACACCTTACTCCTTTCTTTGCCCTACCCCGCTCTTTTAGCTCTGTCGCACTCGATCGTCTACTCGACGTTTCTCGCTCGCTGTCTCGTGCTCTCGCGGAATCGACGGAGTGTGCAATTTATGTTTATCGTAGTGCCAGTAGCGCGCGCACGTGTAGTAGCACACCAAGCCGAACGTAAACGCGTTCTCTATTTCGCATCGAAATAACTCACCGGATCAGACCCTCGGAATATTACCTATGCGGAAAACGATTACGTGGATCGAGGGGCCCAGGCTCGCTCGCGCCCCCGAGTGGTTAATAGTCCAGGAACTTTAGCACCAAAAATGGGTTCGCTCCGCAAAAAATCCTGATAATTGATTTTTCGATTGGATTATATTAGAGGGTGTCCCCTAAGTATAAAACCAAATTTGTGTCTTCCGAAACCGCGAGCGTTAGCCGCCATCTTGAAAAACGCTTTTTTGCAAATGTCTCGGAAACGGTGAGTTTTACGTTAAAAATCGTAAGGACCTTTTTTGTAGAGGAAAAAATTTTCTATCTCCTTTATTTAAAACTTTTTTCTCTATTGTTAATATTTGCCGAGATATAGTCGATTAAAAAAATAAATTTTTGTTTTAGGAAAATATCTCGATAATTTTTGGAAATACGAAAAAAATGTGATAATCAAAGTTGTAGAGCATGGAATTTTCTACAATTTTCGTATGAAATTTTTTTTTGTGAAATCAATATTTGCTGAGTTTTAGCGCAATGAAAGTTGTTGTCAAGTAAAGAAAAACAGCGATTAGTGGTAATACGTTACTCTAGAATGCAACCAAAAAGTGTAAGGAGACGCGACGTCTCGGCGGCAAGTATTGCAAGAGGTAATTAGTGCACGTCGGTGCGTTCTTTAACAATAAGGGTACATGGATATTCATTTATATATATACTTTTTTATATATACGTATTCCTCAGAGGTACGGGGTCCTTCCCCTTTTACCATCCCCTCCTTCATTCTTTCCATTCCTTCTGACATTCACAATCCTTCCAGAGTTCCCCCCCCCCCCCCAGAGTGTTGACCGCAGCCACTCTTTCCTAATGCACTACTGTATCGCATTTGCACGAGGGTCCAGGGAAACTACGGAAAACATGGGCCGATACAGGCGGCTATATTTGGCTGAGTTTCAGTTGTATTACCATTAGAAACTCAGACAAACTGCCTCCCACTCAGAGGTTGAAGCGCAAACCAGTGCACGGGCAAGCGGTCACCGCTCCAAGTATTGGCACCCTCCAATGCTGCTTAACTTCAGTGACCGCCGAGCCCGCACACCGACCGCGCGCCCGTCTCTGTCGGTTGGATATTCATTTATATATATTCATCGATTTATAACTATGTCGCGCCGAATCCAGCGACGTGGACGAGTCTAAATCGGTATAATTATTTGAATAGAATACAGGTATATAGAAAGGTAAGCAGACAGCACGGTGTTGGGTTTTTCCCAACATTTTCTATGCCTTGTTTGTACCTGGACCCTTTGTGGCCAAACATGCGATAACGCAATCCCTACAGAGGACGATAGCGACGAAGAGGATGTTCAAAATGAATCTTTCATAGATTCTTTTGCTGTTCATGACTTGAACATGGAAGAAGAAAACTCGCAAACCATGGATAATCGCCCTTTCTGTTCCAAACAAGGAAAATTGTTTAAATCTATCATCGACGTTTAAAATTTGACAAGAACAATTTTTTTATTATTATGATGATGCGATCCTAATTTGTAAATCGCGACTTAAATCGCGCATATGATAATGAATATGAGTAAATGAATACATTTTCATGTCTTTTTCAAACAATTCATCAAAATGTTTTTATTGCGCAAACTTTCCTCCTATCGCCCAAATCCCTCCTTTTCATGATAAATATTATTGTTATCGTCTCTATTATAAAATTCTTCGATTACACTTTTTTTGGCATGCTAGAGTAACGTATTACCACTAAGCGCTGTTTTTCTTTACCTGACGGTAACTTTTATGCGCTAGAATTCAGCAACTATTGATTTCACAAAAAAAAGTTCAACACAAAAATTGTAGAAAATGTAATGCTCTACAACTTCGATTGTTACATTTTTTTTCGTATTTCCAAAAATTATCGAAATATTTTCCAAAAACAAAAATTTGGCTTTTTTAATCGACTATATCTCGGCAAATATTAACAATAGAGAAAAAAGTTTTAAATAAAAAAGATGGGAAATTTTATCCTCTACAAAAAAGATCCTTACGATTTTTAACGTAAAACTCACCATTTCCGAGATATTTGCAAAAAAAGCGTTTTTCAAGATGGCGGCTAACGCTCGCGGTTTCGGACCACACAAACTTGGTTTTATACTTAGGGGACACTCTCTGACATAATCCAATTGAAAAATCAATTATCAGGATTTTTTGCGGAGAGAATATCTAAAAATCCTGGACTATACCTCGAGGAGTTTCCCCGCGAGCTTGCACCCGCGTCGTGTTCTCGCGACGAAGAGAAAAAGAAAGCAGAAAAAATGAGGATATCGCGACGAGTGTGTGCCAATATGGGCCAGCCGTGAGATCTCGATCAATTCGCGCTTGCTTTCTCAATGTTTCCTGCACATTCTGGAATGCTAATTTGACGACCAATTTTGAGATTGTGCTTTCACTAGTTCGCAATTCTTTTCTGTATTTCGCAAGAGCTGCATATTGTTCGTTAATATTTTGTTTTTGTTTTGTAGGACATGGTATTAAGGAAGCTGCTCAGGGTCTTTGCGAGGCAGGTGGCAAGAGGGGAACGCACATGCTTGAGACCTTAGGCCACAGTAACGGGTATAAAATCATATGCAAGTTTAACAATTTTTTTCGTATGAAAAAGTGGTTCACTCATAAAATTAATTACACATCTATTTAGTATGAATATCAAGCTATTAGATTTTTTTTTCGGTGTACAAAATGGTCGACTACTCGAAACTTCTCGAAACAGCTTTTTTCTAATTGGCGTGACAAATAACTTCAACAATTTTCACTCGATTTCCTTCAAATTTAAAAGTTATGTTCCTAATTGCATTTCGCAGAGAAGTACGTACGGAATTTCTGATTAATCGAAAACTTTTCATTTTATGCGCAGTTTATGAGCAGTTATACCGAAATTTTTCACTGAAAATTCATTTCTTAAGTTCAAATACCTACAACTTTAGAGTAAAACAATATTTTTTAAATTCCGTACGTACTTCTTAAGGTATTCTAATGTAGATTGACGAGAATTTTTGTCTTTTGCTCAAGGTAAAAAATTGTGGATGCTAAATGTCACGCCGCGAAGCGCCTAAAAAAAGATAAAAGAAAATGTTAGTAGTCGGCCATTTTGTATTATACATAGAAGAAAAAAAAATATTTTCTAACAGCTTGATATTCATACTAAATTCATACACATCTAGTGTAATTCATTTTATGTGTGAATCACTTTTACATACGAATAAAAATTGTTGAATTCGCACATGATTTTATACCCGTTACTGTGGCCTAAGGCCTTAAACACAGGCGCCTGTAACGACTGCCAATCCCGAATAATCAAATTTTCGGGTTACGTAGAATAAATAAATTTCAGCTAATAAATACGTGGAATGCATATAATTGACTGTTCAGAAATGTTATTAATTTTTTTGTTTATTTATATCGTGAATAAGTTATTAACCAAGTTGAAACGTGGCAAACGCGCAAATTAGTTCTCAGTACGCCACATCGTTAGCGCGTACCTGCCAAACATCCTTCGCGAATTCCGTTTTTTTTGTTCGGCAAAAATGAAAAGATGGAAGGGAAAAATGCAAACCGAAAAACAGTACAATCGACGGAAGAACGCGCATCCGAGGGACGACGCGTAATTGATTTGAACGTTATGTCGGAAGACATGCACTGCAGCTTCTGTAAAAAATGATTCAAAATATTTAAATACTCTTTATGACACCGCGGTAAGAAATTTATAGCAAGGAAGCAATAGTTTGTGCGTTTCAAATTTTGGCGCCTATTCAAAACAGCCTACTTGACAGCAGCGTTGCCACATGCCGGAGGGCGCTTTATCGTTTCACGCGAATCAGCTTAAATTTCCTGTTTCATTTCACGAATATCTCGATAACGAGACAGACAAAACGCTGTAGTCTTTGTTGAAATTATTCCCAAAAATTTCAAGAATTTTTTCCGCCTATTTCCATGCAATTATTACTATTTTTATTATCTTGCGACAGTCATATTAGAGTTCTCATGAAGCTTTTGCTATGTCGCCCGTGCATAAGAGCCTAACTTCAATAATTAATTGCTCAACAATCACGCAGACGAAGTACTTGAAATTTGACACGGAGTCGTAACACCTGTTGGCAAATACCCTCAATAAATTTCAGAAAATTCTTACTATTTCTCCATAGCTGCGCAACCGACTTAAATTATTAAGAATTTTCTTCCATAGTATTGTGAATTTGGAAAAATGTATAAAAAGAAAATTTACACATATGAGGTATTCCACATGAATCCGGCTGACCCCCGAAAATATTTAAGTATCCGCCCGAAGTAAGCGCTTCTTAAATTTTTTCGATTTTTTTAACGTTAATCGCTCAGAAAGTACAGAAAAAAATCACATTTCCACTGCCGGTGATAGCTTGAAAATTTTTACATATAATCACGCATTTTTGGGATTTTTTTTTCAGATTTTTCAGTTGGCATTTCAATCCACAACTTTTCTGGTGTTTTTACACGAGTATTCTTACATTTAGGAACAACACACCGATGCAAGGGATTGTAACTCAATTTTAACCAAAAGAAATTTACCTATTCACAAATGGCGCAGCGACAATTTTTACTATGCAAGTGACGTCACTAACCGAAGCAGCATGGCGGCTAGCGATTTAGCGCGGAAATTTGAACTGTAAAATTTTAATGCATTTCGATGCCACTTATCGATTTCATTAAACGGAAATAAAAATTCTAGTAGTTTATTACCACCAAAGGATCAAATTGAGACACCTTTCAAAAAAGGATGTAATACCCTATTACCAGAATAATACGAACATAATTGACGAAACAGGTGTATTCTGAATAAATGCGAACACAACGAAGCTGGCTTCCGCCACTTTCCCCGTGCCCCCATTCGATTGTGACAGAGACAGGGTGCAGTGTGATGTAGCCGGCAGGGGTGACCTCCGGGCGAATCTTGAGGTCATACAAAGAATCACGATTATCCAGGCCCATTCCATCTTAAGGCCATGCACGAGGTCAACGCAACCTCACAAATTTCCAAACTGCGTTTTCTCATAGACAATTAAGTTTTTTTTCTCTCTCGAAAAATCAAAGGATCAGGTTCCGTAGAATTCACTGACGCAGAGATAGTGATTATTTTGCCCTAAATATTATAAATCTCTGAGAACTATCTGTTCGAAAAAATCAGCTATTTCTCTCGCACGCATATGTCACGTGGTATACCTCCTACTTTGCCTTAAGGAAGTAAGGATTGGCTGGGGTAACGATTAAAAACCGTTTTTGAAACGTTCAGCGCTATAAAAGTATAATGAATTGGACCAGTTGCCGCCAATGAAATACTTTTGAGGGTTATTTAATTGGCGCTTTAGCAAAATTCCCACAGTGTGTTTACTATTTCGCTTTTTATTTTTTTCTCGCTCTTCCGGTCGAAGGATTTTCTCTCCCCCTTACCTTTTTCGATGGGCGGGGAGGGTTACCTCTCCGTGCCTCGTACAATTTCTCTAAGGCCGGTACACTTTGCTTTTTATCGTTCCTCGTACAACTCAGTGAAAAAAAAAGAAAGAAGAAGAGTGCGATGTATCCAGAACTGAGATGCAATTAAAACCCCGGACCTCTTTGATTCCTAACACCGTAGCGCTTGTATATGTACATATGGCGCCTTTAAGGGGTCTGTTCAGTTTAGACGCTAAAAAAGGTTATTTTTATAGGAATTTTCTATTATCAATTAAGATTCCCCCTTTTAGATAACGTGGTATGCGGGCCTTTGCTCCCGTCGAGTCTACCTAGTGCAGAAAGAGATAGGACTTTTTTGTGTAAGAACTTTTATTACAATAAACGTATAAAGGTTTTCGTCGACGTCTTTCTTCGCCGTCGTTCGTATTGCGAATGCCCCTGTGGGCTTTGCACGCTCGCGTCTTCCCTCCACACAGAGCCCTTTGTTCTAGCGCGGCGCTCGCGGCATATCACGCGGGAACATACAATTTTTTTTTAAATGTTACGCGTTGTTTTCCGTTTCTACACTCGGCCGTCCTGAACATCCATCCGTCCTCGGATGTGATCCTTCAATGGTGAATTCGTCATCGTCTGATTCGGCGTAGTCTATCCATGGCTTAAGATGATCAGCTGCTGTCGACGTCTGGTTAGGGCCATCGTGGTCTCCGACCTTCCTAACGAGGTACCGATCATTGCGTAAAATACGAGAAACTTCATATGGCCCGAGGAACTTCGAGGCGAATTTTAAACCTGGTCCTTGTTGGGTTCTCTGGATGGCGAATACTTTTCGATTTTCGCTCTGGATATGCTGCAATCTTACTCCCGTGAAAAACGATGCAACTGACCCAACCTCGAGCCAGCGTCACGCCAATCACATTCTACCATTGGCCGATGAACGGCAGCACTACCGGCTTAGTGTTGCGCCACGGTAGGAGTGATCTCTTCGGCCCAACGCTGGCATGTACGGTTGGCCAATAGTAGGCTTACCGGAAATCCTAACAGTTGGCCGGGTATTGGCCCAACATTGGGCCCGTGAAAAACGACGCAACCAACCCAACCTCGAGCCAGCGTCACGCCAATCACATTCTACCATTGGCCGATGAACGGCAGCACTACCGGTTTGGTGTTGCGCCACGGTAGGAGTGATCTCTTCGGCCCAACGCTGGGATGTATGGTTGGCCAACAGTAGGCTTACCGGAAATCCTAACAGTTGGCCGGGTGTTGGCCCAACATTGGGCTAAAGAGATCACGATCATTGGCTGACGGTTGGCGTGATCACCGGCCCATAGTAGGGCTAAGGTCGGCTTCATATTGTTGGCGCAATATTCGGGCTAGTGTTGGCCCAGTGTAGGGCTGTCATAACAACCCAATGCTTAGACAACAATAGATCAGATTCACAAGTTTCTGTGCTCGATGATTGCTCATCGAAAGAATTATTAGATTCACTAACATCGTTATGCACAATCACTTGTTCGTGGAATGTTTTCAAATTTGTTTCACTATCTACTTGTCTTTTTGTTTCGTTGCCTCTGATCCTAACATGCTGTAAAGAGTCTTCTCATTTTTGTCGTCGTTTTAACACTCGACGTTTCTTAATACTATCATAATGACTCGGCATTTTTTGAATACACCACAAAACTTTAGTATAAATCAATTTTATTTTTAATAAAGTGAATTTCAGTTAAGACGGAATGACACCTCATCGCGGTCGGTATGGTAGAACAATTGTAGATACCCAAAAATCTCTGAAACGGCTCTTCAGATCCCGTCAAAACTTTGCCAAATGACGTCCAATAGATAGACGAACAGCTGTCTGCTCCTCAAATTTTTTGAATTTGAGAAAAAAAACGTAGATTGGCTTATGATAACCTAATCTACATTTTTTTTCTCAAATTCATAAAATTTGAAGGGCAGACAGCTGTTCGTCTATCTATTTGACCTTGTTTGACAAAGTTTCGACGGGATCTGAAGAGCCGTTTCAGAGATTTTTGGGTATCTACAATTGTTCTACCATACCGACCGCGATGAGGTGTCTTTCCGTCTTAACAGTAATTGTGAGTTTTTATTATCACGGGACGTAGAAAATTGCATGCAGCGATAATAAAAAAATATATAATGATAATATACGTTAAAAAGCATTCTTGTATATATGTATGGACTCTACCGTTCAAAGCCAGTGTTGGGCCAGGATTGGCAATTCGTCAGTTTGCCCTAATAAAAATAAGCATTGGCAAAACCACGGTAAAACAATTGGCTCAGACTCAGGACCTGCGCTCGCCCCGACAAGTGGCCGACGATCATTAATTAGTACTGGCCCAGCGTTGGCTCTTCGATGGTGTGCCGAGCTTCAATTCGAGACTGGCAAACCCATGATCAACCGATTGGACCATGTTCGGGGCCAACACTGGGTCCCCATAGTTGGCTGACAGTTGGAAATCGATATTTGGCCCAAGGTTGGGTGTTGGTTGGTTTGCCATGCTTCAAATGAGCACTGGCAGAATCATGGCCAAATCATTGGCCCGTATAAAGGACCAACACTGGGTATTAGTGGTTGGTGCTGAATATCGTACCAATCGCTGGCCGCATGTTAAGCGCCGGCAAATTTTTCACGGGCTTTGGCGTGGTCTCGTATCTCGTCGCGCTTCTTCTCGAACGAAGTTACAAATTCCTTCTCCACTATTTCGCGGAGTGATGAGAACATGCCAAGAACCTGCCAAACATTACCTGGACAGGTGAGGTACCGATGCTTCGATGAAAAGTCGAGTTGAGATATTGATGTGCCACGTTGAGGTGCTTGTACCACTCTCCCACTTTTGGCGCTGTCAGTTTGGTGATTAACGTAATCAACGTTCGATTAGTCCTTTCCACTTGGCCGTTAGCTCTCGGTATACCTGTAGTTGTTAGTACGTGTTCAATTTCTTCTTCTCGTCAATATTCTGTGAATTCTTTGGCACTAAATGCCGTACCACGGTCTGAAATTATTCGACGAGGGTGGCCGAAAATCGCAGATTGTTTCGTGAGTCGATCCACAACTTCACAACACGTGAATTTCGTGAACCCATCAATGACGACCAAGATGTGTTTGTAGCTCTTTTCCGTGGAAGGCAAGGGTCCTAGATGATCGACGTGAAGGGTATCAAGTGGCGTAGTTCCCTTTTCAATAGCGTTGAAGTAACCTTCTTGTTTCCCATGGTTTCGTTCCAGTAGTCTTTGCTGAGTATGGCTTCTGTTTTGGCAACCGAAAAATGCCCCTTTTCATGCGCGTGCTTGGCAATATGCGCACACAGCGATCGAGGAACCACCAGACGCACGTCGTCATTGACTATTTTGAAAAGAAGGCTCCCACGCATATCGAAGCCGGTCTTCGTTTTCTTCCCGACGTCTCCAACGATTATTCTTATTTAGAATCTTCTTGTTGCGCTTTTCGCAAACGTGCAGCCAAGCCTTCTTCTTGCTTGTCGATTAGCAAACAGGTAGGCAGTGGGTTCCTGCTTAGTGCATCGACGTGAGCCATGTTTCGTCCCGGCCGGTGTGCGGTCGTGTAGTTAAAATCTCCCAAGTAGAACGCCCATCGGGCGATGCGCAAACAAATGTCCTTTTTCTTCATCGTGAGCGTGAACGCACGACAGGTGGTCACGATTTTGAACGGAATACCTGAAAGATACACTCTTCATTCTTTAAGAGATTTTATAATGGCTAATACCTCCAACTCGTAACTAAAGTACTTTTCTTCAGTAGTGCTCGTTTTTCCGCTCGCGAAATACACGGGATACCACGTGTCCCTATCGCAGTCCTTTTGTAATAACATCGCACCGTATCCGTTTTTCGATGCATCTGTATGCAATTCGGTCGGCGCGTTGATTTTGTACAGGTTGAGCACCGGGCGTGTGGTCAGAGCGATCTTCAAGTTTCCGAACGTATTTTTTTCTTCGTGTCCACAGCGAAACTCTGTGTCGATTCTTAGCAGATTCGTTAGCGGGCGTGCGATCAAAGAGTACTTGGGAATAAATTTCCGGAAATAGCCCGTGAGCCCCAAAAAAGCTTGAACTTGTTTGACGTTTGTTAATTCTGGAAATTTTCGAACCGCGTCCGTCTTTCTTTCTGTCGGTGCCAATCAAAAGCTTATGATCCAACAACTCATTCGCGACTACCCGCAACCGCATCTCGGAGTCGTTACCGTCGTCTTCTATTTTTGCGTCCAAGAAACCGTTAGTTTTATTTGTCTCTTTTCCTACACCGCGGAATGGCGTCTGTTCGTTTATAAGATTCGGTCTATCTAGATCGACGTATTGGTCTTCGCGTATTACAGTGATATCGCTCGCCGTGTCAATGATCGCGTCTACTTCTCGTCTATTTACTAGTACGCATTTCTGTCGTTTATGTTTTTCTACCGAGGTGTCAGCTAACATGCACGTATTTTTTGTTTCGGCTAGACTTTCGTGACACTGCGTCACGATGTGCCCGTATTTATCGCACTTAAAACACTTTCGGCCTAAATCTTTAGACGGACATTTAAGCGTTTTACATTACCGCGATATTTTTTATCGTCGCATCCCGTGCGGAAATTGAGTTGGGGCTGTGATCGGGCCCCAATAATATTCCCTTAACTTTATTGGGGCCCTAATCTGGAAGCCACATGAGGGCCGTTAGCGGCCGGTCACACTTTGTCAAGAAGGGCCCTTAAAGGCGCAACGACCGGGGCCTTATAAGTTGTCTCAATGGCGCCTCATCATAACCATCAGCGCCATAAAATATCCGTATCAGTGGATATACGTGTATGTTAAATGCATCAGGGTATATCTGTATTTGTTTTTATGTAATTGTTCATGTGCATAGGTGTGGGCGTGAGTACATGTGTATGTATGTGTGCGTGCGTAGAAATGTGATTGCGTATTTGCATGTGAGCCTTTATGACAAACTGCCATGACAAAATGAATACAAAAAATAATCCATTCTAAGGAATGGATGTGTAATAGAAATAAAAAACATATATGGGTCTACTGAATCACTAAAATATATTTCCATTGAGGGAAAGATCTGGAAAACAAAGACCAATTTATTTACTTATCCTACACAGTCAGATAAAGTTTATGAATGGGAAATATCAGCGAAGTCTTCAGAAGAAATAATTTTCCCTATGATGAGTATTGAGCGGAAATTAGTTGCTATAAAAATGTCGAGAAAACCGGTTGGGACTGTTCACACTTATGCGCTAACATTACTCCATGTATGAGTGAAACCATGAGTAATTGTTTGTATCTATATAAAAGGTTTCTTTCATTTGATAAATAAATATTGTCTGATGTTTGTCTGCATATTTGTGTTCATAGTTGATTTTTTATTTGCTAATACCCTTACGCTTTTTGCCAATTTGCGTTCGATAATATTATTCGATCGATGTATATAATCGATTTGAATAATTGAAATACCATCAACCATGTAGCCTAAGCTATTTATACTGGTTTATCGCTATAATAGTCAGATATGGGCCTATTGTGGAGATCCTTACTTGTTTATCCCTATACTGGCCAAGTCTGGGCCTATTGTGGAAATCCCTACAGATTTATCCCTATAATGGCCAAGTCGGGTCCTTTTGTGGAAATCCCTACAGGTTTATCCTCATAATGGCCAAGTCGGGGCCTATTGTGGAAATCCCTACAAGTTTATCCCGATAATGGCCAAGTCTGGGCCCATTGTGGAAACCCCTACTAGGGAAAGCACTAGGGAAGCCCTGAAAGGCCCTTATTTTTATTAGGGATGCCCTATCAGTTTTCCGCACGGGATGGCTTCGTTTCGCTAAACCAACTCTTCATCGATGTGTTCGTCGTGATGTTCTTACCGTCGCCTCTCCCCACGTTCTTCGTTGTGTCGCTTCGATCTCGTAGCGAGATCTCTTAAATGCTTGGAGAAGCGATTCCTTGGTTGTGAAGCCGTGAATTCGAGCCGCATCTCGTAGATTCGAATCCGGGATTCCCTCGACGACGTACTGCAGAATTTCATTTTCGGACAGAGCTAACTTGTTTGCCATTATTTTTTTTTTCGTGTACGTAGGCGTTGAAGGTCTCAGTCCTCTTCCAGACACGCTCCTCGAAACGTCTTCTCAATGCGATTTTGTTAATGCGCTTGCAAAACATTCCACGTAGCTCACCCAACAGTTGATCCGATGACATCTCGATGTGCTCTGGTTTCGAATGAAACCATTGCAGCGCCTTATCTTTGATCCTCATTCCGATTAGAATCTTCGTTGCGTCATCTTCTAGTCGGTACGGTTTTTCCAGGAAAATCACTTGCTTCTCTCAAGTCTCGTACGTTTCAACGTTCCCATCGAAGTAGTTCGAGAGATCGGCGATCGACGTCAAGTTCATGCGCATCGGATTTTGAACGAAAGTTGCACTTGAGGTTATACCGGACGCTTGCTGTCCACCCGATTCACTTCCGCTAGTGCTGTCCGGCCGTGTGTTGCGCGTGACTTCCAGCTCGCGTCGTAACAATGCGATTTCGCGTTCCGCGAGTTCCTTCTCTTTTTTGTATAGCTCCATCGTACGCTGGAGCGATGTTGTTTCATGGTGTGTGTCTCGAGTCGTTTGAATGCTATCCTCGCCATCTTCCACCGTTCCTTGTGCGCTTAACATGTTGATACTTGCGACTTCGCTGAGTCTTAGCACCAGCTCACTCTTATTACCATTTGTAGGCAATCCCAACAATGACAATAAGTCTTTTTAGAGTTTTGGTCTTATATTTCGACGCATCTAGCATAGTCGCTTTTTTTAAAATAATGTCTCAGTTCCACCGTACACTTCGCTCACCGTTTGTTTTTATGCCGACCGTTCTCGAACAGCTACACACACTTCACGCGCGGCGTACGACCTACACGTGCCCTCTCTTTGTTTTCGGCTTGACGTTCGATTTGGCGCGCGTCTTCGCACACACGTCTCAACACTTTCAACGTCTTTTCGTTAACGACTCCAAAGAGTGTGTGTGTGTGGTTCTTCAGGAGGAATGAGACCCGGGGGTGGAAAATACGGTGGAACAGACGAACCATCGGGTCTCATTTCTCCTAAAGTACCACATACATACACGCACACCCACACACGTGTGTAAGCAGCGTAAATCCGACCGCGCAACTTCCACGTGGTATGCTTTGGGTAACCCTAAAGCCGGCGGTAAAAGACAGCGAGCAAAAAAAATTCAGTGATTTTTTTTATAATAATGAAGCATTGTGAAGACGCCGAGAAAAAAAATGAAAAAAATAATTGAAATTTTTTTTCCCAAAAATAAAAATAAAAAAATCCAGATTTTTTCAATAATTAATCATTTTGTTCGAAAGAATAAGGATTATCACCGAAAAAAAAATTATTGGAAAAATGAATAAGAATCAAAAAATTGCTGAAAATGGTGATTTTTGGCGAAAATGATAAATTTGAAGCTTCGGGGCACTAAGAAAAAAAATCGCAGCGCTTTGCACTTTTCAGGGTTTTTCCGGGACACTTTAAGGTTGAAACATTACCGACGATATCCTTCGTTCATCCATTATATCCAAAGTTATACCAAGTTATTCAACTATCCTTAAATAGGCGAATTTTGATAGTTTTTTCAGTCAAAAGTATCGCTTCGAAAAAAAATATCATCAAAAGCCACTGTTAGGGTCTTATAGGGAATGTTTTGCAGTTTTCAAAACCCTACTTTGATTCCCTGTACGATCATTATTTCCCGAGTTATTGATTGTCAACGTTAAGAAGGACTTTTTTTCTTTGATCGACGATATCTTCGCAGCAAATCATCGTACACACTTTTTAAGGACGTCAAATTAAAGAGCATTAAGTTTCCTGAAAGAGTTTTGCGGTGGAATTTCAAAAAAAAAATTGAAGCCCGTAGACCTTCTTGAAGAGAAGCAAAAATTTGGAAAGAAAATTTTTTCTTCAGTTGTCTTAGGATTACTTTGAAACCGTCTATGATAAAAAAAATTTCATGTCCAGATCCAAAAACTAGAAAACTAGAAAATTTTGGAATTTTTTTGATCCCTTAATTTCTGTGACTAATGTATTATAGATATTGATATAAAAGTTGTTACAAATAATAAATACACTTTCGAAATACATTTAAAATTGTTTTTTGATTTATTCAGGTCACTATTTATAGACGAAAATGGTAGTTAAAAAAATGTCCTAAAAAAATTGCAGGAGTGCGCTGCTGATGAAATCTCGGAGATGGATCATCCGAAACAAAAAAAATCAAATGGTTTTAGATGCAGTACGTTAATGGCTACAGCGCATATCATACGATTTTTGATATATGCAAAAATAACCAAATGGCGGATGTTTTTCGAAAAAACGTGTTTTTTCACCGTTTTTGGCATAAAAAATAGTAAATATCAAAATGCAAAAAAATCCTTGATATGCGCTCTAGCTATAGTTGTAAAGAATATGTGGTTAAAATTTTATAAGGATCGGTTCAGTAGTTTCGGAGATTTTATTAACACTCCGTCGAAAAACGTTGTTTCGAGAAAAACGCGTTTAAAGTTGATTGGGTTACATAAATACATAACATTTTTTAAAAATGTATTTCAAAAGCGTATTCATTAAGTGTAACAGCTTTTATATCAATGACTATAATATAAAGCTGTCAAAAAAATACATGACAATAGCCTTTTTTTAGCGTCTAAAGTGAGAAGACCCCTTAAAATATATCGCACTTGCCTCTCGTTCTCACTTTAGCCTCCTGAATGATAGGGGCTGGGTCAATCCTTGAATATTGCCCGAAGCAGCCTACGAGTCTCTTTTTTAGCCTCGCACTTTATTTCCTAGTATTTTCTCGGCACCTCCGGTTCTGGTTTTTTTTTGGGGAGAAACTAGAGTTGTAGGGTATTTTTCAGGAACTAGGATTATAGAGTTTTTGTAAAGGAACTAGGCTCCGAGGCTACTTTTGGAGTAACTATCATTCTAGGATATTGTTGCAATGGACAGGGATCTAGAGTGTTTGTGCAATATCTATATTTCCAGGGTGTTTGGGGCCACGAGAGATATAGGTTTTTTTTGAGCAGCTAGAGTTCTGGGGTATTTTTGGAGTTACTGGAATTCTAGGTTACTTTTGGAGTACCTAGCGTTCTAGAATATTTTTGGACCAACTAGCGTTCATGGGTATTATTACAATGGGCAGGACTCTAGAGTATTTCTGCAATATCTACGGATCCAGAGAGTTTTTGGGCAACTAGGGTTCTAGGCTTTTTCTTAGGATAACTAGGGCTTTTGAGTATATTGCGCTATTTAGTGTTCTAGGGTATTTTTGCAGTAAGTGGAGCTCCAAAGTATTGTTGCAAAACCTAGGTCTGTAGGGTTGTAGGGTGCATGCACTACCCAGGGTTCTGACAAGGAAAGGTTGCGAGGTCGATCTCTCCGATTTCGATGAAATTTGGCATGCTTGTAGAATGGGTAAAAATAGGCGACACGTATTTTTTTTGTATCTGCGGAACCCAACTTTTAAGAGGTGAAACGCACCCTTAAAAATAGGGATGTTTTTCGTCGATAACGTTATCGTTCTCATCTCCAATGAATAGCACACGAAAAAACAAACATTGTTGCAGATCGAATTTTTTTTACATCTCGTACCGTTAAATCGTTATCGACGAAAAACGAAAAACACTCCAATTTTCGAGGATGCGTTTTAACCCTTAAAAATCGGGTTCCACAGACATAAAAAAATACGTATCGCCTATTTTTGCCCATTTTACTTGCATGCCAAATTTCATCGAAATCGGAGAGATCGACCTCGCGACCTTTCCTTGTGAGCCATTTTTCAAGTACAGTTGGAGCACACCCTCCTAACCACTGGTGGATAGTCGGCCAGCATTACAACCAAAGGGTTACGCTGGTTCATAGTCATCCCTGTAACGTTATTGTTCTTGAGCGTAACTACCACGAGTACTACTCACCACATTGTTTACAGAACTTGCTGCGAAATTCTGATTAAAGGGGAGATACCTTTAGGCGACAAAATTTTGTGCTGATATTCATGATTTTTTAAAAATGAACGATTTCTTCACGATTTTTTAGAGTAAGGGTATGTTTTATTATTACTTTTGGCGGTTTCATGGTATTTTTCAAAGTTAATCTTTGTAAATGGCGGAGGTATGGCACGCTCGTCTAAGCTGCATTTTCGAACCCAATTTCGAATTAGGTTCGACCACGGTCGTCTAAACTGCATTTTCGAACCTAAAAACTAATCGATCGATTCTGATGAAATTTGGCATAAGTCTTTCTAACTTTATTGTCTAAAACATGACTCTCAACGTTTTTGAAAATTGGAGAGAAAAAATTTGATTGCAAAATGTAGCAATTTTTTTTCGAAAATTCAACGTTTTGTCTCAAAGCGTACCATTTCAACGATTTTAAACATTTCTCACTTTTTCTTGTTTCTTATTAAATAATTTCTACATCCATTTAACAGCCGAAAGTAGTAATAAAATATCTCCTCAGTCTTAAAAATGGAGAAGAAATCTTACCTAAGAAAAAATCACGGAAATCGGCAATTTTTGCTCGCCAAAGGTATCTCCCGTCTTAATTCTATGATTCGGTACGGACGTAAACTCATTTGTACTTTATAGGTTAGGCTTTTCCATTAGCATCCTACACTTTTTAATTAATTACAGACGATACCAAAATCGGGTCAGAGCGAAAAAAAACTGGCGAGATAGTTCCTCATGAAGGATTACGAAAGTCGAACTCGAAACTTTCGAGGTGCGAGACAAACGTATCGAATATATCGAAGCACCGAGTCGATGATTGGTCAGCGCGAATTTCGAGCGCGACGTTACGCATTTACGCTCCAATTCTCGTTCCGCGTCATACAGTTATTTACGCCGCACCCTTTTCGCATTCCAAACACTAGAAACGGGCGTATACACAATGGAACTTGTCATTGGAGATCCTCAGTTTTGTTTATTGGTCCTGGCGTCATTGTTGATTCATTAAATGACCTTGAGGAGTCAGCAGACTTGGTGAATTGCAGATCGTGGCAGAAAACTAGAGCTTTCGCTGTGATGTGGTGTGAATGGATTATCCTGCACCTCTCGATAGGTCAGATCATGTCCTACTGGATACTGGAATTTCAGTTTAGTAAAAGTCCCACGGTTTTCGAGGTAAAAATAATCTGCTTTTGATTTTTGCGTGCCATTTCTACAAGTGATCACTTCTTGTGACCCGGTTAAAAAAATACTCTTCGTTATTTGTTTAATCTAGAGAAGTCTTCTTTTTAATCTAAAAAGGTGAGGAATATTTATGAAAAAAGATCTTATGCAGAATTTTCATACAAACCAATTCGAACATCTGACTTTGATAGCCTGCAGTGTAAAAAAAAGTACTACGCATATCATGCGAATTATTATACTTTAAAAAGTTGCTTAGTTATTGTCGATTCATATCATTTGTAGAAATGGCATGCGAAAAACCAAAAGCAGATAATTAAAGAAAATTACATAAAGTCCAAAATCTCGCTCCTCCCAATAGTAGGACATGATCTGACCTATTGCCAGTTCCAGGATTATCCGTTCATAACAGGACACTGTATATTTCCCCGAGCGTGCAGAGAGACGAAAAAATAAACATCACGCGTGCCATTTTAAGTACAGGTTACCGTTCGTGACGATAAAAGATTCGATTTTTTTTTGTTTTACATAATTTGTATCCTTAAAGTGTTTAGAAGAGGTGGGTTTTGTATGTTTGGGTTGTCGAAAACAAACATTAAATACGATTTTTTATAATCTCCAACTATGAATGCGGTTTTCTGGAAACAGCATTTTTCAGCGCGGGCGCTTTACTGGTTGATAATACCTCTTATGTTAGTGCTATTTGAAAAAATAGTATTACCATAAGAGGTAAACGAGTTAGTACCTATTAGCGTTTTTTTTCGGAGAAATTTTTTTTTGACTAAGGGTTGTTTCGAAAATTGTAAAAAAATCAGGGTGTCGCTTAGAGTCAATGGAATCAGATTAAAAAAATTAATCGAATGGGCGGGGGTCAGGAAAAAAGTCCACCGGATTCACGTGGACTAATACTAATCAATATATATACCTCATATACATTGGGTGTACAATCCAATTCGGTCCATTTTTTTGCTTAAAATACGCACTTATTTGAATGATAAAATGAATTTATACATTAATCAAAATATTGTCTATCGCTAGCCACTACTTTTCCCCATCATTCTGATAATTTATGAATTCCGTTGCGAAAGAAGTGTTCATCTTTTGAAGCGTAGAATGAATCGAGCCAATTTTTGATACCCTGTTGTGACATGAAATTGACGGTATTCCAGTCAAAGCGTTCTGCATCGATCGAAACAAATGGTAGTCGGAAGGGGCAAGATCTGGGCTATAAGGCGGGTGAGCCAGAACTTCCCACCCGCTATTTTCCAAAAAGTTTTAAATCACAATAGCAATGTGATGCCGAGCGTTGTCATATTGAAAGATTATGGGCTCGTGTCTGGTCGCAAATTCTGGACGTTTTTCGGCTATAGCGCGCTTTAAACGGATCAATTGTTGCCTGTGGAAGTCTCCCCTGATGGTCCCACAAGCATTCGGTGGGCTTCAGCTGCGATTTTCTTCCAATTGAAACAGAAAATCAACACTTCCCGCAAATGGTGCTTATTTGGGACGAAATTCGACATTTCACCGCAGTAAAGATTATACTAGATGCGCAAAACTCAAAGGTCTGAAAACTATATTTGGTTAAGAGATGTTGATACTTCACTATACAGCAAAAATCAGCTGTTGCCGTCAACCATTTATAGCACCTAAAGCCATCTTTTGAAAACGGACCGAACTAAGTTGTACACCTAATATATAAAGATAATGTAAACGAATCGATATGTCGTTCTTCAGGGACTTTCCGACGCCAAAATATTAGCATATGGTAAAGAAAAATCTGAAAAGGCTATTTTTAGAAGGTGGCCCAAGCCATTTTCAGATATCTAATAATTTTTCTTATTTGGCAGGTGGTAAACTATGATTTTAAGAAAAAATGAGAAAACTACAAAACATTTGCTTCTACCACCTTGCAAAGTTGTGATATAGGGCTTAATTGAACAAGCTTTTTTCACATCATATATAAACATGTTTTTGCTATGGCAATGATACAGAAGAATCGATTTTTGGTGTAAGGAGGTACTCAGTTTTATTAATTTACATAAATTGTCCATAATAACATACACACGCGCGCGCGCGCATACACACGAGTACACACACGCGCGCGCGCGTTCGTGTGTGGGGCGTCTAAGTGTGTGTGTGTGTGAGTGTGTGGGTGTGTATATACATACGTACGTATGATATTCGCATATCAGTTGAGAACAAGAATTTCGTAACAGGAAAAAGTTTCTATGAACCAACCTCAGTTGAGGTGGAATGTAAAATGATCCTCGAGAATCGCGGCATCCGGATCGCAGGATCCGCGTGGAATATCGAATATGAAAATTCTTCCGCGAGGGAAACCTTCAGGGGAGTAAGAAGAAGTATCATGTTCGAATTAGATTGCCGAACTCAAAATTTATGGTTTTTGCGATCTTACTAACTGGTGTTTTTTCTCCTTCCGGGAGCCCGAAAACTTGCTATAAGTTCGGGAACATCGTTAAAGTATTCTACTTCAGCGTTTATTAATATTTCGAAAAATGACCCTTTTTCGACCAAAACAATGCTATATTTTCGGAAAATGATTATTTGGTTTTCTCCGGAAGATGGTATTAGATTTTCGGAAAAGTTAAATGTTCGTAAAACATTTTCTTCCTTTCAAAACTACTACGTTTTTCTTTAAAAATTAATACAAGTTTTTTGGAAAACTACTACGGTTTTTTCTAATAATTAATATTAATTTTTGTGTGAAACTGTTATGTTTTTTGCTAAAAATTAATATTTATTTTTTGGAAAACTGATACGTTTTTTCCAAAAAAATAATATCTATTTATCATAAAAATGATATTTCTCGCGCGATACAAAGGAAGAGGGTAGGATGGGGCACACGTGTCTTATTGGACGATGTCCGAGAGTTCTCGTTGTTGATACTGCACAGAAAGATTGGTCTTCTATCTTCATGCTGTCGAGTATATTCCTGAGATGAGAGGGATACTTCCGGTATGAAGCCACGAGAGTGGAAACAGCAGCGCGGATAGTACGCTTATACATATATATAATATGGCAACGCACATAGTGGTATACGAGGTTTCCGAGATATTCATGCCCTGGGGAACTCGTATACCGTTATTGCTTCGAGTCGAACAGTTCGCCCGATTTCTTTGACGGGGTAAAACCCCGCAACCGTGCGCCACATGTAATATTATTGCTCCCATGGTCTCTGAGCTGTATCCCACTTCCGCCACTGTAAACACTACGCTCGAACGATTCGCAAAACTTTAATCGACTCCATTCTTCATACATATTTTTTATTCAAAAAACATTTTTATTCCTCTTTTTGAAAAATTATTTTTGTACTATCTTTGTTATCAACTCGTGAGCGAGCTTTGAAATCACGCGTGGTTGGATTCTTTATTGTTCATAAATCATTTTATTGCATGCATTCATGGCCACGGCGACGTGTTTTCTCCGAGTTGTTCGAAAATCACGACGTTCGCCAGTGGGCCATTGCGGAAAATCCGCGCTAGTTGTACAAGAACAATCAACTTGTAGAGATTGAGGGGCTATACCAGTGTGACACTTTCAAAAAATCGATTTTTTTGCCTTTTTCGACTGTTTACACTTTCAAGAATATCCTGTAAAAATGTCAAGGCCGTTTCTCTAATACTCCCCGAATGTTCGATCGATAGTTGAATCTTTAAACGCGTTTTTCTCGAAATGAGATTTTTCAGATTTGCTGACATTGTAACTCAAAGAGCAATTATCCGATTGACTTGAAATTTGAACTGAGTACTCTTGAATATATTTACTCTACAACGACGTAGGATATTTTTGATTGGATGAAAATTGAGGAATTAGCATTGAAAAAAACGACCATTTTATAGGCAAGAAAACAGACTTTTTATTTCATAACTACGCTATTTTGTTAGATTTTGATATTTTTCGAAAATCCTACGTCGTTGTACAGGAAGTACCTTCCAGTTTAACATCTTTTCTTTTTTCGGTTTCAGCTACTCAATCGGCCGGAATCGTGTCAGCAGTGGAGGAACTTTTTTTATGGCGCCTCCGAAGGCAGCGCATAAGTCGCTTGGATCTCAATATTTTTCTATGAAAAAATTATCTAATATAGGTCAAATATAGGCAAATACATTCTAAATGTTCCGAAACATTTAATTGAGTACTTTTCTGCTAAAAAATTCCCGAAAATCACCCAAATTCTCAGCGTTCACACTGGTATAGCCCCATAAAGACGATATTCAACAGGATAATGAAAAAAGCCGTGTTCCTCAGACAGAGCCGTACTAAATGTTTACCAAGGGAACGCTAGTTGATCAGATACATCCTGTCTACATATATCTCTGTCTATGTATATATCTTTAAGGTACCTGCGGGTAATAAGGCCTACCTAAGCGAGATTTGCGATAAAATAAAAAATATTTGAATTAATCGAGGGGTTTTTAATGATAATCGAACTTTTGTATCAATGATTATAAAATATAAACAAAAATGGCAACTTCCACCATGAATAAAAACAAAATTAAATGTTTTTAAAAACCTCGCCAATAGGCCTTATTTTACTATGGTAGGGTGATAAGGCCTACGGCTTTAACATACTTAAATAATGGATCTGGATGTTATGCATTTGGTATTTCCGATCAACAATTACAGAAATACACAAATTACATTTCAGAAACGCATGTAAACTATACATTTGCACATTTCACAGCTATTAGGGCACTTAAAGTCAGCGGTATCTTCAAGCGACAAACCGATGCATTCTTCATGATACCACTTTCCGCATTTTGTGCACTGTATCGTATCAGCTGTCCTGTCCTCTTTACAGCCATGACAGTACCAACTCGCTTGTTTCTGAGAACCATGGTTGCCTTTGGCGGCGGAGGTCTTTTCATTTTTTTTCTTATCTTCATTATTTTTATTGAACAGAGCTTTCGTGACCGAAGTTCCTCAGTAATTTATGGCTTTTCGACTAACCGTAGGTTTTTTTTTCTGTAACTTTTACTGCTGAGGGCATATGTTGACGAAATGCCGCTCTGAGCCGAGTGAGCGGCACATTGTCTTCATCATCGTCCGAACTCGAATTACCGTGAACCATACGGTAAAAGCTTCCCGTAGGCACTAAAAATTGAGATGAATCAATCAGGAACCAAATTCGCACCTTATTTACATTTGTAGCAACTTCATAGTAATGAAAGATCCATTAAAAAATAACCAACCTTGTTACAAGAAGAGAGAGGATAATAAGGTCTATGGTGAAACTTGGTAGGCCTTAATACCCGTCGACTACGTCTGCTGAAAAATCAAAATGAAAAATATTCAGAACACGGTAGCTCATCCAAATATTTCATATCATAGAAAAATGAAATTGTGATTACACAGCACTCTTGCGTAAAAACTTTGCTTTATTTCGATTACAGAGTTAAGTTTTATAAAAGCCGTCGCGTCGTCTTTTAGAGCGGGGCAGAGAGATAAGAAACGGAAGTTGGGTGAAAAAAGGTTAGGTGTATTCAATATGACGGATGAACCCGTGCTGCCATCTATTTCCGGGCGGGAATAACACCCCCTCTCAACGCGGGTTTCTTGTCGTCGCTTATCAACCCGAATTCCTTGATGCATTTTTGATGACTTGGCCCAAATAGGGCCTTGGTGAGGACGTCAGCGATCATTTGGTCACTGGGAATGTACTCAACGTCCATCTCTCCACTTTTGAAAACTTCTCGGACATAGTGATGCCGAATGTCTATGTGTTTTGTTCGGCCGTGATACAAGGGATTTCGCATCAGTTTTTGTGCGCCTTGGTTATCACAATAAACGGTGGTCGGCCCTTTTAGAATTTCGGAGTGGAAGAGTTCGCGTAGCATGTTGCGAAGATACACGGTTTCCTTTGCTGCTTCAGTCAGGGCCATGTACTCAGCCTCTGTGGTTGACAACGCAACCGTTTTCTGTTTACGGGCCTCCCAGGTTATTGCAGCCCCTGCAAGTTTGAAGATGTATCCTGTATAGGAGGCTCTGTCGTCGACGTCACCGCCCCAATCGGCATCAACGTAACCAACGAGTACGTCGTCAATCTTTTTGTAGATGAGCGTGTACTCGATAGTGCCTCGCAAGTATCGTAACACACGTTTTGCTGCGCTCCAGTGCAATTTTCCGTAATTTGCGTTGAATTGGCTCAGCGCACTGACGGTATACATCAAGTCTGGACGGGTGGATACGGCCAAATACATCAATGAGCCAATCAACGATTGGTACGGCACGTTCTTCATCTCGGCCATTTCTTCTTGAGTTTTTGGTCCCATGCCCTTGTTCAGCTTACTGTTTCCGTCGAGTGGGGTAGCGACGGGTTTCGATTCTTCCATGCCGTAGGTTGACAGGATGCTCCGTATGTATTTTCTTTGCGACATATTTACTGCAAATGTCACGGGGTCTTGTTGGAATTCGATGCCCAAGCAGTAGTGTAGTTTTCCCAAATCCTTCATTTGAAATAGGCTAGCCAAACCTTGTTTGAGTCTTTGGTATTCCTCGTGACAGTCCGTGCCAATAATGAGGTCATCGACATAAATTATCACTATCAGATAATTCTTTTCAGTCTTTTTGATGTAAACACACTTCTCGGTGTTCAACTGTTTCAGTCCCAAATCTCTCAGTCTTTGGTCCAGCTTCTTAAACCATTGCCGTCCTGATTGCTTTAACCCGTAAAGCGATTTTTTCAATAGGAGTACTTTATCTCCTTCTTCGGCGAATCCTCGTGGTTGCTCCATGAAAATTTCCTCCTCTAAGTCACCGTTGATGTAAGCCATTACGACGTCGAGTTGGTATAACGTGAGCCCTTTCTGCACTGAAATTGCGGCGAGAATTCGGATCGAGCTTTGTCTGGCGACCGGTGCGAAGGTTTCTTGAAAGTCTATACTCGGTCTTTGCGAAAAACCCTTTGCCACCAGGCGTGCTTTCCGTCTCTCCACACCCCCATCCGCATTATACTTGGTTCTCAATACCCATCGGCAGCCTATGACCTTCTTCGTATCGGGGCGTTCGACAAGCGTCCAGGCGCGATTTTGCTCGAGTGCTTCGAATTCATCCTCCATCGCCTTTTTCCACTCTACGGCATGCTCTCCTGACAGGGCTTCGTCGACTGACGGGTTTGCCTCGTTTTCTTCTTCGCAAGTTAGCGCTGCTTTATGTTTGCTGTCCACTTTTATTTCGTGGTAGATCTTTCGCGGTCGTCCTCGTAAGCCTGTTTTTAGCGTCTTAGGACGCCCGGGCCCCCTCTTAATCGGGGTTGGTGTGATACCGGTCTCGCTCGCTGAATCTTGTTTTATGACCTTATCTGGATCCACTTGTTGTGGTTCTTCGTTGACAATTAGTTCTTCAGGAGCCTGCTTCACTTCGACGTGCTCTTGCTCTGATCTTTCAAATAGTATTTGAAATTGTGCGAACTCAGCTGGATTGTCAACTGCTTCGAGGCCGACCGATTCTTCGATGAACTTTACGTCTCGATTCTTGATGATCTTCTTCGACGCCGGGTCCCACAGCCGGTAAGCTTTCGAATCGTTCGAGTAGCCTACGAAGACGCACTCTTTCGCTCTTGGTTCGAATTTTCCTTTATTTGGCGTTTTGTCGAGGGTGAACGCTTTGCAACCGAACTTCTTTAGATTTGATACGTCCGGTGCAAAACCGAACTTCTCTTCGTATGGAGTTGTGTTTGTAGTTTCCAGTCCTCTGGTTGGGCATCGATTTCTGATGTAAGCTGCGGTCGCGATCGCCTCGGCCCAAAAATACGGCGGTAGTTTGGATTGTATCATTAGGCATCTAGCCATTTCAACTAGTGTGCGATTCATCCTCTCTGCGACTCCATTTTGCTCGGGCGTATGTGCGACGGTGCGTTCTCTTCTGATTCCGAGCTGATCAATTTCTTTATTGAATTCCGGTCCGCAATACTCAAGGCCATTGTCGGTGCGCAGTGTTTTAACCTTGCATCCGCTCTGTCTCTCCGATAACGCCTTGAATTTCATAAATGCTTCTTTGACATCACCTTTTGCTTTTAGGTAGTGAACGTCTACCCACCTCGTTTTGTCGTCGATAAACGTCGCAATGTACGTAGCTCCTCCGATCGACTTTGTCCTCATTGGTCCGCAGACGTCTGAATGAATTAATTCGAGCTGCTCTTCGGTTTTTCTATGCGAGGTTTTTGGAAACGGCGTTGCGACTAGTTTGCCTAAAATGCATATCTCACACACCGGTATTTCGCCTGTGGTGTGGAGTGGGATTCCTTCGACCATTTTTTGTTCGATAAGCCTCTTCAAGTCCTTGTCGTTGAGATGGCCATATCTTTGATGCCACCGTTCCGTAGCGGCAATATTTTCGTTGGCCACAGCCACGGATTCCGTACGTTCTTTGACGAAATACAGATCGCCTCTTTTCTTTGCTGCGGTGACGTTTTCCCCTTTTGGATTTTTTATCAGTGCATGCGTGTCCCTGAAGTCGACGCTGTATCCTTTTGACGTTGCTTTGGAGACTGACATGAGGTTAGTTTTTAACTCGGGCACGTAAAGGGTATTTTCCAATCTTATTCTTTTGGTTTTGTTTCCATCGGGTATACTCAAGTAAACTGTACCCTTACCTACGATTTCGGTCGTTCGGTCCACCGCTAAACGTACCCTTTGATTTGTGATTTGGGTCAAGTCAACGAATTTGCTTCTGTTGTTGCACATGTGGGATGTCGCTCCGCTGTCCACGCACCATTTGCTAGTCGATTCGGTTTCGGCATTCATCGCCACAGTAATAGTTGCCTTTTCCTCTGGTGCTGTCTCGACTGCCACATATGCTTCTTCGTCGCTTTCATCATCCTCATAGGCTCGCGAAGCACTTTGCCTTTTGTTTTCGGATTTGTTCGTTCGAACTTCGGCCTTTTTCCAGCAATTTGCCTCTTTGTGACCTGTTCGTTTGCAGAAACCGCACTTATAAGATTTTCTTTGCCCACCTGAATTATTTGAGCCTTCGCCGAGGTCGCTTTCCCTTTTGGGTAGATAATTTCGATGAGGTCTGTTTCCCGATGATTTCACGTAGAGTGCGTCTTGATTCTGCTGGTTGGCCTGGACGATTTTTTCCTTCCTCGCGTTGAATTCCTCTAAGAGTTTTATTTTCAGCGCTTCAGGAGAAGGTAGCTCGTCTCGTGCCTCTATTGCGCAGCGGAAATTTTCAAAACTGTCTGGAATGCTATACAATAAAAGGATGGAGAGGAGATCTTCGGCTACCAAAATTTCCATTTCCGACAATTTGTCTACGGTGCCAAAGAAGTTGTTCAGATGTTCCATCATGTTATCACCGTCTCTCATCTTGGCAAATAATAATTGTTTGAGTAGTGTTGCCTTACGTGCGGGACCTCTAGAGTGATATACTTCTTCGAGTTTCCTCCACACTTCGTTTGATGTCTCGCAGTGACGGATGTGGCACAATTCAGATGGGGATATCGCCAAAATTAAGTCGGCTTTTGCCTTTTGGTCTTGTGTTTCCCACGCTTCGATGGCGGCTGCATTCGTTACAATTTGGTTTACGTCGACGACCTCATTGGGTCTGAGTTTTGTTCCTTTGACGTAAGCCCAGTGGTCGTTTTTAACTAACAGTGCCCCCATTTGCAGCTTCCATGTGTCGAAATTCTCTTTGTTTAGTTTATCAATATTTACTGAGTGGCTGGTCATTTTGGGCACCCTACGGAACACGTGGCTTTTAGGTTAGTTTCGATTTTTTTTTTTTTTTTTTTTTTGATTACACAATTTTGTTTAAACGGCGCAGTGGAATGCGTCCTGGGCCCATAACCTGTGATTACACAGCACTCTTGCGTAAAAACTTTGCTTTATTTCGATTACAGAGTTAAGTTTTATAAAAGCCGTCGCGTCGTCTTTTAGAGCGGGGCAGAGAGATTAGAAACGGAAGTTGGGTGAAAAAAGGTTAGGTGTATTCAATATGACGGATGAACCCGTGCTGCCATCTATTTCCGGGCGGGAATAACAGAAATGATAGAGAAATGGACAGTAGACTTATATAGCAAAGTGTAATATTCCAAGAAATACTTACGATTGATCCGGAACGATTTTTATTATTCGCGCCGAGCGGCGGTCCCTCACAATGTATAACTGGTGGCGGAAAATGGGTTATCGCGCATGGGCCAGCTTGTGGCGACATCTTCGTGCGTTATGCGCCTGCGTGTGTAGCCTTGAGCAAAAGCGCTGATTCGAAATACGATTTTCGTTCGATAGGCCTTACTAGCCGACAGGCCTTATTACCCGTACGTACCTTATATATATATATATATATATATATATATATATATATGCACACTACGCATGTCTATATATCTACATTTAATGTGCAGGTGGGGGAACTCGGGGCAAGATGATAACGTCATGTTTAAATACAATAATACTACCCGAGTAGAAATATTGTCAGGCTGGCCTGATATTTGATCTGCGCCTGATCAGCTTGTAGTAAGAAGGCCTTACTTAAGTTTGCCTTAATTTGCCTGATCAAGCTGGGGTCAGGCGGTGGTCGAGCAACCGGACTTACGGCTTACTTCAATTCGCCTGACCCGGCTAGCTTCAGGCAATGTCAAGCAACTGGACTTACGGCTTACTTCAATTCGCCTGATCCAGCTAATTTCAAGCAATCATCATGTAACTGGACTTCTACAGTTTGGCGCTAAAAATGTGCCTAACCTCATCTTGTCAAATGATACACAGACACGAGAGAAGCACGAGACATATTATTAATCACTTTATACATTTTTACATATAACGTGTACGTTGTGAATAAGATGGACAAACACAATTGGAAGAAGATTGCGCAACGACTGTGTCTGCGTGAATAGCGGGCTCTAAATAAGGGAAAAAACGAAGAAATAATACAGCAGCAGGTTAGTATAACAATTAATTTTTTCAAAGACTTACAATTCTTAAATCTATAAATATAAATTAAATTAAATCTGACTGTAAATTAACCATACGCCAAATTATATATGCGTTGGTTGAAATATTTATTATGATACATTTGACAGATCCGGAACAGATCCTCTCAGCGAGGAACAACTCGAAATTCCTGAGGATTGGCATGTGTTGGCGCTACCACTATGTAAGTAGATTTATATTTGTTTTGTGTATCGCTTTTATGTTTCTTTACTTGGTCCGTCTCCTTTGTCAGAGCAGAAGAAGAGACAGCGTAGGCCAACCAAATAATGGTAAGCTGACAGCGTAGTTCAATCTGGTAAATGTTTTGCCATCGGTGCTGATTAGCCCGGACAGTGCAGGCTAACCGAATAATAATAAGTTAACTGCGCAGTTCAGTCAAGTGAAAGTAATTCCATCGGTGCAATTTAGCCCATAAGAAATGCACTTCGGATGGACATTACATTCACTGAACTGACTACGCTGTCAACTTACCATTATTTGGTTGGCCTTCGCTGTACAGCCTCGGACAGCGTAGGCTAACCGAACAATGACAAGTTGACTGCGTAGTTCAGTTAAGTGAAAGTAAGTCCATCGGTGCAAGTTAGCCCATTAGAAATGCACTTCGGATGGACATTACATTCACTGAACTGCACTACGCTGTCAACTTACCATTATTTGGTTAGTCTTCGCTACGGGCCCGGACAGTGTAGGCTAACCGAATAATGATAAGTTGACTGCATAGTTCAGTTAAGTGAAAGTATTTCCATCGGTGCAAGTTAGCCCATAAGAAATGCTCTTCGGATGGACATTACATTCACTGAACTGCACTACGCTGTCAACTCACCATTATTTGGTTGGTCTTCGCTGTACGGGCTCTCCTGCTTCGATTCTAATTTTCGTTAAAAAATGACCGCTCGCAGCTTTTGCAACAATTTTTTTTCTTCTTTAAAGTAGATAATTGGATGGTGAGAAAAAGGAAAAAAAAATAGAGCTCAATTTTGTGCCACCCTAATAAAATAATGTGCATACCTTATATAGATATATATGTAGACATTGAATTCTAAGTGGGATGAACATTTTCGTATTTTTCAGTGGCTGTCATTTCGAAATATAGGGAACACGGAATAGAAGTTCTTTCGAAGCAAATTGGACAAGCTGTTGGAGCGGTATCAAGGCCTGATTAATGCAGCAAAAGACTGGGACAAGTTTCGAGCGTCGCGTAAAAAAACGAACAGAATGCCCAATATAATGTTTCCTAGAAATGTCTGGTCATAAAAACGTTGAGCTCTGTTTACTTTATTCACGAAGTTTCTAAAGTTTTTGTTTGAAAAATATATTAGTTTATTTCGGGATGATAAGTGGAATATAATACAGTGATATATCTTAGTTTATTTCGAGTTTTTGTTCTATTACAAATACAAGAAAAATGATGTTTGTTTTCCATATAGATATATGTGAAAAATATATGTGATAAGTTTTATATTAAGATTAAAAAATAAACGATCAGCGTTATTTATAAAGTGGTACCTTTTTCTCTTTTGTGTATGCGTTGTATTTTTTATTTCAGGAAAAAATCGGTCATCCTGAGCCGTGAAAAATCATATGATTTTTCATTTTGATCAAGCCGTGAAAAATTAAGCCCTTATCAGGCCTTAATTTTTTACGCTGATCAGGCCTTGATCTTTTACACTGACCAAGCCTTGATTTTTTACCCTGATCAGGCCTTGATAGTTTACCCTGATCAGGCCTTGATTTTTTACCCTGATCAGACGGAAGTCAGGGATTGTGTTTCAAAAATGATCAGGGCTTGATAAAAAATTCTGATCAAGGCTGGAAAAAGAAGTCAGGATGCCTGATCAGGTGCTTATTGTAGCTGGAGCAAGATTTCTACTCGGGTACATATATGAGTCAGTCCACTTTAATTATTCTTTTAAACTAATCAACATTTATTAATTTTTTAAATTTTTGAAGCAAAGTTAGTCTCTCTGATTGTTACCATACAATATATATTTTTCATTAAATCTTTATTTTTCCCGTCTTGCCCCGCATGTGGGGCAAGAGGAAAAAGCGCTTGGAGAATGATGGGACACGAATTATTCGTACTGTCGCATATAAAAACGGTTTCATTCTCAGTACGAGCAATTTGATAAACCAGTCGTGTAAGTTCTGTGGTATTTAGTCCGAATAAACTTGCTTCCATATTATTTTAATTAATTGTAAGTTATTTTTCTCCCCCTGGTAGAAACACTGGTTGAAGAGGAACCAAAGGCTTTACTAGTTTCATTTCACCCTTTCTAGCGTAAATAGTGGTACGTTGTAAACTATTGCGGCTTTGCGATAGCTTGGATTCATCTTGTGCCATTAGAAGGTTAACGAATTAACAAAAAATCACGCAAAAACCCTAAAAAATTCTGACAAATTGTTCTTATTATATTAACCCGTGGACACCGCACGGGTGCAAATTTGCACCAACGAAAATTTCAGGCGTCTAGAACTTTCTACCTACGTGACCCAGCGACCTTCTCCCCCTACAACAAATATCACTAAGGGTACACGCTTCCATCGAGTAGGGCACCGATGCCAGTTGTGACCTAGTCTTTGTACTAGCAACATCATAACCCCGAAAGAGTGCAAATCTGCACCCGTGTGGTTACAGTGTTAGCTCAGTGAGGTCTTTTTCTTTTTTTGACATAGTGTTTTTTTCACTATAAGGGAGTAGAACTTTCTTGAACGTAAGTATCTACTATTGTGAATAATAATCATAATTACTTCAGTAATGTTACACTAACACGTGCTCCGAAATATATACATGTTGTAATAACGGGTTTCCATCACAGACATTATATATTTTTTTGCTTAAATATATTATTCTAGTATAATATTTTTTTGAAATCAATAATAATAATTATTTCTTCAGTATTATACAGATACGTGCTCTGAAATACATATATACTGGAACAACGCGTTTCTACTGTAAAAATACTTTTTTTTGCTCAAGTTATATTTTAATAGAATCATTTTTTTATGAAGCATGGCACAAGAAGAATCTCACGCTCGGTGCGCATTTTGTGGTAGGCAAAACGCCACGCATACGCGTATGAAACGTCACACCTGCCTGCGATGAGTGTGTGACGTGCACCAATCGGGATTGTGTTTGGAGTGTGCCGCAAAATCAAATTAAAACAATTCTCAATGTTATTTTTGTATTTCTTTATAATATGATGAATAATCGATAATTATGTTCAATAAAATGAAAAAAATCATCCGAAAATATTTGTCTAGACGTTGTTTATCGCTAAAAAATTACCTCATTTTCCGGCACGCTTAAAAAATCGTTAATTTCTCATAATCATTCCGTATTATTTTTTTTTCTGAAAATATGAATCATTATCTTTCTTTTCGCGCAAATTACATGTAAATATCTCAATTAGTATTTAAATGGCGTTAAAACAAAGACAAAAAACAGATTTTCAAAACTTCTGTCTTCAGTTTGGACAGTTTTTTGTGGAAAAACTTTTTTTTTGTTTTTTTTTAACGATTGTAATGACTTACCCAGGATTTTCTACCCGTAAAAAGTACCCTATAAGTTCCCATTCCGTACAATTGTCGATGAGACAGAACGTTTTGAAAACTCGAAGTGCAAATTTGCACCCGTGTGGTAAGTGTGTAACCTCAAACAGGGTGTGGTGGCTACGGGTTAATACGGGTTAAGTACTTTCGTTGTGTTTACCTACCTGTCTCTAATCAATATCAGCAACTCAAATGAACTTAAACGATGGCGAACTTTACCAAAAATTAGATCGTTTTGTCAAAAAATCGATATTGTTTTCTCACTCAAGACACGTGTCACCGCCAAAGTTGATAATTTCACATTCATTCACCTCCTCTCCACACACTCCTCCTAGCACACACTGCTTAGTAGCTAGGCTCATGATTCATCTTAGCCCGCGTTCCCCTATACATGAACCCCTAGCAAATCAAACGGCCGGTAATAAGAATGATTTCAATGAACAAAGTATAACGTGTTTTAACAGCTTTCGGTTCTGAACGTTATATTTTCACGGTTCCTGCCCAAAGCTACCTTGTAATAGAGTCTGTGGGTCGTAAATATTGGTAGGCAAGATTGCCCGATAAATTCCGCAAAGTTTTCCCAGTCGCCTAAATTTTAATGAGACGTGCACTTTTTACAAGCTCAGCCTGCGTGTCTTCAAGTATGTTGGTGTGTATGTCAGTAGATATGTATATGCAATGAGAGAATATTTCCGCTCTTGCTCGCTTTCTCTCTCTGGTTGTGAGGGAGGAGGTCTGGCGAGCAAGTCCTTATATTTCTCTAACATCCGTGATGGCACGTGCGCAAATTTATCATTCGACATGTCAGCTTTGTTGTTAAGTATAGTCGTCGCGTTTGAATATACGATGCAATACCTATGTGCTCGAGTACATGCTCGTTTGAAGGAGTCTGTTTTTCATTGTCTTTCCTTCTTAATCCGTGGATCTTTTTCGTTGTCTCTCTGTCTGTCTCTCTCATTTCCTCTCTCTCTCTCTCTCTCTCTCTCTCTCTCTCTCTCTCTCTCTCTCTCTCTCTCTCTCTCTCTCTCTCTCTCTCTCTCTCTCTCTTCCCCCCTCTCATTCTGTCTCTCTCTCTCTCCCTCTCTCCTTCTCCTCCCCCTTTCTCTCTCTCTCTCTGACCATCGTACTCACTGATTTTTCGATGTCAGGAAAATATATTAGGAAGCGACAGCAAAGATAGGAGTGAGCGGGAGGGAGAGAGAGCGAGAGAGAGAGAAAGAGAGGGTGGGAGATTCTCTTGGGACAGATCAACCGGGACATGGAAATCCTCTTCGAATCCCCCTCCCTTTAGCACTGATAAATTCGCCATCGCATCGAAGTATGCAAAATGCAAGTGCCGAAAATCTGACAGGAACAAGATACATCGATTTCTCTTACCACTGGCCAAACCGCATTACACACACATACAGTAGGTAAAAAGGTATTCACACACATTGCTTGGAAAAAAAGTTGCGAAAAAGGCGAATGTTTCTGCAGATTTTTTTTATAGTTTATGTCGAATGTGAATATTGTATGTTCATGTTCATATAAATAATGTATGTAATGCAAACCGCGGAAAGTTGACATGAAGTACTTATTAGATAATTTTTTTTCAAACTGTCATCGACTTCAATCATGTCGAAACCGTATGCCATACCTACAAAATTTTCGCGGCCGCTTCTTTCGTTTTCAGCCTTTCCCTATCCTGGCATAGCAGCTCACTTCATCGGTTCTTAAAATGTACACTTTCGCAACCCTAAGCGTAAAATAAGTACGTGCTTATTTAATGTGCAAAGTGTTTAAATATGTTCTGTTTGTATCCAGTAGAAATTTCACCTCTATAGAAGAAAATCACTAAAAAACAGTAGTTGGCGGGGGGGGGGGGGGGGTACAATCTTAAATCGGATACTCAGTAGTTGGCCAGCATAGACAGTATATTTTCTACAATTTAAATTCTACCCTATTTCATTTTCAATCGATTGCGTGCCGAGTCCTTTGAGCCGCTGGTGGAATTACGAAAAATAGTTAACCAACTAAATTTGTTTTTTCAAAATCATCACTTGTTACCGAAAATGAATGATGATCGAAAAAACCAAAAAACGTGTTTTTTTACCGTTTTTGGCAAAAAAGTAAATATCAAAATGTAAAAAAACCTTAATGTACGTTATAGCTATAGTTGTAAAGAATATGTGGTTAAAATTTCATAAGGATCGATTCAATACTTTCGAAGATTTTGTCAACAAGCCGTCGAAAAACGTTGTTTCGAGAAAAACGCGTTTAAAGTTTGTTTGAGTTACATAAATACATTACATTTGAAAAAAATGTATTTCGAATATGTATTTATTAAGTGTAACAACTTTCATATCAATATCTATAATATAAACCTATCAAAAGAATTCATAAAAATAGCCTTCTTTTTAGCGCCTAAAGTGAGAAGATCCCTTAATCGAGCGCAGCCTTATGATGCTCGGTCACAGATCAGTCCAGAAAAACTAACCCCTGACCAGTTTGCAATAAGAGCAGCCTACCGAGTGAAGCGAAGCTGCTCTCACCTCCGACGTCTTGCCGTCGCGCTCAGAGGTAAGTCAGAGGGAAAAGGCGGACATAACGTCATTAGGGATAACCGCAATTGAATTGACGAAAGATGAACCACCCAATAGTGATCTTCATCCGATGCATGCTTTGTTCGTGATACCCAAGAAACTACTGCCTCAATTCATTGGAAGGTATACGAAGCAGTTGATTAAAGTTCGCCTCAAGAAGGATCCGGAAAATATGAGCCGAGGGGGAGGGAGGGAGAGACAGAGAGAGAGAGAGAGAGAGAGAGAGAGAGAGAGAGAGAGAGAGAGAGAGAGAGAGAGAGAGAGAGAGAGAGAGAGAGAGAGAGAGAAACAGAGAGAGAGAGAGAGAGAGAGAGAGAGAGAGAGAGAGAGAGAATATATTTTCTCCCGGTTACCCGTTTGCGTTTTTTGTCCCTCCCCAGAGATTGACCGTCAAGGTTTTGCTCCGGTGTCAATTCATTCGGCAAACACGGACAACTTCGCGCCTTATCCTGAGTCGAAATTTTCGGCCTATTTTGCCCCTCCAGATCCTCACAGTGGTAGGAGATAAAGGCAGGCAAGTAGTTTCGTATTCAATATAAAATGAGCTCCAACTAAACGGCTAGAATGGGAACAAATTTCTCGTTTCTCCACTTGCAGGCGCTAAGGTGGACGTCGATTGGCACACGTATACACGCACACGCATACACTCTATTACGCATATAGAGATACATATGACTGAATACGCGCATGCGTAGACACACGTATATACCCGCACACATACATGCCTAAGCATACACCAACACACGTATAGTAGTACCTACACGTATGCATGCGTGCCTGTTATAGGGATCTGCGTATACATGCATACGTGAGGGCAATTACTATTTAAAATATTGTAACTGTTTGCCCAAGATCCACTTCTTCCACTTTAGAGAGTTGCTGGAACGGCAGGGGCAAGTTTGAAGCGAATGCGAAAGGTTCGCTGGGTGGAGATAAAGGAAAGGCCATTGGAAAAGTAGGCCTCCACGGCGAACGCGCGGTCCTACCTAGTCCAAGGCATGACGGTTACTGAAAACTATCAGACCCGCTCCTTCAAATGCGACCATCCCCACCCTCGTTTCGTCGAAACAGCCAAATGCGCGATAGGTCCAAACTCAATCAAAAGAGGAGCTGCAACGAGTTCAGCTAGGTTATGTAGGAGTATAAGGGCCTATGCAGGAGGTAAGCAGCAAAGGAAGAGCATGTTAGGACCCATAGTAGGACTTCTAGCAGCAAAAGAGGAGCTGCAACTACTCCAGCTAGGTTAGGTAGGAGTACAAGGGCCTATGCAGGAGGTAAGCAGCAAAGGGAGAGCGTGTTAGGAGCCCATAGTAGGACTTCCAGTAGTAAACAGACTCAAGTGAGGCTGACATAGGATCAAAGGCCTTTAAAATATGCTGAAAATTTCGACTCGGGTATATCATCGGTCAACAGGTACAAGCAGTGGAAAGCAGAGCGTAACGGGGAATCAGAGGTGGACAGAGAAAGCTCGCACCCGAAATTACAAACGAAACGTATGCGTTGAAGAGAAAGGCTCGTTTCGGGGCAAAGTGACGTAGCTGATTGCTTTGCCAACAGGGAGGAATCGAACCAGAGTATGGACCACCTGTCGATGATGATGCACGATGGAAACGGCGGCTCCGCCGCTGCGGCCCCCGTGCCCTCGGCGAACGACCATCAATCCTTCAGCCATACGGCCAATCATCAAAACACTGATAATCAATCAGTCAGACGGCTTCATTAGTTAGATTACCGGCGTTAGCAGTCTTAGCAGCGATGACAACCGCATTAGCGACATTACCAACATCGGCAGTTTCAGCTATAACGACAACCGCATCAGAAGCAGAAGTGGCTGCGACAATCACGACACCACCACGATGGACACCCGCAGCAGCCGCAGCAGCAGAGACTGCTCCGATAAATGGCCCCACCCCTGTTTGCAAATGTTCACTCATTTGACGAAATTTTCAATAAAATTTTGGCATAATTTCGGACTAATTTTATTAATGGTGTATCCAATTGCTACCTTGAGCTCCGGAATGGTCTGTGGATCATTGGCATACACTTTTCCTTTCAGAAAACCCCAAGGAAAGAAGTCCATTAGCGTCAAATCGCACGAACTTAGTGGTCAATTCACATCGCCGCGGCGCGAGATAACATGACCATGAAACTTCGTCTGCAATAACTGTATTTTCTCCCGCAGTGTAGCAGGTTGTACCATCTTGTTGAAAGAATGTCTTTCAAGTTCATGCCGTTTATGCCATTCATCGGATATTGTGTTTCACACATAACCTCCATGTTTCTACCTTATGATAAAACGGTATGCTACAGCGACAAAAGCGAAAACACTGATATTCATTGAACTCATCTCTGGTAAACATTTTCTTTCGTGATAAATGTGGATGAGCATTTTTCTTCCTTCAATTTATGAGAAGCTTGCCGGGATTTTTCCGTAGCGTGAATGACGGTCAGTCACTTCTCCATAGCGTGAATGACGTTTATACTTTTTCAGATAGTACACACGGAAATAAATAAACTACATTTCTTTTTATATCGACATACATTGTCGTTATTGGCGCCGTCGTTCGTTCATTTTCAGCTTGAGAGAAAGAGAGGGCAGTAGACAGTAGACGATACAGACCGTTGGAATGGCAAGCAGATATTTCCGGTGTCACGCAACACTACAAATGGATGAACGCACGTGCCAACAAAAAGCGTGTTCGACGTGAATTTCAAGAACATATCCTCCAATCACATCGATCGATAAATTTCCATTTCTACTTAATACATATAATCCTCGTACACGGGCAAATTCAACTTAACGAATCTGCATAAGCTTGGGGCCCAAAAGCAGCTGGATTTTTGGGCCAAGGGCAGTATTGGAATGACACGGTCAGGATTTCACACGCAATTAATACATAGTCTTGCCAATTTTGAGTTTTCTTAATGGCTAAATGTCCATCAACAATGAAGTGAGTATTTTTTTTAATTGTCTCTGCTATCGCATTCACCATGACATTTTCTGCCATGGGTATAGGGAAACTGCGGAAAAGCTATACCAATACAGCCGGTCACGAGTTCGCTTCCCAGTCTCGGAGCTAATCGCGTTTCGTCGAGAAATAACTCACAGGCTACAGCCCTACACACACGACACATACACGTATCGGTCCGTGTGCGCGACATCCGTGTAGAACTGGAGCTACGTCACGCCCGTGTTTTTCATCCGAAACTACGAGACGGCGATTCGAACCCGCAACCTCCCGATGTGCCGATTTCAAAGGCAAGCACGCTAACCACTAGACCAGCACATCGGTTTTAACAATGAAGTTAGTATTATTTAACCATAGTGCCGCCGTTGCTGCACGTCCAATCGGTGTAGATAGTTCTGGAAAGTGGAGCGATCCAAAATGGAAAATTGAAAAATGTACTTTCAGTATAATCAGTGAACTTTCGTATGGACGAACAGTTTTTTAAAACGCTTTTTTGGCAACTAGGATGAAATTTATGAAATTAAATATAAAAAAATGCACTATCACTATGCAATATCGAAATGGATTGTTGATAAAGAACACACACACACGCACACGCACACGCACACACACACACACACACACACACACACACACACACACACACACACACACACACACACACACACGCGCACGCACGCACGCACGCACGCACGCACGCAGGCACACACACACACACACACACACACACACACACACGCACACGCACACGCACACGCACACGCACACGCACACGCACACGCACACGCACACGCACACGCACACGCACACACACACACACACACACACACACACACACGCACAGACGCACACAACTACATCCCCATAGGGACTTCATAGGGACGCCGCACGTAGGGAGGCCACATTGGAATCCAAGTGGATACCGCGCCCCGAGCAGAAATTTGTTCCGGGTGAAATCCGGACCGGATCAGGCTGCCACAATAGCAAATCCGGGCCGGGTCAGGCAAATTTAGTCCGGCCCTGATCAGGGATGTAACGCTTTTGCAAATTCAGGTCCGGATCAGGCACCTTATCAGGCTCTGATCAGGCGCTTCATCAGGCTCGGATCAAGTAACTTATCTTGTTGCGGATTACGAAATCTATGTATACTTATCCATGCGAGTCGGCAACGTTCAACATGTGGCAAGTAAAAAAACGGAAACAATTAAAACATGCTCATTGGTATCTGTCGATCGGAAAATGGTGTGTTTGGATACGAGCAACAACGACACGGAAGAAAAGATCTGGGTGATGTCTCTTCTCCACTGATAACAGAAAAAAATACGAGCTTCGTTTCGCATTAAATATATTACAAAATATAAAATTTAAGAGAATAAAAATACGTATATATTTAAAAAATGCATTTCTAGACTGACTGTATGGTTGTGCATTACAATCAATCGTAAAAAATGGATTAAATTGTTCTTCAAACTAATAGTAATCTCTATTTTATCATTTTATTGCCAATATTTTAGCTTGTCCGGCGCAAATCAGGCGTGCCTGATCAGGGCGTTTTATTGATCCCTGCTCAGGCCCCTGTCTGCCTCAAAGAAGGCGTGCCTGATCAGGGCGCCTTATTGATCCCTGATCCGGCTCTGATGGATCCTCAGGCAGCCTGATTAGATTTCTGCTCGGGGCTATTTCCCGACTTGGGTCTTTCGAGATTTTTTTTCTCACATTTTCAGCCGGAATTTGATGGATCTTAAAAAGTCCTTTTGTGATTCCGCGCACAAGTTTGTTGGGGAGTCCCAAGATGCACCCACATCTCTATAGGGATTTGTTAGGGATACCGCACATAGTCCAATGAGGATTCCCTCATTGGGATCCAGTTAGATTCTGCACTGTTCCCCGATGAACGGCGTTTGAGAATTATTACCTCGTTCGCAAGTATGTGAAAAGACACGAGAAAAAACTCGGCGTGTCGAAACATAACCTGCACGCTCTGTGAGCGTGTACGTGTGTGGCGATATTATGTCAAAGTGCAGTGTAATAAATAACAAACGATAATTACAGTGAAATTTCAGTGATGCGATTCAAATCGACTTTCCAGATATACTTTTTCAAGTGATTCATACTTTTTTTTAGCTACTATTTATACTTTTATACGATCGACTCATTTTGTATATCACTATATTCTGTTTAGCAGATTCAAAGTACAAAATGCGATGGGATCCATCAAGAATCGTATCGATTCCTGTTCGACAATGCGGGAACCCTTTAGGACTCGAATTGGATTCGTACATTGGATCCCAATGGGGAATCCCGATTAAAATCCAATGTACGAACGCTACGTTTTAGTATGCAGCTCTAATGCGATGACCCATCGAATTCCTACACTGAGAGAAAAAAATCATTGACCCAATATCATTGGTGTTATTGAATGAAATTTCGTTGATTCAATTGTAAAATTGTTGGTGTAAATAATCGGATTTATTAGTCCAAACAAAGCGCTATTGACTTTAATAACATGATACAATTAAAAGTTTTGTTTTCACTCAAAAGTTATATTGTTAGCCGAGAAGAATATATTATTGAAACTATCTAAAAAATTATCGCGAACAAATTATATAGTTTTGAATGCATTTTCTGTAACGAACAAAAAAGCGTTTGAATTCATAACATGAATATTGTTGATTCGAGTGCACAAGAAAAATTGAATTTCGCTCGTTTGATTCAGATAAAATTTCTATTGAGTAAATATGTTGTTTAATTTTTTTCACCATATCCGATATTGATTTCCAAGTACATTATTCGTTAAAATATTAATATTATATTTTGATTGAAAAATATTAAGTAAATGTCTGAATTGGTTAAAAAATTATGCGAAAATAAAATTTGTTTCTTGCGGATTTGGTTGAAAAAATTCAACCAAATCATGGCCGAGCGCCACCGAAATTATAGGTGTGAGGTAACCTGTAGTTCTCGGAGAAACCGCTAGAAGCCGCACGCGTGCTCGTTTCTCGTAAGCGTAGCGCGAACCGAAAATCTACTTAAACGCCGGAGAACCTTTAAAGAGTATCGCTTCTTGGCCTGTGGCTAAGATCAAAGTGTAGTATCTGTTCTTATCAGTTGAATATCTGATGTTCTCTCCATGGATATTCCCTTGAATATCTGATATTCTCCGATTCCAATGTTATCGTGGATGATCATTCTAATGCTCACTTTTTATTTAAGATTTAAAACAAATTGAAAAACTTACGTCCCATGGCATATTCATTTCGATGCAGTAAAGAAATCATTAATTCTATTGATGGTATTTTTGTACGAAATAAAAAATGTTGTAGCCACCGCTTAATTCTTTAATCCATATATCTACAGATTGTATATAGAATGATTTCAATAGAATATAATTTTATTTGAAGGATAATGTAGATATTCAGAGAACAGAAGAGTTTTTTCAAATAAAATAATATGTTATTTAAATCATTCACATTTTCCAATATTTTATAGTATTGTTACAATCTCATATATCGGTGGCACTCCGCAGCAGCACATTTATTTGGATCAACCAATATAGTTTTTTTATTCAATTCGTTTTTTTTCTCAGTGTATAAATTAGTACGGACAAGTATGGAAATCCAATTGGATCCCTGCGACGATTTCTGCACGGAAATCCCCAGATTTAGTTACAACACAGAATTCATACAATACAAACAACAACTGCACCACAATCGATGTTTGATATATTCCCAATATGGACAAATGGCCTTCCTGAACATTTTTGCTCGGATGCAACGTGTATTATTATTTTTCAAGGATGTCCCACCGAACCGCCGCAGTATTTCGGTGGTGTGTCAAGCACTATAATCGTATACTTTGGTGCGGCTGTCGATCGAGCTGCACTCGGGCGCGCGCGCGGCTACATTGATTAGTTCGTTCAATCGTGCGTTTGAACTGCTGAAATTCGTCGGTATATCATTAACGGAGAGGTCTGCGCCCGCTGCGCCAATTTATACGGGCGCACCATACTCTAGAGTAGGTATATTGGCCACTCGCCATAGCGCAGTATGGTTTCCCTTAACTTCGTTTCGAGTCGCGGCTCTTGTCGCACTCCACGACACGAAATTTATGACCTCAACAATTCGAGGATAGTCTCGTTCGAATAAATAAGCATCTTCCGATATAGACGAATACCCACGCACGCCAATGGGTTGGCCAGTGCATGTGTGTGTGTGTGTGTATATGAGGAACAGTGGGGCGTCATGCGGCCTAGTGGTGGCGAGAAATTACGGCCTTTTGTTTGCTATAAATCGGGATATCGAATAATCGAATGCGGAGAAGCGCTGACACGCTATTCACCGCGATCACTCTGCAACGAGAAATATGGTCGACGAATTTGGAGCAATGTGATATATCGAATATTGAATCCTTTTCCCATTTTTCTATCGTTTTCTATCTCTCTCTCTGTCTCTCTCTGTCTCTCTCTCTCTCTCTCTCTCTCTCTCTCTCTCTCTCTCTCTCTCTCTCTCTCTCTCTCTCTCTCTCTCTCTCTCTCTCTCCCCCACTCCCTATCTTGTTCGTTCGCGCCTTTTCCGCCTCTGGTCCATTGACGTTGTTGCTGAATTTGCTTATCAAATTTTGATATAGACGAAGAAATCGTGGTCACTCGGCGAAAAAATTGTTCACTCCGAGCTCCCTGCTCGTAATGCCTGAAAGAGAGAGGAAAAGAGAGATAAAGAGAAAGATCGTTTACACTCGATTGGCGATATGAGTTTCGTATGCAGTTGAATTTGCGCGTGGATGTGTGGATGTACCTGATCGGATAAGAGGCACCCGCGTATGTCTCATGATGAGCCGTGAACCAATTAAGCTCCTCTGTTGTAGGAGGGCGTGCATTCATTACCAATTTCGTAGCTCGGCTGTGCACATGCTCTCTCGGTCTCTCTCTCTCTCTCTCTCTCTCTCTCTCTCTCTCTTTCTCTCTCTCTCTGCCTTCGTCCAGCAGCCTCACTCGATCTTGTTTTTACCCTCCCCCTTCTATCGCTCTCTCCATTGTTCTTGAGAGCACTTTCACGGAATTTCGAGAGCGCGCCGCCCGCGCCGGAAAAGCCGTTCATTAATTCACGATCGATTCCTCCGCATGCAAGATATATCATGCAGCAATGAAGGAATTCTCGCGACTCGCTGCGCTTCTCGATCTGACAGACGATTAAGGGAAACCATGGGCAGCAAGTAGTGATATATATATATATATATATATATATATATATATATATATATATATATATATATATATATATCGCTACATGATTCATATATCATATAAATTCATCTCATATATCTAAAGAGCGAACGGATGAGCCGAGCGAATTGGGCTCGTTGGGCCATAAAGCCAACCTCATTTCCCGTTAAATACGTACGCGTATTCATTAAATCGTATAGTTTTTTTTTTCTTCAATTGACTCTTTCGTTATACGCTTTCGCATATATTGAAATTTCGCACTCGGAGAGGCGATTGTATAAAGGAACCGACAAAGTCATCGGAGAGTACGGGAGTAATTTTGTCATATTGCATTAGAGAAAAAGGAGAGACTGTCGTACAACGACTCCCATATACTATGATAATTGAGCCTTTCAATTATTTTCTTTTATGCAGCGACGAATAGAGAGCAGAACGCGATTAATTATTCACGAATCTCTCGTCTCCTTCGCCAGTTCCCCTCTCACTCTACCGATTAATTCGCTGGAATGACTTTTTCCGAGGTATATATATACATATACATACATTGAATACTTTTGCATAGGCCCAGCCAAGTTCCGTGTGTACACGGGACAATGAGGTTCGCGAAACGCGCCAAAACGGAAAACAGAGTGGAATATATAAAGAGGGAGACTATCGTGTCGTGTACAATGAGATTCGTCGCTGAAGGACGAAACTTGCTACGGAGGCGAGAGAAAACTCGGGTTGGAAGCTTTCGGTTGTTTCCGCGAGTCTCTCGAGGACTACCAAAAGGATTTGCTCTTAAGGATGTATGGCAACTAAGTCATTTACTACTGTTCGAATTGAAACTCACTGATATTGTAAAGGAAAATATCGAGAACTTTTTGAGATTAAAAAAACAAAATTTGCCCACGTGAATGCTGAGATAAACGAATTCAAAGTTGGGTCATTTAACACGGGGAACATAGGACTGTACGTCCAAAATTCCCTTTACATTGGCAAAAAAGGTATTTCCGGAGTACTCTTTTGTAAAAAAAACTTTTGTGCGGTATCGCTGTAATATGCATGATATTTGAGCATTGTGTTTGTTAACCTAACAAAAATAGAAACTTGTCAGTACCCGCTTTAGAAAAAAAGAGCGGGTAGTACAGAGTGGCTCAATTTTTCCAGGTACACAGAGGTAAGTCATAATATGAATATTTTCGCGTTGTGATTTGGATAGATACTGGTACTACCTCATTAGGTAGGGACTCATTGTTGATTAATATTGAATAAATGATTGTGATCGATCTCATAATATGTTGTCGTTTTTTAAATTAATTTTTCAATAGTTTACTGTACAATATTCCCCATTTTATAGAGAAAAGCACTCCATAAACTACAAGTGTGCACTGGATCAGGGTAATTTACTTCAAATTTTGCTTGATTTTGAATTTTTTTTTGACTGTGAAATTAGGCATGTTTCACTGTGTACACCCCCAAGTACATAGTGGATCAAAACCAATTTTTTAAAAATTGTTATTATCTCAATATCTATTGGGTTAGGCCGTTCAGTGTCTTTTAACAAAAAAAGCCATTGAACACACCTCACGTTTAATCAAGGTTTTATTGAGATTGTGTGAACGGTTAGGCAGTTATACAACTCTGAAAAAAATGAGCCACTGATCCCACTCTGACCCTACTAATCTTTCACAACTGGCATCATCAGGAAGTAATGAGGTTTAGGCATGGAGAATTACACGATCTAGCAAAGCATAGAAATTGTGAAAATTTACTACAAAAATGGTCAACATTTTGCAGAGACGGTTCGACAAGTGCGAAACCTGCCACACTGCGTGCGAAACAATGCAGTTATTGCAGATGAAGTTTCATGATCGTGTCATGTCGCGCCGTGGCGATGTAAATTGGCCACCAAGATCGTGCGATTTGACGCCATTGGACCTCCTTCTGTGGGGTACTTTTGAAAGGAAAAGTGTATGCCAATGATTCACAGACCACTCCGGAGCTCGAGGAAGCAATTAAACGCACCATTAATTAAATTAGTCAGCAATTGTGCCAAAATGTTATTGAAAATTTCGTTAAAGGAGTGAACGTTTGCAAACAGGAACAGACGTTTGCAAACAGCAACGATTTATCGGATATTGTGTTTCACACATAACCTCCATATTTGTACCTTATATTAAACTGAAGATATTCGTAATTTTCAAATAAATAATACATTTTATTAATAAATGAAAATGTCAAGTCATTTTAAGACAGACTTCATATATATATATATATATCAAATTCCTCCCGGAAATGGGCCTTGCATTAGTAACTCGACAGTTTCTACGAAAGTCACGAGTGCACTCAACCTTTTCACGTGTTTGATCGAAAAGATGATGATTTACGTGCTGATCTGCTGTCAACAATAAAAAGCAACACCTATAGATGATTCGAATACACACACGCACATACACATATTTACAGTATGGGATAATAAAGTACGCACCGGTTTAATTTCGATATTTCTGCTAACATGTACGTGAAAATGATAAATAGAATAGGCATTCAATAGTCCAGAAGGAAGACGAGTAGTCCCCCTCTAAGTTTTCATAGAAATAATATCGAAAACATTCGAAAACCGTGTAAGATTGGATAATACCCGTAGAGTGCCAATCGTACGTTGGTAAAAAAGTACAAGCGCAATACTTAATATTATGTAAACTCTAATAGTTTACAAATCACCAGTAGATTTCTGTAAGCATATTCATCTAAAGCTCATTTTGCGGACTGTCTTGTCCCCAAAATCAACGATCCATTTGAAACAATTTGAAGAAACGTCTTGTAACAAGTATATTTAAGTTTCGCGCGCGCCATTCCTTCCACGATGACCAAGACCTACTGAAAGTTCGAGTACGTGTCGCTCCAATTTTCGGTAGCCAGGTACACATCTCACTGGGACCCGTCGGTGAACGGATGCATTATTGATCTGCTCAATCGATATTTGAGAGCTAGATCGTCATAAGTCCATCCATAGTACAATGGGAAATATTACATTTTCTACGACTGCTGCGGCGTGACGACGCCTGAACGGACGTTTTAGAAGATAAGTATCCGATAAATAAGTATAGACGACAAAACATTGTTCGGTCCCGGTTATAAAATTCGTTGTGTATATGTATATATTGTTATAAAATTCTTCATATATATTAGGTGTAGTAAAAAGAAATCCATTATTTTTGCCTTCAATATCATGCAAACATAATGAATTTCTTTTTACTACACCTAATATATATAGTTTAAAGACATGTTCTTGCCTTTTTATATTTATAATCTAACGTTGTAAATAATCCTGTACTGAATAAATAAAGGAAAAATGTAATAAAAGCCAGCGGAAGAATATCACAGTCTTTGACATAGCCAGGCGTCGTGATAACCAATATCACATACATATAACGGATTCACAATATACTCACCCCACGTATACATTAGGTGGTTGAATATGAAACGGTCCTTTTTTGGGCGCAAGAAAAGTGGTTTGGTGGCAAATCGATAAAGTTGTTTCATTCAAAGTTCATTCAATCCATCGAAACAGACAACACTGGCCCGACCGTTGGACAATAATCAGATTCCAGGCATAAAGAATTCGGGTTCACTAGAGCCAATCCAGCTATTTAACGATTTTTTTACTCCTTCGTTTGGGGTGAAGTGCTAAGGAATGTGGCAGGTGGGAGAAGATTTCCCGTTTTACTAGTTTTAAGTTCTTCTTAGCCGGTTGAGCAGTATGCGGCAGGGCGTTGTTGTGCTGCCAACTCAACTTGTCATGGCGATTCTTCCATTTCGGCCTCTTTTCGTGGAAAGCTCGTTTCAAATGCATCAGTTGCGGTCGATAACGATCCGCACTCATTCTTTCCAATGGTTTCAGCAACTCGTAATACACAACACCCGTCTTGTAGGTGGTTTTTCGCGGTCCCTTATTGTTGTCCATAGAGAAATCGCCACTTTGGAAGCGGCGACACCACGCTTTGCTCGTTCTACTCGTTTTTTGCCACGCAATAATGAATCTTAACTTTCCGCAAATTCGATGTAGTTGGAACAAAACTTGCTATTGTAAACACGATCACAACAGACGCTACCCGAGTCGAAATGTTCAGCTTATTTTAAAGGCCTGTGATCCTATGTCAGCCTCACTTGAGTCTGTTTACTGCTAGAAGTCCTACTATGGGCGGCCACATGCTTTTCCTTTGCTGTTTACCTCCTGCATAGGCTCTTATACTCCTACCTATCCTAGCTGAAGTCGTTGCAGCTCCTCTTTTGATTGCGTTTGGACCTATCGTGCATTTGGCTGTTTCGACGAAACGAGGGTGGGGATGGTCGCATTCGAAGGAGCGGGTCTGATAGTTTTCAGTAACCGTCATGCCTTGGACTAGGTAGGACCGCGCGTTCGCCGTAGAGGCCTACTTTTCCAATGGCCTTTCCATTATCTCCACCCAGCGAATCTTTCGCATTCGCTTCAAACTTGCCCCTGCAGCTCCAGCAACTCTCCAAAATGGAAGAAATGGAACTTGGGCAAACAGTTACAATATTTTTGACAGGAATTGCCCTCATGTATGCATGTATTCGCGGATCCCTATAGCAGGCACGCATGCATACGTATAGGTACTAGTATACGTGTGTTGGTGTATGCTTAGGCATGTGTGTGTGCGGGTATATACGTGTGTCTACGCATGCGCGTATTCAGGCATATGTATCTCTATACGCGTAATAGAGTGTATGTGTGTGCGTGTATACGTGTGCTATTCGGCGTCCTCCTTAGCGCCTGCAAATGGAGAAAACGGAAATTTGTTCCCGTTCTAGGCGTCAAGTAGGAGCTCATTTTAGTATATTGAATGCGAAGCTACTTTACTGCCTTTTTCTCCTACCATTGTGAGGATCTGGAGGAGCAAAATAGGCTAAAAATTTCGACTCGGTTAGCTATCGCACAAATGACACCTACGGCGTTTCAGCGGGACTATGGACCTATCATCATGTGTATTGACTACTTTTAATTCGAAAAAATGTAGGGTTCAGGCTTCCAAATATAGGGGAACTCGGGATAAGAGGAATACCAGGGGTAAGCTGAATCATAAGCCTAGCCACTAAACAGTGTGTGCGAGCACAGTGCTCCCGTTGGAGTTTGGAGTGTTGGCGATGAGGTGAATGAGTGTAAAAGTATCAACTGTGGCGAAAGCATGCGTCTCGAGTGAGAATACAATATCCATTTTTTGACAAAACCATGTAATTTTTGGTCAAGTTTAACATTGTTTCAGTTTATTTGAGTTGCTGTTGTTGATTAGGGACAGGTAGGTAAACACAATGGAAGTACTAATTATTAATATAATGAGAACGGTTTATCAGAAATTTACAAGTTCATTGCGTGATTTTTTGTTAAGTCGTTAACTGTGTAATGGGGCAAGATGAATACAAGCTGTCGCAAACCGGGAATATTTTACAACGTACCACTATTTATGTTAAAAAGGGTGAAATGGAACTAGTGAAGCGTCCTCTTCGACCGGTGTTTCTACCAGGGGAAGAAAAAGCACTTACAAATGATCAAAATGATATGGAAGTAAGATTATTCGGACTAATCCTACGGAACTTAGACTATTGGCTTATCAAATTAATGGCATTGAGAATGAAACCACTTTTATATGCAAAAGATGCCAATAATTCGTGTCCCATCATGATCCCAGCGCTGTTTCATCTTGCCCCGCATACGCGGTAAGATGGGAAAAATAAAGGTTTAATTAAAAATATATATTGTATGGTACAAATTGCTTCCAAAATTAAAAGATGAATGAATTTTGATTAGTTTAAAATTAATTAAAGTTGACTGACTCATATATGTATTGTTTTATTTGAACATGACCTTAGCGTTATCATCTTGTGCCGACTTCCCCTACGTCTACACTCCTTATATCATAACAACAATATATTATTTATGTAATACAATTCAAAGAGAGATAGGTTTTAGAAAACGTGTTACTTACCCAAGTGGAGAACTCTGTACGGCATGTCGCCTCTATTACCCAGATGCCGTGTAGTACTCGTTCAGCTTAAGGGGGGATTGTCTTTTTTTTCGCAAAATTTACCGCTTTTTGGGATTTTTTTTGTGAAGAAAGTATACAACGGAAAACTTGTGAAACTTGGCATATAGTTTTATTGATCTGTTTACTACATACAAAAAAATTTTTAAACAATTTCATCAAAAAATCCGCCTCCCACCCCCCTCGACGCGCGATGGTCCTTTTTTGATGGTGTGCACGATTACAGCCTTCACGTTCATCCTGCAACAAAAACCCAAAAACCATTTTACTTTAGACACATATAGCTATCGTTCGATGAAGGGAAAAAAAAATTGACGATTTGGTGACGTTTTGAACTTGAAGAATCGATTTTTCGAAAAAAATTGATCGATTTTTTGTTATAAATAAAAAACTATTAAACGTATTGCTTTTTTGCTTCATCAAACGATAAAAGGATGTCAGCTGAGCATTCTGTCCAAATTTGAAGGCAATCGGTTGAATAGTTTTTGAGAAATCGTGCACACCACCAAAAAAAGGACCATCGCGCGTCGAGGGGGGTGGGAGGCGGATTTTTTGATGAAATTGTTTAAAAAATTTTTTGTATGTAGTAAACAGATCAATAAAACTATATGCCAAGTTTCACAAGTTTTCCGTTGTATACTTTCTTCACAAAAAAATTCCCAAAAAGCGGTAAATTTTGCGAAAAAAAAGACAATCCCCCCTTAATATCCGTTGCGATCCTGCTTTTGGGCTTCATAGTGCGGACTAAAGTTTTAAGGCGTGCTCCCATAAAAATAGTGCACCTAACTTCATATATTGCCAGCGGGTGGTTTTACAATATATGCAACCACCTAATACTATTCGACAAAAAAATGTGAATACAGTTTTCATCTTAGGAAGCGTTACTTTCGTTGTTCTAATCAATAGACTTTGTTATGCATATATGTGTACACATAAATATATACGCTTCTATACATACATATGTATATATAAACCACGTCTTTTCCTATTTTGGGTACGGAGAACTAATTCAAAATCGCTGCGCACGAGACGGAAATCTTTTCTTTTCTATACCTTCTCTTCATCCTCCCCTTTTCGTTCTTCCCTGCTTCTTTCTTTGTCTTCACCTCGTTATATATTGTACGAAGAAACTTCCTGTGTACGGTATACACACCGAGGAAGTTTTTCATAAGGAGGGGGAGAAAATCACCCGAGAAGGATCGTAAAAACGGCTTTTGTTTCTTGGGACGTACTATACTTTCTACCGGAACATGGTATTCCGTTTGCTGAAGGAGGTGACCTAGCTGTACACCCCTCCTTCCATATATATATATATAGGTATATGCACAGCCGTAATCTTACCACTAAAAATATCATCCCCTTTAAATCCTCGGTCGACCTCGTAGACGAAGTTAACAAGGGAAAACACGTGGCTCAAACTTTTCGCAAAATTGAGTTATTTAATCCAGGAAAAAAGGAAAGAGCGGGCAAACGAAGGCAATTAGCGATGTACAAAGTAGTTTGAGTGAGTCCTTTTTTGAATGAATATTTGACAATACATTTCCTAATTACCGTTCCAGGTAGTTTCAATTTTCAACCAATTTTTTTCCCGATCTCCATCAGCCTCCAATAAATTCAGTGACTTTTTAATCGTTCTTGAATGAGCTTTACGTTGACGGAATAATCAGATATCGGATTTGACTCGTGATCGCAATATGTTAGCGCCTTAGGAATGATTTCGTGAAAGGGCACACGAAGGAATATTGTAAGTCGTGCTACACGCATGATGCGATGACTTTTCATGAATTTACAGCGATTCTTTTTGTTTTATGTGGGACATTTGCTTAGCCACAAAAGGAGATAGCCCTCTTTTTGGAGAGCATACTCATACATATATAATTATTTGTGTAAGTAAATAGGGAGCGGTGCGCATAAAGAAGGAAGCAAGGGAATAGGGAAGGCGGACGTGATCTCGGATTCTGTGTGTCATTCCTGCCTGAAATGTATATCGATAGGAGCCAACGGAATCCAGATCTATTTTCAGGGCAGTAGGAGAAATATGGCGAATGGAATGTGATGCGAAGCGGTGGAATATCCACAGCCGAGACCTGTTTTAGTTTTCGTTCGTCGCCTGCATACCCTCTTTATAGACGTATATGAACATGCTTTTTCCGGGGCACATGGAACACGAGGCGCACACAGGTCGCATTTTTATTCACATTTCACACTTCGATCCGTGACCGCCCAAAGCAGTTTTTACGTACAGCATACGAACGATACGAGCGTCTGCCGACTGATTTTTTTACTTCCTCAGGCAGCATTAAAGTCCAATTGACATCGATTAGTTACCGTTGTCAGGTTACGTTTAAGGCATGACTATAATGCTGCCATAAATTAAAATTTTTTATGACATCTTTTGGCGATGAAAACGGATATCGAAAAGGTATCCCAAAATATTAGCCAATTGATGACTTTTTAAAGTTATCAAAATGTTATCTATTTACTGTTATCTATTGTATCTAGTTCAACGTTGTCCAAAGGATATCATAAAGACGAATTACATAAGACGTCTTTTTCATGATATCTTTCAGATATCGTTAATATGCTGTCATTTATCATATTTGGTATTGGCGGGAAATAGTATGTAGTCATCCAAATGCTGTCCCAAAGATTACATCCAACGGATCACTTTTATCATAGTGTGAATGTAGCGTGTGATATTTTATTTCACCGGCAAAAAATTGCGTGTAATAACAAGTGTAATCAACAAAATTGAAAAAATAAAGGTGTTGAAATATATATACGTGAGTGCTTTTTATCCTAGTATTCTTTTCGCCTTTATGAGTACATACATGTATTTGATATACTGTCCTTTTATTCTAAAAGCGTACGTTTGCATTTGAGGTTATCCAAGGGATCGTTTGGAGCATGGCAACCAACAAAAGACGTGACCGTAACGGTAGAGAAGTCCAATGACGACTGTACCATTTTTATAATATTAAATTATATTTCATTTATAATGAATTAATTGATGTTTTATTTATATTGACCTAGCCCACTTCGAAACCGACATAACAATATCTTATCAATTTCTTTATTATAAAAATTAACTTATCAACTGTCTAGAATATTGAGCTGTACTAAATATTCTAGATGATTAATAGGTTAATTTTTATAAAGAAATGGATAGTATACTGTTAGGTGTGCGTGTGTGTGTGTGTGTGTATATATATACATAGCCAATAAATATATATCTTTTCGATAGTTTTCTTCGATGCCGTTTAGATGTCGTTTTGTCGACCTCATTCAGATGCCCATTGGACGACTTTCAGATGGCAGTAGTATCTTGGCATTTTTGTGTCTTTAAGAAGTTATCCTTCAGATAGATCGGGTTGATGACTTTGCGCTAACGCACTGACAACCGAAAAGAGTTAACCTTTTGTCGACACTTTCTTAAGCATTAAAAGTTGCCGTATAGTTAACTATCGGACACAAATAAGTTATCTGCCAAGCGGACATAGGTGATACGGTTTGTAATACAAAACGGCGTCTTTTTGGACATCCAAAAAGTCATCCGTATCTGTTTCACGATATCTTTCGGATGCCGTATAGATAACATTTTGCTACCTGGGTCCCCTAAGGAACGTTACACTTCGAAAAATCGGTACCCCAATTTAGTCAAAATTTTATTTCGCTGAAGGAAGTGCAATCAAATTTGAATGAATAAACTTGGGATCATAATGATGTGAATAAATTAAGTCAATAAAAGGCATCAATGCGTAAAATTTGCGAGAAGAAAAAAACGTTTTTCATTGAGTTTACGTTAAAAGTAAACTTCACTCGAATATCTATAGGTGTTTAATTTGACTATAATAGTTTAAGTACAAACGAACTCTTTTGTGCGGTTGAGTGATTTCGTATAAATTGGAGTGGGTCGAATGAAGTTCGCTGAGTCTATAAAAACTGCATCCAACTATAACTTGAGTAAATAACGGCCTAAATCACCAAGGAATGCTCCGTACACATCCCCGAAACAAAACCTATCGACTTTGAAACCGGAAATTTATCGTTTGGGGTTGAAATGAATGGAAGTGAGAGAAAGCGCAAGGGAGAGGAGGAGAGAGAAAGAGAGAGATAGAGGAAGAGAGAGAGAGAGAGAGAGAGAGAGAGAGAGAAGGCAGGGAAACCGGAACTTTTATATCCTGAAATCGAGGGCAATTCTCCTGTGTTTGGCTCTTCTCCTGTTCGGATATCTCTCGCTATACTCGCTTTCTTTCCATTCTCCTCCATTCATTTGATGCCACACTGTATAGAAAACGCGAGAGAGAGAGAGAGAGAGAGAGAGAGATAGTGTGCGTGTGTCTGTACCTAGAATACCGACAGCGAGGTTCCAGAGGAAATAAATTATTTTTCTATCAACGTAATTTTCCGCATGAGACCAAACGATTTTCACCACAATTTTCCGTGATACCTGGGTGCCGGTCGATGCAGAATTTCGTACTTTCGATATATTCCGTTTAACTATAAGGTAAGCCCGGGGTAGTTGGCTACAGTTTTTTCAACGATCCGTCAAAATAAAAGTACAGACGTTTCTTAACTTATCTTCAATTGTAATTAAACTTTGAACATTTAACTTTAAGATAATTGACGGAATTAAAACAAACTTCTATCAGATCAACGTTGAAATTACTATTTAAAAAAAATCACCATTGGCTATCTCTCCCGGAGTATCCGGGTGTGACGGCCATAGGAGTAGAGATGGATGGCCAGTTACCCAGGATTATGCTCTCGGTATTCTCTTTGGGCTTGTGATTTGATTCTTAATTTTTATTCCTTTTGGTCACATCAATACCACATATCACCGAAATCAGTATAATTTTGGTGTACCCAAAGTTGGCACACTATCCACTGAAGCCAGCATTCGATGAGACGAGTTTCGTTATAATTTTCTCCGCAATATTTTTTGTCATTGTTCTTATATCGTCTTTCTAAGGTCTTCCTAGGTATTTCGTATGTCCTAGCGGCCGCACGAATCGACAATTCATCATTTTTTACAGCACTAATAGCTGCTTTTAATGATTCTTGAGTCCAGTTCCCTCGTAGAGCAATTGCTTTTCTCTTGTACTTATTAGGCGTCTAAAACAAATGCAGAAAAAATGAATTACTCGAATACATTACAAATAATACTATGGCTATTATACATCGACTGTACATGGCCATCTCTCCTAATCTCCCGGGAGAGATGGCCACATCGAAAATGTAACCAAGTAGAAACAATACATGCAAAATCTTGAGGTTATAACAAAGCATTGTTCGTGAACTATTCGAGACATACAAAAGTAACCAATACCTTTACAAAACAACATCACCACAATGAAAAACATGGAACCTGCAAAAAAAATTAGCAGTAGACATAATAATTAAAAAGGATTTTACTTACTTAACATTTTTTTCCAAACTTTTGCTCATACACTTACACCGGCGCACGACGCGAAGCGAATTGAGGAGTAGCAGGTGAAATCTAGTGCGCGGTTCCATGAAACAATTCCATTGCTCATCTCTCCCTTATGGCCAACGCCCCCGGAATTACCCTAGTTAGATATAATAAACTATAGTTAAACGGAATATACACATATATAAATCGAATACACTAGAAAATGGGGCGGCATCTAGAGTAAAAATCAATCGAGAGCAATCAATTTCCTGCTACTTGTCCATAGATCACTTAGTAGGCAAGAGCAACTGACGTTTTTGAATTAGGCAACGATGGTAACGTCAATAATCTACTATTAGAGTGTCCAACTTTGTGGACAGTTGCTAAAACTAGCCGTCTGGTTTGGCGTCACTGACTACATTGATCAGCCACTTGTACCCTGTTCAATTAGACTGTGCCATGATTATCCCTTCCGAAGGCTGATTACGCAAGGTAAATAGGGAGAATTGTGTTACCCTCCGTATTCAAAGAGATTGGTCGATGTTTGTCAAGTAGGATCAGTAGGTTGGAAAGCAGAGGCCAAAGAAATATTTCTATTTGTAGGTTATAAAGTACAATGTGGTGTGAAACATGCTCGAGAAACTAGCTTGTACAAACTAGTAAAAAATGGCACTCGTTAAATGTTGTTAAGTAGGATCAGTAAGTCGGAAAGCAAAAGCCAAAGGAATATTTGCATTTGTAGGTTATAAAGTGCAATGTGGTGTGAAACAAGCTCGAGAAACTAGCTTGTATCAACTAGTAAAAGATGGCACTTGTAATACCCACAAAAACTGGCACGAATGGTTATCCCAATTCACTTTTGCTTTGTGCAGAATGAATGACGAGGATTTCATCTGCTGATGAGTGTCGGAGAAAACAAGTTTCCTTATCTGGATGACTCAACATTTCACATAGGTTAATGCTTTTCATATAATTTCTATGAAAATGGTGGCCCAGTATAAAACCTTCTGCATAGTGTATTCTCAAACGGTACAAAATTGCACATTGTTTCATATCCTGTAAATCGTTTATAGGAGCTTTCAATCTCCGAGAGGGAATGCGCGAGAGAACAATCGATAAATTCCTCATCGATCGAACGTTGCGACATTCATTGGATTGACGAAGTTTCTGAAGCTCGTGGAAAGTTTTTTCCTGCTTTGTTGAACGGCTCAAAGGAGATGGTGAATTTTCTGCGCTTCAAGGATACCTCATGTAGAATCTCTTTCCGAACCTGAATTTCCTCGGAAACGATGTTAAATTTGTCACCCAATACTGAATGTCGTACCGTCGGAATACCTATTCACTTTGATCGGGACTGTTGCGAAATACAGAAAATACACACGAGCTCTCACTGAGAGTATCGAACGCGTGGCCAACGTACGGCTTCCACAATTTCCCATGTTAAAGGGCTATACCAGTGTGAACGCAGAAAATTTGGGTGATTTTCGGGAATCTTTTGGAAGAAAAGTACTCAATTAAATGTTTCGGAAAATTAAAAATATATTTGGCTATATTTGGCCTGTATAATTTTCTCATAGAAAAATATTGAGATCCAATCGACTTAAGCGCTGCCTTCGGAGGCGCCAGAAAAAAGTTCCTCCGCTGCTGACATGATTCCGGCCGATTGAGTAGCTGAAACCGAAAAAGGAAAAAATGTCGTTAAACTGGAAGGTATTTCTTGTACAATGACGTCGGATTTTCGAAAAATATCAAAATCTAACAAAATGGCGTAGTTATGGGAAAAAGTCTATTTTCTTGCCTATAAAATGGTCGTTTTTTTCAATGCCAAATCGTCAATTTTCATCCAATCAAAAATATCCTACGTCATTAGAGTAAATATATTCAAGAGTACTCTGTTCAAATTTGAAGTCAATCGGATAATTGCTCTTTGAGTAACAATGTCAGCAAATTTCAAAAATCTCATGTCGAGAAAAACCCGTTTAAATATTTAACTATCGATTTTTGCAAGATAAAATGATAGAGATACTGCCTTGAAATTTTTGCAGGATATTCTTGAAAGTATAAACTGTCGAAAAGGGCAAAAAATCGATTTTTTTAAAGTGTCACACTGATATAGCCCCTTAAGCAATACTGCTTGCCTTAGAAGATTTACGTCTCATTCAAGGGTTTTCGTCCTTTGAGAACTTTGTTGGTGATGCGCTACGGCGAGTGATGAATTTTCCTCTAATCTCCAAATGTGATTCACGTGATTTCTAATTGAGGGATTCTTTACGATTATACGAGTAAGATCTTTTGGGATTGCAGTAACTTTAGATCTTCAAATTGCATAGTAGATTGATTTTCAAAAAGAAACTTGTTCTTCAGTTTTCATATTTTTGTTCTTTGTTTTTGCATATTTGTTCAATAAGAAATAAACCGAAAACAGTAGACGCGCGATCGGCGTCTAGTTGTGGCGTTGGCCTGGACCAACAGTTGAATGAATTACCACTTACAATTGCCGGGGCATTGGCTTGCTAATGGACCGTCTAATGACTAACTAAGAGGCCGCTTCATTGAGTTGGCGTTGATGAAATGAAAGGAACTCACAAAGAACATCACTCAAGTTTCCGGCTTTGATTTTGTTGAAACTCATATTTGTGATAAAGTATTTAAAACTATTAGACACGTATTTTTTTATCTGCGAAAAAAACTTTGTTAAGGGAGGAAACGACTCCTCAAAGGAAGGCGGGTGACCTCTTAATGTAATTAAAAAGAAAAAAAATTCTATAGTGGAATTTTTATCGCTTTATATTGGAAGAATTTTGGTTTTTGTTTCATTCAAAACGGGGGACTGCTTGGGGGTGAAACTGCAAAACCACTCCCCCCCCCCGACACACCTTTATTTGAGGGGTGGTTTCCCACCTTAAACCCTTTTTCCGCAGAAAAAAAATACGAGTCTAATAGTTTTCAATGCTTTATCACATATATGAGTTTCAACAAAATCGACGGCGGACATTTAAGTGATGTTTCTTGTCAGTAGAACATAGTCGCCAGTATCGGCGTAACTTTTGAGCTAATGCTAATGGAAACAGTGATTGTGAGCGACACTCTGGAGGTCTCTCAGGATCTGGAAATAGTGATATGACATGTATGGTGTGAAGATAAAAACATTATTAGGATATTGAATAAGTTCTCGCTGTTTTCCAACAGATGGCGTTACCGGAACGGCGTGCGTGTAGTTTAAGCGGCTATACCAGTGTAACACTAAAAAAAAACCGATTCTTTTTTTGCCTTTGTCGACAGTATACTTTCAAGAATATCCTGTAGAAATTTCAAGGCTGTATCTCTATCATTTTATCTTGCAAAAATCGATGGTTAAATATTTCAACGCGTTTTTCACGAAATTACATTTTTCAAATTTGCTGACATTGTAACTCAAAGAGCAATTATCCGATTGACTTGAAATTTAAACTGAGTACTCTTGAATATATTTACTCTATAATGACGTAGGATAATTTTGATTGCATGAAAATTGACGATTTGGCATGGAAAAAAACCGACCATTTTATAGGCTAGAAAACAGACTTTTTTTTATAATTACGCCATTTTGATAGATTTTGATATTTTTCGAAAATCCTACGTCATTGTACAGGAAATACCTTCCAGTTTAAGGACATTTTTTCCTTTTTCGGTTTCAGCTACTCAATTGGCCGGAATCATGTCAGCAGTGGAGGAACTTTTTTTTTTGCCTCCGAAGGCAGCGCATAAGTCTCTTGGATCTCAATATTTTTTTATGGAAAATTATGTAATATAGGTCAAATATAGTCAAATATATTTTTAATTTTCCGAAACATTTAATTGAGTACTTTTCTTCCACAAAATTCCCGAAAATTACCCAAATTTTCAGCGTCAACGCTGGTATAGCCTTTTACGATGGCAACACATCTATAAAAAAGTACCATAAGCCAGCTCGAAATTCAGTGTATGCTATTTCGCGGAAATGTAACCAACTTTCTTTTTTCATAGTGTTAAACATGTCAAATTAGGTGCCAAAAAGAGTACTTGCGGTGACTGCACTGCTTTATTTTTGAAAAATCGCAGCTGAAGCACACAGAATTCTTGTTAAGACTTACGGCGACCATGCTCTGTCGGAAAAAAACATGTAGAGATTGGTTTAGACGCTTCAAAAATAATGATTTTGGTGTGGTGAATTGGGTGGTTCTCGGCAATTCGATCGATCAATATTCAGAAGCACCGAAATTTCGAATTCATTAATGGCAAACGTTCCAATATAGATAGATCAATCTCATGATAGTCTGTAAAATAGTTAATAAAAATTGTCAATACGAATATCTTAAAGTTGATTTATAGTGAAGATAAACATAAGATTTCACAAAATAATGAGAGATATAATATCAACGTTCCGGTATAAATACACCGAACAATTCGAGACGACAAATTATCGAATGGTAAATATTATGATGGTTTACAATATCGAATCCATTAAAGCGAAGGGCCAGAAAGTCGATCAGTTGAAATAGCGATAGGCCAAAAAGGCGAACCGTCCTGATAGCGAAGACTTATGATCGAGCAATACGTTACTTGCGCTTCAGAATGAAGCTGGCAGATGTTCGCCATTTAGGTAATCGCTATTTTGGACCATCGATCATTTGCGTATCTAAGATCTACACATTCGAAGTTTGTATTCTCGATATATGGCTTTTTGCTATAGATGGTATTACCAATATTACTCACTTTTTTCTATTTCGGAGATATGAATGTTTCAGATTGTTCGAATCTGTATTTGTATGCCTCAAACTGCGGACCATCTGAATACGTGTTCTCGAATAAAAAATTCTTTGGAGTAATGGTTATTCGATTTCGTCATCGGTCGAAGGATAAAATATCGAATAGTAACCTTCGTTATTTTGAGTTTATAATTCTGTCATTTCGAAATCTTTGTCGTTCTATATTTGGTCATTCGAATTTTTCACCCTCACCCATCAAAATAGAGAAAATACACACAAGATCTCGTCCAATTTGTATTTCGATTCATTTTGAGAAAATGATGATAAGAAAGCTCCAGAGCTCTCATTGGCAACGTTGCTCTCGTTTTATTTCAAATTACCCGTGTTATTTATACACCGGGCATTCGCGTTTTTTTTCAACCAGCCCTGCTCCAGCCAAGCAATGAGACAGGGCGAACTCTCGCCCAATGACCATTCACTCTCTATCGTCCCTATCGTTCGACCCTCTCGAGGATCCCTCTCGCGCTTTCTTATACCGTTTCGCATCTCCACAACAACTCACGTCTACGAGATAAAATAGCGACGAGAGAGAGAGGTAAACAGAAAGAGGAGGGAAAAAAGAGGGAGAAAGAAAGGGCGCCGAGACTGTCTCTGTAGGCTTTTCGTCGGCTATGGAGCCGGCCCCGCGTGACTAGGGGTAGTTTTCTCACTCCCCTTTTATTTTACTCTGTCTTTGTATTTATGAGACGTGCGGTTATCTTCATGGTCCGTTATACGCTTTCCCCCCCCCCCTCCTTTCCTTTTGGGAATGCCATTTTTTATATGCCAGTCGATCGTCTTACGAGGCGCCCGCGTAGGTCTCACGGGTCAATTTTCTTCTTCGCTCGAACAATAAATGCTTCGGGATATCTTTCGTACTCCACACATTCGCACGTATGGGTATATCCCATACCATTAAACAAGCAAGGGTTGTCTCTAGGTACGTTTATAAATTTTATTTTAGCTGACTGGAGGATTTCGATGCGGTGAACTGCTGCTTTCGGTTGCCGAAAACAGCATTACTTAATCGTCCAATAACCAAATCGCTCTCTACGAACTATTAATATACTGATTGTTAAATAGTTTTGATTCTGATTCATCTGGTATGATTTTTTATCATTCCGACTTGTTCAGTATCAGGTCGAAATGATCGAGAATAATATAAAAGTCAGTATTTTTTAAATCAGTAATAAATCATTTAAGGGGAGATATACACCTAGGAGCCGGAAAAAAGGTCATTTTTGTGAATTTTTTCAAGAAAAACTATTTGAAATTTCGTATTGGGGTTTTAATTATCTGAAAGTATATACATCCAAAAATGTGTTTGATTTTCTTTATTTAAAAATATAAAAAATATACAAGGATATTGTATGATCCTTGGAAGGTCGTAAAAACATCTGCGTATACGGTACCCACTGGCGTTTCTTCAAAAATCATCTGAAAAAAAAACCAAAAAGATTATTAAATTAGATACTATAATCTAGTACTTGTCATAGCCGATTTTGAAAATATCGATTTATGACAAAATGGCGGACGTTTGAACATAAATAGTGATTTTTCGGCCAAAAATTAGTTATTATTTTGCCTATAAAACAAAAACTAAGTAACGGAAAAAAATTCTATGACAAGTACTAGATAATGGCGTATGGAATAACCACAAAAAACCTCAAGGCAATCGGTTCATTGGTTTTCGAGAAATTTTGGGTACCGATTTGAAAAACGTGGTTTTGAGAAAAACGCGTTTGAAAATTTGGGAATGAATAAATCATGAAATTTGTCAACTTACATGGAATCATCGATACCAGGCCCATAGTGTAGGTCTTCTACAGTAGACGGAATGTCCATAGCTTCTAAATCCTCGACCTCTACCATCTTAGTGTATATCTGCCCTTAAAAAATCAGTATTTTTTTTTATCGTAGCAAAATATAACATTTACGTTCTCACGAATATTTTACTTGCACTTATGTTGTATTGCAGCATTCAAAAAGCAAAGTCGTTACCTGTTCCACCATATTGGTCTTTTCGAAAAATTAAAAGTCGCGCCTGCGAGGAGTTGAATAACGACAAAAAATGCCGTTGTCGTCTGCAATCAGGTTTTGTGTCATGCACGCCGAGGTCCCGAGCATGAGAGAGAAAATTCCGCGGACGGGAGTCGTAGGGGTGCTGATAGTTTTCAACTAATTTAGCACCCCATGGTTAAACACACGAAACCCGGTCGTTTGTCACCGTAACTCTCTCCCTTGCACCATCTCTCTCACTATCTCGTTCTTTCTCTTTCTCCCGCTCCTTGTCTCTCTTGGGATATATCCTGGAGCATCGAAGGCAGAAGGCCAGCAGAAGGTAGAGGGGAAAGTAACTCAGCGGGGACGAGAACAGACGCAAGACAAATTGCGTCGGGTCCGAACGCCAGCAAGAGTATATCTTGGGCAATTGGCAAACCTTGGGACTATTCGCGCCAACCATTCTCTCTCTCTCTCTCTCTCTCTCTCTCTCTCTCTCTCTCTCTCTCGCTCTCGCATGTCGTCCCTTTATTGCGCTATATATATATATGTATATATATATATATATATATATATATATATATAGGCTATATTTCTTTATTTACGATATACAAATCGTAAAATTAAACAAAAAAAAAGTAAACCTAATCAACGCGTGAATTGTTAGAAATTGCGCCATTTCCCTTATCAGTCGTCCATACGTCCACGTACAATCTGATTCGATATCCTTACATGGTCATAAACCACCGTGCCCTTATACCACTTGCATACGTGTGTGATTGCAGGAGAATCGCTCTTTTTCGCGTTTGTTTGCACCCTCGTCGCGAGGGAGGGTGCAAAGGAAGGCAAAAAACAGACAAACCCTCGTCTGTCTTTTTTTCGTTTCTTTTTCTTCTTCCATGGTCCGAAAGAATTGATGACTCCTTTCGGATGTCCAAACACACGGGCACAATTACACACGCGTGTGTTTCTTCAAGCACACATACAGAGAAAGAGAGCGAGAGAGAATGAGAGGGGGGGAGCACAATTTATTGCGAAAGAAGGAAAGCTTCGAGGAGGACAACGAAGAGATATCAAGTTCACGGGAGAGTTTCGCTGGCGATCTCCTCGACCGTGCTGTAATAAAGTCGATGCTCCTTTAACTGCAACCGCATATGTACACATACCCGTGCAGAAATTGTCGTAGGTATCCAATTGGATTCTCATACTTGCCCCTACTTTCCGATAGGGATCCGATCGGTCATCGCATGGGATCCCTATGCTAAAACGTCAGGCTCGTACATTATATTCTAATCGGGGTTCTCCATTGAAATCTTATTTAAACCCTAAAGGATTCTACATTGTTGAACAGAATCCGATACGTTGATGGATCCCATCGCATTCTGTACGTTGAATTTTCTTAAGCCCTTATATACGCGAAAAATTTCAAAAAGTTTCATTGTTTAAATTGTTTTTGATTCCATTAGCCTGAACGGTTAGGAATATTTTAAGCTTTACAGAATTGAAAAATTCTAAAAATAAGGTAAGATTGCATTTATAATAGATACCGCGCGGTGCGCCCGACCGCCAACTTCAAAGTTGTTCCACGATTCACTTTTTTGAACCTTGTGAAAGTTCTAACTTTTGAACGAAGGTACAGATCGCTTTGCAAATTTTACAACATATTCTGAGTATCATCACCTATCGTGTGATCCACAGAAACAAAAATTTCAATGACACGAAAAAATATAAAAAATAAAATACCGACAGAAAATTAAGTAAAAGAATTTTAAGTTTCGAATTTTTATTATAATATTTTTTTAAAATTATATTGTTGGTTCACACTGAAGATACATTCATTATGCAATTATGAATATGTTCATTTTTTTCAAACAACCACATCGATGCCGAGAACTTTTACCATCAACGCGCGCGCAAAAAAATACATTGCGCTATGTTATATCTCCGCCATTTGTTAATATTTCTGATTTGTTTTACATATACTTGACCATGTGCATAAATGATCTGTAAAAAAAATGTTGTCAATACATGCGTAATTTTTTTTAACCGCGTCTAGAAAAGTACCTTCGAAAATAGGCTACATCGTGTATAAAAGGCCTTAACAAAATGTATCGATGTACAAGATGAGTGGATCTAAAAAAGTACATTTAAAAAATGGATTCGAACCACATTACTGAAAATCCATTGTAATGGGTGGGGATCAAAACTTCGAATGGCCAAATATAGAACGACAAAGATTTTGAAATGACAGAATTATGAACTCAAGATAACGAAGGTTCAATTATTCGACATGTTATCCTTCGACCGATGACGAAATCGAATAACTGTTACACCAAAGGATTATTTATTCGAGAACATGTATTCAGATAGTCCGCAGTTTGAGGCATACAAATACAGATTCGAACAATCTGAAACATTCATATCTCCGAAATCGAAAAAAGTGAGTAACATTGGTATTACCATCTATAGCAAAAAGCCATGTATCGAGAATACAAACTTCGAATGTGTGGATCTTAGATACGCAAATGATCGATGATCCTAAATAGCGAATACCTAAGTACCAAACATGGAATGGCTGCCTTACCCGACTGGCCATCAGCGCCATCTGCCAGTTTCATTCTGAAGCGCAAGTAACGTATTGCTCGATCACAAGTTTTTGCTATCCGGACCGTTCGCCTTTTCGGTCTATCGCTATTTTAACTGATCGACTTTTTGGCCCTTCGCTTTAATGAATTCGAAATTGTAAACCATCATAATATTTACAACTCGATGATTTGTCGTCTCGAATTGTTCGGTGTATTTATACCGGAATGTTGATATTGTATCTTTCATTATTTTGTTAAATCTCAAATTATTTTCGCTATAAATCAACTTCGAGATATTTGTATTCACAATTTTTATTAACTATTTTACAGATTATCATAAGATTGATCTATCTATATTGGAACGTTCGCCATTAATGAATTCGAAATTTCGGTCCTTCTGAATATTGATCGATCGAATTTCCGACATCCACCCACTGTAATTATCGTTCGTTGTTTATTTTATAGTACAGTCGTGCTGTATATTGGAATCGGAAAAAAATTGAAGAAGGCTAGTTTTTTGACAGGTGATTTTGTAGGTGCCGCGGGTGCTAAATCCAAGTTTGCCTACAAATCGGGGTGTAGGGTTTTTTTAGGGGATGAAAGGGGATGGGGGTGGATTAATGCCAAACTACAACCCCCACGAGGTCAGCGCGTGGCGACAAAGTGTTCAGAAAAATCCGGGTTTTATTTTTGCCCACAGCGCCGAAGTCGTGGAAGTTCATTTTGGCGGTGGAAAAGTGGGGTGAAATTTTGAAAAATCAGTTTTCATTCGATAACGCTTTAGGAAAAATTCATACAATTTTACTTCAAATGGGAACATTGTAGCCCTTGAAAAGACGCGTCGATCGAGTATTTGATCATCCCTCTCTAATAATATCTTCACCCCCAAAAGAATTGTTGAAGTATAAACAAAAAAAAAATTATTGAATAACTCAAAAACAATCGATTTTTCGGGGATGGTTAAAATGTACGAAATGTAGAGAATAATCTATATTTTCGTTCCTATGGACCACCCTTCAATTTTGTTTTTTCGAACCCTTCTCAGGGGTTGAAAATTTAAGGGAGACTTTGTCCTTGGAGTGCCATATTTCAGGTGTTTACATTTTATTTTTTTTCAAGGAAACGAGTAAAGCTTTTTGAGTGCGGTTTTTTTCTTGCTTTTATTCATGATATACAGAACGTTCAAAAAATAAAAAAAAACCAAAATGGCGGCCGTTGCAGCTCCGCGAAAACAGGTCCTCAAATCGCGGGAGGTATACGGCTGACATCACTGCCCCCTCTTTGTTGATCTGAAACACAAATTCAAAGCATATTATCAATCTGAGACGCTTTGGTCATGGAATGACGGATGGGTTTTTCGTTTAGTACAAATTTCGGAAAATGGCGGCAATTTAAAAAAAAATCGAATTTTCGCGTTTTTTTCGCATAAAAAGATAAACAATAAATGCAAAAATGTATCTATCGAAAAAACGATCCGTCATTCCGTGAAGACATATTTTCTGAGTATGTTCTCCAAATTTCAGGTCGATATGTTAATTACAGCGGTCAGGAGAATGTCAGCCATTTTTAAAAACGTGTTTTCGAGAAAAACGCGTTTAAAGTTTTGTAATGTGTTTACACAAATGTGTTTATAATTACCGCTGATCGGCAATGCCTGGTCCATAGAGGCATCACTCCTCTTCTTCTAGCTGCTCATGTTGAGCCGCTAACATCTCCCGCAGCTTTCAAGGACACAGTCTCCGTTAAAATAAAAATTCTGGGAAAACTACTGACCGAAAATAGAGAGGTACGAGTTTGGCGCTGTGGACAAAAATTTAGCTGAGGGTTACACATATACACACAAGATACACATTTTTCCACGGCGGCAAATTCGTGCGGTCAATAGTTTTCCCAGAATTTCATTTTGAATTATCAACCCCCGAGAGGGGTTGGAAAATGAAAATTCGAGGGTGGTCCATAGAAACGAAAATATAGAGGAAATTATTCTCTACATTTCGTACATTTGAACCATACCCGAAAAAACGATTTTTTTTTTAGTAATTCAATAAACAATTTTTTATGTGGTATTTTAACCATTTTTTTGGGGGTGAAGATATTATCGGAGAGTGATGATCAAATATTCGATCGATGCGTCTTTTCAAGGGCTATAACGTTCCTATTTGAACAAAAAGTGTACGATTATTTTCTAAAGAGTTATTGAATTAAAACTGACTTTTCAAAGTTTCACCACACTTTTTTCACCCCCAAAATGAACTTCCACGACTTCAGCGCTGTGGACAAAACTAAAGCCCGAATTTTTCTGCACCTTTTGTCTCACGGCGTCGACCTCGTAGGGGTTGTAGTTTGGCATTAATCCTCCTCATCTCTTTTCATCCCCTAAAAAACCCTACACACCGATTTTTAGGCAAACTTGGATTTAGCACCCCCGGCACCTACAAAATGACCTGTCAAAAAACTAGCCTTCTTCTAATTTTCTCCGATTCCGGGGTTTTTCAGCGACAGCACGACTGTACTACTACTGCACTTTGACATAATGTAACCACACACTTACACACACGAAGCGTGTAGGTTATGTTTCCACACGCTGACTTTTTCCTCGTGACTTTTCACATATTTCAGGTTGGAACGTGGTACGAATTCTCAAATGGTGTTCAACGGGGAACAGTGCAGAATGCAATTGGATCCCAATGAGCCTCCTCATGTGCGGTCTAATGAATCCCTATGGAGATGTGGGTGCATCTTGGGATTTCCCAACAAATTTGTGCACGGAATCACGAAATGATGATTTTTAGGGAGATCCAACAAATTTCGGTTGAGAACTTCAAATAAAAATTCTCAAACGACGTCGATCGAGAAATAGCGCGAAATCCACTTGGATTCCAATGTGAACTCCCTACGTGCGGCGTCCCTATCAAATCCCTTTAGGGATGTGGGCGGATCTGAGTGCGCCTCAGCAAATTTCTTCACGGGTATACGTTTGTATATGTAAGTATTTGTATATGCAGGTGTGTCTGAGTATTCCGGTATACACATACATGCATACTTACAGGCATATCTATATATATGTACATATATGTACAGGGTGGGTCACCAGAAATTAGGCCCTTGAAAGTGAGACGCTGCAAAAAGGGGGCACGGAACATTTCAAAATCGTGTCGATTAAATTTTATGCGTTTGGTGGGGCACATTTCGTTATCGTTTTTCAATAAAAAAAATATTATCTACTTTGGGAGATCACATGTCTCTCACTTGCCACGAGTTAACTCTCATCTGATTCGTTTTTTTTTCGATATATCAACGTTATCCCAAGGTTGTTGAATTTATTTGAAGAAAATTAAATGAAAGAGGATCTTTTGAAAATAAGGGTTCTCATTTTCAAAAGTAGAGTTGACCTTGAAATGGGCTTTACTGAAGGTAGTCCATACAAGACAGTCCCATTCAAAAGCAACCACAAGTTCAAGTTTCGTAATGTGCCATGATTTTGAAAAAGTAATGAATTCACCTACTCCCAAACTACATACGTAGAATATCTTACTATTTAAAAGTTGAAGAATGACATAGTAAATTAATTGGCAATAAGATTTAGAGCGGTATTTCTGTCTCTGGTAGCAATTTTAAGGCAGGGCTTGCCTGGGGCATATGCTAAGACTTAGAAATTTTGGGTTTATGCATGCTCGCATACTAACCTCCGATCATACATGTGTAGATGTGACAACGTCGTTGACGAGCATAATTAATCCCTTATCCTCGCCATAGTTATTAACGTTGGTGGCAATGCAGTTCTTGCAATTCGTGCAGTTTACAAATCAAAGATTCAATAAAATGGAAAATCGTCTGCTCTGTAGCGGACGATTTGTACAGACTAGAGTTTGAAAAAAGCAATCGATGGAATGCGCATCGTTCGCAGCGTTGCATCAACTTATTCGGCCCATCACGTTTCGTCACGCATTTCATACTTTGGGCACTCATCAATTGAAAAGTTTACGGTTAAAAGTGATTCTATTTAATTGAAACTGATTCTGTTTCATTATAATAATAAACCTGTATAGATATACGCTTGGCTTTGAATTTATACGACGTAATTTATTTATACATTTATGGTAAAAGAAAAAGTATGTTATCTTAAGCACAACTCCTTTATACTGGTAAAATTTCGAGCCAAGTTACCGAACTTTCGACGAAAAATTACGACCATAAAAATCGTTTTAGTTGTACGGCACTTCATGGCGATGACATGTTGACCACATTTCTGTCCAATGATTTATACACAAAATGTCTCTAGATGCCTGATATGAACTGCTGAACACGTGTAAAAAATCTAAAGTAGTTATAATTTTCCAAAAATGTCCATTTCGGAAGTTTTGGAAACGTTTAAACGCTGATAACTCCTGAACTAATTGCGATATCTACAAATGTCACTATACAATTTGTTTTCATTTTGAAGCATACTTTCGTTAAAAAGTATGAAAAAATATCAATTATCAATGTCAACGTTTTTTTCTTCTAAAGTGAAAACTATTTTGTTTTAAATTCTCGCCTCTTTTTATTGTTTTTCAAAAAAATCTCTAAAATAGAGTGACCCATTATACGATTTTTAAAACTAGTCTCATCGTGGGCCCATTTTTTCTTCTATTTTTTTCGAATTAACCAGAATTTTTTTCAGAAGTCTTTATCATTTTAATCTCCAATAATGCTATTAATAATTGTGTGATATTCAATTCGGCTTCGTCAGGCCCGGAATGTTTTATTTTTTATTTGCGCTGAATTTCACGAAAAAAAACAATTATTCAAAATATTTTTTATTTACTCCTACACACCTAAAAATGTTTAAATGTGTAAATCTACGAAATTAGCGCAAAAATGTTCATTCCACTTCATCATTGGGTATAATAATTGATTGTGATTTATTTTTATAAAGCCCCACTGTAATCTATTAAAGATTCAGAAGGGCCCTGCTTATGCCCCCACAAAATACGACCTAATGCGAAAGGAATACCTTAAGCTTTGGAACGGTGAGTTGCGAAACAGTTTGGGAAAAAACGAACAAACGCTCCCTCTAGGGCAGAGACGAAGAAGCTCGATGATATTCGCGAGTGCATTTTATCTGTGTATTGAATGATGAAAATCTTAAGGGCTTTGGTATCTTATGCGGTTCAGTGCTCGAGAATTTCTCGAATACGCCCGTATGACCCTGACAGTTGGTGATGTATGTATTTGTATATTTGGTGTGCAAGGTGTGCAAGATGAGGACCGTGGGAATGTAGGTGCTTCGCGTATATGTACATCCGGTTTTATAGGGCCTCACATTTCACCGACCTACCGAATGCTCGACGACTGAGGAAACGACCCAATTCTCGTCTTTCTTTGGTGTTTTTGGACGAGGGAGAGGAAGAAAAAGAGAGTGAGAGACAGTGGTGGAGAAAGGAAAAGGGAATAGAAAGGGAGCTTTAGAGTTGTGGAGCAATTTTATTAGGAGCTTTGCGCCCAACGATCTCCTATAAACGACGTATAGAGGTCGCCTCGAGTCTTCTTTCTCTCTCTGTCTCACGTTCTTTTTCTTGCTCCTCCAGTGAGAAAAAGCGGGGATTCTCCGGACCGTCTTCCGGGTCAAATCCATATTCTTTGGCTAGAGGGCTTTATCGATGGAGGCTTTCTCTCTCTCTCTCTCTCTCTCTCTCTCTCTCTCTCTCTCTCTCTCTCTCTCTCTCTCTCGCCAATTTCGATATACATCCCTTTGATCCACTGTCTTTCCAGCTCTCTTCGCATCATTGTTTTTTTTTCAATTTTACCTGAAAAGTTCTTGTACGAGTTTTTTGTTCGCTTGTGACAACGCAACAAAGGTGCGATCATTATTCGCGACTATTGTTTGTTCGTATATTTGTGTCCCCAGAAGCCACAAGGCAACGAAAATGTTTTATTTTAATAATTTGAAGTTATGATCAATTGAATTGATTGAAATAATAATAAATTGAATTATGTGACGGGTCTGTACACGTAACTATTAAAATCAATGATCTGTTTTATTATTTAAAATAATTATCAATTCAATTATCAATAATTGGGCTAATGGACCGTGATCGATGGTCTTTTAATGTTCTAAATTGGAAATAAGACTTGAGGAATGGAATGAGATGGTTAATTGATTTTAAAAGATCTGTAAATACTCAAAGCCTTAGGCCACAGTAACAGGTATAAAATCATGTGCGAATTTAACAATTTTTTTTCGTATGCAAAAGTGATTCACTCATAGAATTAATTACACATCTATTTAGTATGAATATCAAGCTGTTAGAAAATATATATATATTTTTTTTCGATGTACAAAATGGCCGACTACTCGAAACTTTTCGTAACAACTTTTTTCCAATTGGCGTGACAAATAACTTCAACAATTTCACTCGATTTACTTCGAATTTAAAAGTTATGTTCCTAATTGCATTTCGCAGAGAAGTACGTACGGAATTTCTGATTAATCGAAAACTTTTCATTTTATGAGCAGTTTATGAGCAGTTATAACAAAAATGTTCACTGAAACTTCATTTCTTAAGTTCAAATACCTACAACTTTTGAATAAAACAATATTTTTTTAATTCCGTACGTACTTCTCTAGGTATTCTAATGTAGATTGACGAGAATTTTTGTTTTTTGTTCTAGGTAAAAAATTGTGAATGCTAAATGTCACACCGCGGAGCGCCTAAAAAAAGATAACAAAAGAAAATATTGGTTGTACATCGAAACATTTTGTACATCGAAAAAAAAATATTTTTTCTAACAACTCGATATTCATACTAAATAGATGTGTCATTAATTTTATGAGTGAATCAGTTGTTCATACGGAAAAAATTCTTAAATTCGCTCATGATTTTATACCCATTACTATGTCCTAAGGCCTTAACGGGTTATGCCTAGTTGTAACGTAAAAAGAAAAAACATCCTCTAGTTCCATTGACTTTGGAATAACCTTCATTGGCCACACCGAAGCCGAATCCACACGATCAACTGGTTGTAACAGTTGGAAACAGCTCAGTTGTGGGATTTTTTGTTAGAAAATTAAATGATTAAACGAACTTACCTGTAAGTGAAGTTCTATCATAATTGTATAGAGCGCCTCTTCCGAGAGATCAAATTGTAGTACCCCTGCCTCACACCGATATAGCCACACTTTACGGACCGAAAAAAAGAACCCCGCCGCCGTTGCTACGGCACTTGATTTCGTCATTACTTCAAAGTTGTGTCGTAACCCATAGGGAATCTTCATTTGAACCAGATGTAAGATAAGGGGATGTGTTTACCAGGGTGGGAGTTGATCTCTCGGAAGAGGCGCTCCATACAATTATGATAGAAGTTCACTTACGGGTAAGTTCGTTTAATCATTTAATTGTATTTCGCGCCTCTTCTTCGATATCAAATTGTAGCTGTTTAACGTTGGTTACTACTATCTACAAGAAGTGAGATGTTTCCCCGAACTTCTTTATTACCAATCAATGAGAGTGAGTATACGCTTACGAGGGCTATTACCTCTTAACAAAATATCTTTCTTATATTTACTTTGAGATTAAGATTGTTAAAGCAAATTCTCTCCGATCCGTTAAAATCTCCCTTTTATAAAATTTAGCGAAGACTAAAGATCTTTCTGACCACCCGGCAGTCTTTCGGATAGAATCCAAACTAACACCACCTCTCTCCGCCGATGAGGTCGCCGCGTGTCTCGTGCTATACGCCTTAAAATAGCTTACGTCTATGCCACTATCTTGCAACGTGTTTTTTATCCAGTGACTCAAGGTCTCTGCTGAAACCGTTTTATGTGGTTTCTTTGTTGACGCTAGAAGGCGACTCTCCTTAGCTCTCAGTTTTTTAGTTTTCTGCAAATAAACATTAATAGCACTTGCAGGGCAAATTAACGGATCTTCCTTAAAAAAGGGGAGAACCAAGAGCGGTTGCGCTCAGTTTACAACGGGGGTCTTAATTCTTTCTACGATTTTAATCTCCAGCTTATCCCCTCTTGACATAATATTCTGAATATCAATAAGCGACAGGGTCTGCATACGGTGACCCGTCGTCAGCGCCAAAAGCGTAGCTAGTTTTCGCGTCAACAGATCTAAACGCAGACCGTCATTTGACCCCCATTTTCTAAACTCGTCCAAGACCACGCCCGGATCCCACGTATAGTCATATCTTGCGGTCGGGGGTCTCAGCTTCAAAACACCCTTAAAAAATCTTTTTACTCTGGGGTCTATACCCAGCTCCGGATAAAAAGCCCTGTTATTAAATTCAAACGTGAGAAATCTCAGCACCCACTCTACCGAGCTCTTCAGGGGATCCTTGTTTTCCTCTCGATTGAATCTCCACCATTTTTTTTGCGCTGTCTCATACTGCGTCAATGATGACTCGCTCAACGATGCCATGAGAATGTTTAAACTACTCTCAGGCACTGCCCTAGACCTCAGTGCTTGCTTGACAAAAGTCCTGCCACCAGGGTAAGAGTCTTCCACAGTGGATGGGGTTGCCTGTTCAAGGATTGCAATAAATTAAAATCTGGCTTGAAAGGAATAGGATCAGTCTTGAGCATAGATTCGAAAATCGGGAACCAAGGCTGAGCCGGCCAGTATGGAACCACCAATATCCCTTCACTCTTTTCTGTCCTGATTTTACGAAGCGTGCGTAAAATGATAGAAAAAGGTGGGGAACGCATATAAGAAAAAATTCCATTTCACTGTGAAGGCATCAATCACCCAGGCTTCGGGATCTTTCTTCCAAGAAATATACTTGGGGCATTTACAATTTGTTCTAGATGCGAAAATATCAATCTTCTGGCTTCCAAATCTCTCACCGATCCTCTCAAACGATTCGATTGCTAAGGAATATTCCGTCTCGGGTTCGAACTTTCGCAATTTTAAATCCGCCTCTTTGTTGTCCTCTGACCGTATGTACGACGCAAATAGCCACAGATTTCGATGTTCGCACCAGTCCCAAATTTCTCTAGCAACCTCATTCAACTTCGGAAACTGAACTCCACCTTTCTTATTTATATATGCCACTGTCGTGGTATTGTCCGTTCTTAAAAGAATATCGCAATCTCGTAAACCATTGGCGAAACACTTCAAGGCAAATAGCGCGGCCTTCAGCTCCAAACGGTTAATATGGAATGATTGTTCTTCCTCGTTCCAGAAGCCATGAGTTTGCTTGCCAGAGCAGGCTGCACCCCAACCCGAGAGCGAGGCATCCGAAAAAATCTCGACTTTCGAATCAAAACTGGTTATGTGATTCCGCGCGTTATTTATGCTACGGGACCACCAGTCAAAGTCATCCGATGAGTTTGACGGAATTTCCATTACTTTCTCGAAGATCTCTCCGTTTTGCTTAAGCCCTAAGAATCTTGCTCTCTCGAATTTTCGCATGTGAACTCTCCCATATCGCAGAGTCGGGCAGCAAGACTTTAATGTCCCTATAAAAGATGCAAAATCTCAAATTTTGCACCGCCTCATTGTCCTGACTTTTTCGATAAGAGCCCCAACCTTTTCTATTTTAGTTAACGGAAGTTCCACTGACATGAGTTCAGAATCATACAACAGACTCGAAAAGGTACACCTGGTTGACGGTATCAACACACTTTTCTTCGTGTTAATTAAAAACCCCAAGCTTTCTAAGGCTCTTGTCTGCTGAATATTTTTGAGACAGGTCTCTAAACTACTTCCGAGCATCAATATATCGGCCAAATAGATGACAGACATCAGACCTTTCGCTCTTAACAAAGCCATGACTGGCTTCATCAACTTGGTAAACACATACGGCGCCGTATTAAGCCCGAAAGGCATGCACTCAAATTGGTATAACTTTCCTTGGAACCTAAACCTCAAATATTTCTTGTCCCTCTCATTAATTGCGATTAAATAATACGCGTCCTGAATGTCTAAAGAGGCCATAAAATAACCCGGGCTCAGCATGTTTTGAACAGTCTTCCCATCCTCGAGTTTAAAATGCTGCGTGTGAACGAACTCGTTAAGGTTCTTCAAATTTAACACTAGTCTGTGACCTCCACTCGACTTTGGTACAAGAAAAACACTTGATAGGAACTGGCCCTTGCACTCAGATACCTCCTTAATCACTGATTTCCCTTTAAGCTTATCGATCTGATCTGTCATCAATTCTATTTCTTGTTTAGACCATTTCTGTTCCGTAGGTGGCCCACGTTGCATTACCCGCTTCGAGAACGGGATGCGATATCTATCAATCCATTCTAATATGGTTTGATCCGTGATAATTTTGGTCCAAGAGTTTCGGAATAATTTTAAACGCCCGGCGGGAAAGCTTACAGAATCAATCATTTCCTCCTGCGATTCAACGATAACATCCTCTGCGAGGAGTGACGTGTCGTTCCGGATGAGCGGGGATGGTTCCCTGACCGAGATAATTTCTGCCCGCTCCACGCCCCCCTGCTCTTTGTCTTGTATGCTGGTCGGCGCTGCGGGCCCTTCTCGTTTTTTGGAACAGTCGTCTGTGGTTTCGCCGTTTTGAGTTTCAAGGATGTGCTCGACATTTCCAAAGTCTTAGCCGCCTTGATCCTCTTCGCGAGGTCTTCTCCAAACAACCAAGAATCTGCATCCGAGGCGCTCAGGGAGTCCCGGAGCGACGCTTCTATATTTTTCAGAATCAAACTCCGTCTTATGAGTGACTCCTACCGTTGGAGATCAGCGAGAATTCTTGTTACGCCCCCCGCGATCTCGATCAGTGGTAACTTCTCGTCACCATTCAGTGAGGAGGTCAAGGACATCAGCTTTGCCATCCCGGCTAAGCAAGCTCCGATACGCTCTTGTTTTTCAATAATGCGTTCGTCTCTCTTTACGAGGGCTTCTTGGAGACACGCTTTAACCTCCGAGTTAAGCATGGGAGGATCCATAAAAAGAGCGTTCGCTGGTGGGGGAAATTTCTCCAAAAGAGATTTTCTCTCCTCCGCCGGTAACCCTTTTTTAACAATGTCCTGAATCCGAATCGAAAACACGGAATGGATCACGGGTGTCAGTGTACGATCCGGTATAATACGGTCACCGATGAGTTGCAGTACTTCTGCATCTAAGGGGCCGTCCATAAATCACGTCATTTTTTAACAGGGGGGGGGGGTCTAGTCGTTGGATGACGGTAATGATAATTGGATTATGACGATAAGAAGAATAGGATGATTTCAGGGGGGGGGGTCAAAACCGGCAAAAATCGATGACGTAATATATGAACGGTCCCTCACGCAGCCTCCGTACCCATCACTTCGGTAGCTTCCACTGAGGACGAGGGTGGGAGAGATGGCACAGAAGGGTCCGACAACTCACCCAAAGCTGGCGGCTGTACGGCTGGCGGAACGTTATTCCTTTCCGCCCTATCCTCCGATACGTTCCTTCTTCTACGATCTCCCTCATCCAGATTCTCCTTGTCGGATTGAGAACGATTTGGGGAGTTGGAGGCACTGTAACGCGATGTATTCGAACGCCTGCGACGATCCCGCCTCCTACTTTGGGACCGACGTCTTCGATGTTTACCTGTCGAAAGAGGGACGTCGACGTAAAGCCTCCATGCGAGATGAGTCACAGAATCTTGCAAGATTTGTGATTATTCTTCCATCTCTTTTTTTTTTTGAGGTTAGGATTGTCCTGACCACTATTGAGTCATCCTCGACGGCCTTGCAAGGCTCAACCTCACTTGTACCTCCCCTCTCAAGTATGTGACGGCCACGCATCTTGCAGAGACGGCGTTCCTTACGGAACTATGAGACCTTAACCTTGCAAAGATTAAGTCTCGGCCACTCGAGTAACGACTCTCATTTGTCCATTGCGGTCCCCACGATCCTGCGATGTACGACCATGCGCTCGACAGGAATCCTAACCGAAGGAAAAAGGGACCTTGTACTTACTGCGATGATTTCTCTTCCTTTTAACCCGATCATTCAATATTTCCTCCAGTCTTTTCAATATTTCTTCTAATCGCTTTTCCTTCCGAATTCCGCTTTCCTCTTCAGCTTCGCTGGAACTTTCCATTTTTCCTCTCGTTGATTACGTGTGACGTGTTCGGCACAAGAAAGAAGAAATCAAGTGCCGTAGCAACGGCGGCGGGGTTCTTTTTTTCGGTCTGTAAAGTGTGGCTATATCGGTGTGAGGCAGGGGTACTACAATTTGATCTCGAGGAAGAGGCACCAAATACAATCGCGATGATACATTTCTACAAAAATTAGGTATTTGGCAAAGTATCATCTGAAGAACACTCTGTTATTTTTTTGTGTAAACATATTCAACTATCATCGATTTACGGCCAATGTCTGGAAAGTATATGAATTTATGAAATATCAACTTAAAAAAAATGCGCGTATTCACAGTGAGATTCTTAATTTTTACGAAAATATACGCCGAAAAAACCTTCGATCGAATACGATATTTTATCATCTAGAAAAAGCCCGAACATTTTTAGAAAGATTGATGCAGTAAATTCATTATTATATTGCTCACCGACTTTGAAAACGTACTTTTGAGAAAAAGTGTTTAAACTTTCGAACAACGCTCCGAGCGTTGTGGCGGGCGTCAATATAATAGCCTATAAATCGGTCAATTTTGATCCGATAACCTTGAAATTTTCAGGGAACATTTATAACATGATAGACTGTCAAGATATATTGGTTTCGACAAAAGTGATTTTTCGATTTCAATAGGCACAACCTCTTAATATATGTTAACGCAGTTCTGCTCAGATTGCAAACCAAATGCAGATGAATACTCGACGACTACTTACTTATCATTTTATGAATGGCAAAGGCAAGGGAGGCTTCGAGCTCTGAGGCAAATAATTATGAGCGTTGCCAATTAGGCTCGAGTGTATTCAACGCACGATTCTCCTATTCACACGCTGATGGAATAGTCACCCTGTAAAAAAACGCTACCCATAAAGGCAGATTTTCCCAAATAAAAAAGTATATCTGGCGCCAATAATACGTGCTGGATGGAGGAAACCGTCGACTGCTTTTGCGATTTACGGCACGCTCCACGAGAGTTCCGGCCAATTTCTAACAAAATCGGAACTCTCGTTTGAGAAAGAACGAGCGCGCGCTCTTGATTTCTATAGATTTTGTTCAAATTTTAACCCGACATTGTTTACATCATTATGCACTTTTAACAGAAATTTCAGAACAGTCGACTCTTTATATTTGGGGATAATGGATTTTTTAAATGCAACTTTTAACACTGCAGGGTATGCATTGGCCGAAAGTCAGGTCACATAATTCGTCGTACCATTCTATTGTTTATAAATTATGAAAAAAATTATGTTTGATGGTAAACTAGTTAGGGAAAGAGTGAAAAACGTTTGGATTGCCTTTACTCAGTTTTGCTAAAAAACGTTTGGTAAAGACGGCATAATTCTCCGTAAAAAATATTTATCCCCAAAATAAGAAGACATATGACAACACCGCAGAACAGTATTGTGTAAGGGACCAGTCCACTTTGGAGCCACGAAAAAAGGCTGTTTTCGCGACTTTTTTTTGAGGATTTTATAAAAGATATAAATATAAAAGTTGTTGCGCTTGATAAATAAATTCTTGAAATACATTATAAAAAAAATTTAATTCATTTTTATTCATTTTTAATCACAACAACTATAGTTTAACGTAACGCCTCAAAAATCGGTGGGCTAGGTAGCTGCATCACAACTCGGCAACGGCTTGTCTGAAACAAAAAAATCAAAGTCCATTAGATTCAGTATGACACCAGCCACAAAATGACCCTCTGATAGAAAGTTTTATCAAAAAAATTAAAAAATAGCAGATGAAAAACGAAAAAGGTAAAAAAAAACGCGTTTATTCGCAGTTTTTCGCAAAAAAAGACTAAAAATCAAAATTTTAAAACCATCGAGGGTCATCGTGTTGCGAATGATGTTTACAATATGTGGTTTAAATTTCAAGAGAATCGGTTTATTAGTTTTAGAGATACAATGGAGCTAGATTTTGAAAACGTTGTTTCGAGAAAAACGCGTTTGAAGTTTATACTATGAAAAACTCTTACCTAAACTCAATCGGCAATTCCTGCACCGTACACAATCTCTTCTGATTGCTCATCATCGTCGATTTCTTCAAGTCTTGTCTGCTTTGGATTTTTTGAAATTTTCAAAGTGGACTGGCCCCTTAATATTTCGAGAAAAAAAAATTATCGTTCTCCGAAAGTTGAAAACTTTTATCATAAAGAAATATTTACGTTTTAAATATGAATCTTTTATATCGTTTATGTTATCTTCATTAACAAATAAAAGTGTTGGTTAATTCGTAACTAATTCAAAACTTTGTTCGATTGAAAATTACTTCCAAATAATAATTTGTGTTGCGCTATCATTTTAAATATGACGCGCAACCTTACGTCATTGGATATGTGGAAAGATGCGGTGTTGCCATATGTCTGCTTATTATAGGGGACGAAAAATTTTTTCGGAAAATTATTCTGTCTAAATTTCAATGCAGACCCTGTAGTGTTAAAAGTTGCAATGTTAAAACCCATTATATCCCAATCTAAATAGTCGACTGTTCTGAAATTTTACTCAAACATGTATAATATGAACAATTTCTGGTTAATATTTGAAAAAAATCTATAGAAATCGCGAGCGCGCGCTCGTTCTAACTTAAGGAGTCTTCTCACTTTAGACGCTGAAAAGGCTATTTTCATTAATTTTTTTGATAGGTTTATATTATAGATATTGATATAAAAGTTGTTACACTTAATAAATACACTTTCGAAATACATTTAAAAAATTGTATTATGTATTTATGTACACTAAACAAACTTTAAGCGCGTTTTTCTCGAAACAACGTTTTTCGACGGCTTGTTGATGAATTCTTCGAACCTACCGAGCCGATCCTTATGAAATGTTAACCACATATTCTTTACAACTATAGCTATAGCGCATATCGAGGATTTTTTTAAATTTTGATATTCACTATTTTTCTTTGCCAGAAACGGTGAAAAACAACTTTTTTTGTTTTTTCGAAAATGTCCGCCATTTTGTTATATTTGCATATATCAAAAATCGTATGATATGCGATATAGCCATTAACATACTGAATCTAAAACCTTTGATTTTCTTGTTTCACATGATCAATCTCCGAGATTTCATCAACAGCGTAGACCTATACGGAAAAAAAGAAATAGTACAAAATAGAGGGGCTACACAGTTCGCATTGGACTCGAGCGATTGCTGTACGCGCCGCTTCGCGTTCGTTGGTCGTGTCGGTAAAGGAGACACTAACTTTACCTCACGATACTCGGTGGTTTTCTTCAGTAGCCGCGAGAGGCGCTGATATGTAACGTAAAGGCCAAGATGGCGATGGACGAGCGTAGGCATAAGACGTGATTTTTGTTCTGTATTAAGGAAAATTAATAAACTCATATTAAAGGCTCACGTGGTTCAACTACTGTTTTACCCGACGATACAATTGCACAGCGATATTTACTGAAACACAGTGCTCGAAATATAGTGTGCTCAAAATAAATTATCACAGTTCCTATACTGTCCTCTTTGGACTCGAACCGCTCTACTGTATCTTTTACTGGAAGACACAGTCCAAAATACAGTGTGGTCAAAAGTAAATTTTGACAGTTCAACACTGTAATATAAATTTAACAAAACTTGTAATTTGACAGTTGGTTAATCTGTATTATGTACAATGAATGCGCCAGTTGTATCGACAGAGTTTATGTAGGTGTTTTAACAGTGAAGTCCTCTGTTCTAGAAACTGGTTAGCAACAGATATAATTTCAGTTTTCAATCGTTACTTTTTACAGTATAAAGACGGGAAACATTCTAGTTTTAATACTATAATTCAAACTTGATGAACCCCGTAATTTAATAGTGCCACAAAATTATACAAAATTAGGGGTAAAAATAACATTAGATAGCGCTGAAAGAACAATTGAAGCGCTGACAGAACTGCCAGTTCTTTGTGTCCTGGTCGCGCCACGCGTCAGACAAGTCCTAACCAGTGAATACCGTTCACAACGTCACACTGTAAATTTGATTATAAATATAAAATTGAAAAAAATCGCGAAACCTTTGCTTGCAATGTACATGTATATCAAGAATAGAATTAAGTGAATGAGACACACAAAAACAAGTTGATCCATAAAAGAAGTTTGAAAAAATGTGTAGAAAACATAAAAAAATCAGTCACATACACAAGAACGTACCTTTTAGTAAATAATTCTCTCTTGTTTATAATTTCTTGAATTATGTCGCACAAATTTCAACGTTCGCATCCTATCGACCACGCACTACTAACTGGCAATCCTGTGTTCTGGCCACGTGCCTCACCCCACGCGCGAGACAAGTCCTTATTAGACAAGAACGTACCTTTTTTTCTTTAATTCTCTCTTCCTTTATAATTTCTTGAATTCTGTCGCACAAATTTCGATGTCCGCGTCCCATCAACCACGCACTACTAACTGGCAATCCTTTGTGTCCTGGCCTCGTGCCTCACCTCGTGCCTCATTTGCGTACAGTATAAAAATCAGTGATCGCATTTAAATTTTACAGTTGAATATTTTTACTGAAATCACTGATTTATTCACAATACGAAACTGTAAATAAATCAGTGTAACTGTAAAAATCTCAGAGTGCACAGATTACGTCACGAACTGTCGAAAGAAGAGTAAAACTACCGTGCCACACTGTACAATTTAATGAATCACTCTGTACTCAATACAGTGTACACTGTAACCCTTGCAGTTTACGTACAGTATAAAAATCAGTGATCTAATGTAAATTTTACAGATGAATACTTTTACTAAAAACACTGATATATTCTCAGTACCGAACTGTAAATAAGCCAGTGTAACTGTAAAAATCTCAGTGTGTACAGGAAAATTCGTCATTTTTGTAGGACAGGATTTACATTACTCTGTTTTACTGTAAAATGAAATATGGCAACCTGTTTTTTATGCGGTTTATACTGTGATTTTCGCTGTTTCTTTTTTTTCGTGTACCATTTTTTTAGTACATTTTTTCAACTACCATTTTCGTCTATAAATAGTAACTTGTATAAACGAATAATTTTTTCATAATGGATTTCGAAAGTGTATTTATTAGTGTAACAACTTTTATATCAATATCTATAATATAAACGTATCCAAAAAGTTCGTGAAAATAGCCTTTTTTAGCGTCTAAAGTGAGAAGACCCCTTAAAGTAAAAAAAAAATTGTGCATTTATCTTCCTTATCCTTGACTAAAAAAAAATAATGAATATTTTGGCAAAGGGTCTTTCGACACGATTCAGTATACGATACGTTGGAAACCGGCGGTTCGCATTATGAAATAATGCGTTGGTAAGGCTAGGGTGAAAGTGAAAGGGATTGCAAACTGAATTGGAGATTGGACATTTTCTTTAAATGGAGCCTCATGCGAATTACTCCCCATTACGCCAGACTTACGATGAAATTTTTTCATTATTTCTCGCAATTGAAAAGGAACTGTAAAATTGAGCATTCGAGCTGGAATAACTGGTATATGCACGCTATTGGACCGAAAATTTCAGCCAGAAGAAACGAGGCACGTACGGAAAAATCGGTTCTAATGAAAAAAAAAAATACGACTTCCGTGCAGAGTGTATAGAGGGGTAGAAAACAAAACGTGAACGGATGAGTCAAGGAGAGAGGCAGAGAGAGAGAGAGAGAGAGAGAGAGAGAGAGAGAGAGAGAGAGAGAGAGAGAGAGAGAGAGAGAGAGAGAGAGAGAGAGAGAGAGAGAGAGAGAGAGAGAGAGAGAGAGAGAGAGAGAGAGAGAGAGAGAGAGAGAGAGAGAGAGAGAGAGAGAGAGAGAGAGAGAGAGAGAGAGAGAGAGAGAGAGAGAGAGGGATGGCGGCATGTTGAAAGACAGTGTGGGGGAAACGACAGTAAAAAAAAACATAATAAAGTATATTTTTAGGGAGAAAAAAAGAGAGGACGGGGATGGACGGGACGAAAGAGAGCAAAATGTCTCTGTACCATTGAAATCTCGTCGGGCCTTTATCTATCCCGAAGAGGGTGAAGAGCCTGACCACCATCCGCGATATCGGTCCTCCTAGACTATATTGGCCATTGGTCGATTCTGTACGACGGAAAATTGCCTCCGTTCTCGGTCCAGGGACCCTCTAGAATAATGTATTCCATTCTTCCTTCCTCCTCTCTCTCTCTCTCTCTCTCTCTCTCTCTCTCTTTCTCTATTCTTCTCGCTCTTTCTTCCTCTCCGCCTCCTCCCTTTCCCTATCCACCATCATCCATAGCGATTTTCCCCTATTCAACGCGACAAAGACTTGTCCCATTTTTTTGTTTACCGATAATGATAAAAAAAAGCGCAAGGGATGCTGGATGGGAAGTTAGGGTAGAGAATGTTTCGCGATAAAAATAAGGAGGCCATCATTCGCGAAACATTTCATCTTCACCCACGCACGAAATACCCCTACCCGTCAATTTTATGAAGGGAATTTTGGTTTAAAGTTCGAATGGGAGAGTTTCTTGTCGAAAGATTTAATGGAGAAAATTAGACGAGGGTGCTGTTTTAGTAAATATAGATTCGAGCGTTTTGGGCGGGATATACATTTAGACGGAAAAAAGTTAAGCAATTTTGAGGCATTTTTTAAACTAAGAAATAACTATTTTACAGTTATCAAACTGTAGGTATACTTGAATAGTATATTTAAGTATATAAATTAAATAAAAAAAATCATTTATCATCAAAATGGTGGATTACTCAAAAACTATTAAGTATTTGAGTAATCCTGCACGCCAATTTCGAAAAGGCAGTTTTGAGAGAAAACGCGTTTGAGGTTTACATAGAATTTGAATTAGATTGCACTAGGTATTTGTGGTAACTAATTACTTAAGTAATCTGTTACAAAGTAATTAAACTGCCAATTACAGTAGTAATTAGAATTGTAAGTTGTTCATTTAATTACTTTTTGGCCATTTCTGTCTGCTCCTCTGCGCTCTCGCTTCCACCCGCCGCGCGCGGTCCGAATCCGAACGGCGAGGCACAGCGTTGACGGGCTGCAACGTTTGAAGTTTTTCGAATTTTCCCTTAAAACTTTAGGCAAATATATCCAGTTCTATCGGTTAAAGAAAAGAAAAGAAATCGATTTTTCGATCGTTGTAAATGTACCAATATCCCACCTCAACAAAAAACACGTTTGTGCTTAGATTTAAACTGTGGTTGTTGTTTAAGTTGGAAAATGTCGTCTCGATTAAAAATAATTCGGGTATGGATCCAAAAACCGCCCCCCTCTGATCGAGCTGAAATTTTGCACAAACCTTCCTTTTAATATTTTAGCGGGGTCGTCTAGTCGAAGGCCGTTTTTTAATGCTTTTTGGGGGATTATTTTTTTTGAAAGACCATTAAGATAAAATAATTTATAAATTGTATATCGCTTTCATTAACATTTAAACAAACTTTGTGAATTTTTTGAAGTCATTATATAGAATATAGTCGGAGATACACCGCTTAACAGGAACGCTACAATATATAAAAATACAGGAATATATTCCTGTAAATACAGGAATAAAATACAGGAATATATAAAAAGAGGTGCTCCACTGCTGCCACGATTGCGGCCGTTCTGCTTTTCTGAAATAAAAAAACAAACGCAATTTTAATCGTGAGACTTCAGGCTCTACATGGAACTAAAATAAAGTTAGAATTCCAAAAAAATATTTTTTTTTACGCTTTAGAAAAAAAATCAATTTTTCGTTTTTTAGGGTTTAAATAGCTGATAAAAAGAAAACTAACGAAGCAATTTTAATTATTTTAGTTTAACTTGTAGTTATATATGTACTAAAGATGCTGTATAAATTTGAGCAGAATGAATCAAACAACTTTTGAGATATCATGGCAGCAGTTTGAAAAAATCGTGTTTTGAGAATAACGTGTTTGAAAGTTGTTGTATATAATTCATAATAAAAAAATGGTCTCACCATCAATCTGCTATGCTTGGACCATAGAGTACACCTTCCTCTTCTTCAAAAAAGTCATACAAGACCGTTTTCTCTTCTTTTGATCTGACACACTAGACAACCCTCTTAAGACAACCCCTAAAGGGATTTTTGGTAACGCGTAATAGTTTTTGTCTTTGGGTTTGGGATTGTTTGGGTATTTTTGTTTTGACAAAACGGCGATAACATATATAAGTATGAACGGAGACGTCGCAGATATAGATATAGTCAGCGCGCGTTAAAAAAAATTTAATTCAATATCTCCGGAATTTACCGGAAATAAAAACTTTACGTAAAATTTAGTCGTTTGACCCAACTGTCACGTCCTGAAGGGACGTGGGCATATATTTTTTTGATTCCCTCCTTTTTTGCCTACGACAAGCGCAATAGCACGGGATGAGGGTAAAAAGGGGTAGTGCTTGGAATGAGTTGAAATTAGGAAATCATGCAGTGATTTGGTATCGAGAAATAATCCGACAAATTTGTACAAACTAAACTAAAGGTTTATTACAAATAAGTGATCGGATGAATAAGGTTACTTATACAGACAAAATGACAATGAAAATAACTATGAAGTCGGGGGAACAATCGGATTAACATAAAATGAAATTTGGTTGCTTACATTGGTCGCTGTGTTCGTGAGTGTATCGGTGTGTAGGTACGCTCGCTCGCAAGAATATCGGTTGTCGCTCGCAGATAAGGGTCTCGTTGATGGACGCCACGCTTAGCGTTCGGAAAGCGGTCACCAGCACCAGACTCTTGGGCGCTGAGAGTATTTATGTATATACGCGTGGTAAACAGCACTTGAACTATTTTATAGACTCGAGCCCGCGAGAGTCGACTAAACGTTTATACGACACTTCGGTCAAAACCCGAAGATGTATAATATTCAAAGCTCTATGATATCGGTACTGCCCTTCGAATTCTGTCAGAACAAGATTAAGAAGTGAAGACGATTTTGCAAGACTGAGATCTGTACGCGATGGAGACTGTTGGAAGACTTGATCTGCACGCGATGGCAATTGTTGGGAGACTTGATCTGAACGCGATGGCAATTGTTGGGAGACTGACTTCAGGAAGGAAGTCTTTCTTGACGAGAAAATTAAGTGGGGATGAATTGTGGGAGAAAGAACTTTAAGGTTTAGCGTGATTGGTCGCGATATTCATGATTCGCAGAATCGATCTCGATCATTCCTTATATAGAATCGCACGTGTCGAAGGCAGGGGACCTTTGTCCTGTGTTTCGGCGAAAGAGCGCATGGGATATAGAGTTCGATATCTGAGACCTAAGCATTCGCATGGTTTGTGTTATGTTAAACTATGGCTATGGTGACTTCTCATATCAAAAGATTATATTGGGTGCGCGAAGAGATCGAGCGTTGTTGAGTTCTCGTTTCCTGCCGGCATCATGTTAAATAATTATCGGTCGGGACTTATTTAGGCTAGTCGCAAAGTCTTCTCGTCTCGTTCGAGTGGTGCCTCGTATTTCTTTCTGGGAGTTCGATATTTACGCCTTGAAGAAATGCGAGGTTATAACACGAGGTGAGCCGACTGAATAAAATAAATGAAAAATATGCTCGCGGAACGTACGCAGGTTCCGTTTAATGTTGTTACGCGTCTTATTCTTAGATTTATACATTTAATACGCTTATGACGGCAAATGAGGATATTGGGAATAACCGAGAGAAGGCACATTCGCTAGGATGTAACACAACAAACAAAACTTAATTTTTTCACAATAATGTATTGAATTTTGCTATGCAGCATCTGTCTCTCTCTAAACGGTGATCGGAGCGTCAGCTGTGATTGCTAGGGGAAATTCCCAGACGGAAATTCATGCAGAATGCAATATGAATGTCGCTGAATGCCTACGCTGCAGATCATGCTAAATACAATAAGAATAGAATAAAAGTAGAAATAAAACGAAGGTTAAAAAATGAATAAAAAATGTTGATTGTAAATCTCAATTTTTTTTTATTGATTATTACTTATACATATATATATATATATATATGAAGAACGGGGGTAAACATTTTTATTTAGAAAAATGTAACATTTCTCTCTGTTTTCGTTCTGTATATTTACCTGAAGATGAAACTTTTAAAACTGCCCAATCAATCTCTTATTATTTATCTTCGTGAACTAAAGCAGTCCAATTTTCTGTAAAAAAAGAAACGACCACTTGCACGTAATTGTGCCATGTTTTGACATTTGTCGAGTCGTTGAAAGGTGATGTTTGAATTCTTCTAAAGTGAGGTTATGTAGCGTTGCCAACTGCTTAAAATATGAACTCACTAGTAAAGACGATAATGATCAACCGAGTGCTCAATAACCAATGTCAATTGTCAGTATTTATGAAAATCATCACAACTTTTCATTCTAATGGGTACCAAAATAAAAATACTTTTTTATGAGATTAAATTCTATGTATTTTAAACATTCTAAAGAAAAACCTAAAAATCGTTAAAATTGTCAGTTTGACTTCCTGTTTTTCTTCCGAACTACTTTAAAATATTAAAAGGAAGGTTTGTGCAAAATTCCAGCTCGGTCGGGGGGGGGGGGGGGGGGGGGTCGGAACCTTACCCTTAAAAAACTAAAAAATTCAATATCTTGAAAACTATCGCGAGTTGCCAAAAATTCCTTTAGGGGCTGTCTTAAAATATTAACAGGAAGGTTTGTGCAAAATTTTAGCTTGATCGGGGCGGGGGGGGGGGGGTGGAGGGTTCAGAACCTTATCCAATAATCCGAAGTTATTTGAAATTTTGAGTGCATCATTTGTAGTATTAGCATAAGACAGACAGAATATTGTCGCCAGTAGAGGACGCGCGGTCGATACGCGGCACCAGCGACTTGGTATGTCAAGCAGCGTTGGTCTAGGCCAGTACTTGGATGGCTGACCGCTTAGCCGCGCACCGGCTACCAAGCAGGAGGCAGTCTTACGGAATTTCCGACAGTAACATCACTGAATTTCATCAATTCTATTATTAATCCTAACGCCTGCACCAGAACAAATTTTTCGCAGCCCTCATGTAATTGCGGCAAAGGGTAATATGAAAGAGTGACGGTTGGCATGATGTCCAAGCTTGCAACGTTGAAATGCAACGATATTTTTTGCTCTTCATAGTTTTGTATTTTTATCATTATCCAGTCTTTTTTCGTAAATTGAGTGCGTAAATTTCAAATAAAAATACCTATAAATGTTTGAGCGATTTACACAGCCAAAATTGGCAAAAAATTGAGCAAATAACAAGGATTAATTTTCGTTGCATTCCAACGATGCAAACTTCAACTTCCATTTGTTGGCAATACTATGAGGCGTCGCTGTTGGAATTGGAAGTAGCAAAGGGCCAAGTGTAGAGCATAAGTGAAAGGGAAGTCAAAAGTCCAAAATGATAGGTGCAGAAAGATGAGAAATAATGTTTAAAAATTACAATAATGTAATAAGAATATTCAACGTTGGTATTCAGCATATACTTAAGAGTAAGTTTTATTTTCCTGCCAATCAAGCCGATAATCAGATCCTACATTGTTTCGGCATTATCAGCGAAATATTGGGTTTCGGATGCACGAAAATGGCTGAGCCTGTGCAGGAAATTACAAGAGGAGAACAAGGACTATGTGAACGAACATGCTGACGGTAAGGCTTTATACTACTCGATAGACTGAAGGAGAGCGGGAGAAAGAGAGAGGGGGAGAGAGAAAGAGAGAGAGAGAGAGAGAGAGAGAGAGAGAGAGGAGGCGCGTGCCAAACAAGGGAGGAAGGGCAAAAGTAATGGGGGCTTTATATCAAGTTTGTAAACGACGTGTGTGACAAAGTTTGTGTTTCGCTGATGTTTGCTGCTTGACAAAGTTTGGCTAGGCTGGGAGATCACCATCGTCCCGAAGCGGCTCAAAGTCTATTCTGTCCCTACAGCGCTGGTACTCGTCATGCCTGTCTCACCACGCGTCGCTACACTTCGAAATTTATTATTAACGAGAATTCAACCGATCGGGATCCAAACTTAATTTGTGATACATGAAGAAACCGTAAACTCTTGCTCGGTGGTTTCAAACTGACGCGGAGCCACTGTGTTACGAGGGACAGATGACATTTTATTGGAAGATACAAAACTAAAACAATTTGATCCAAGTTTGATAACCGACAGTGGTGGATAGGCGATCGGAGTTCGACCTTTAGCGATCCTTTGAGTTGAGCAGCGTTGTACATGGCCAATGCTCAGTAGGGTGAACGGAAGACCAATACTTCTGAGACCTTAGTGAGGATACCTGAGTAAAAGTCTGTACAACTGAGAATAAAAAGAATATGGAACCGCGTATGCAGGTATGGGTTTTTACAGTTTCGCCGCACCCACGGTAAATGCTATATAGTGTAGCTCTACTCCTTGAGCGGCATTGACGCTTTTTTGTGGTGCCCGAAGCGGCATTGACGTCGTATGGCGCACAGCGATTATTTTGTGAATGGCTCGAACGATTTTCGCGAAAGGGGGTAGCCGGTTAAGGGGGGTCTGACGGCCCCCACCGAGTTTGATCGAATCGACCCAAAAACCTGAAAGAGGGCTGAAAAACAAAATTTTAGAGATATTTTTTAACCCCCTAAACCCTTATGAAAACACCATAATCGCAAAAAATGCGTTTTTTTTATGTTTAATTTTTTTTCGAGCTTTCAAATGCATTTTAAAGCGGTTTTAACACAACCAAAATTTTGTTTCAGATGTGTAGACATGCCCTGAATTTTTCCAGATTTTTTCGTAAAGTTAAATCATGTGCAACATAATTTTAATGGCATAAAAACCGTAAAAAATCGTCATTTTTTGTATTTAATGCTATGGTTTTTATTGACGTATTAATGGTAAAAAATCGTGCACCATAGCATAGAAAGCTACTATCTTCCTCTACAAAATGACGCTAATTGGGCTCAATTCGGTCGTCTCTAGCGTCCGAAAATCAAACTTGAATAAATTCCGTTTTTATAATTTGAGCATTTTCAGTTACGAAAATGACACAAAATCATATTTTTCAATTATTTTACTTAATAAAAGTACATTTTGGGGTTTCTGAGGTCGCCGATTACAAATTTGATGTCAAACAGCTAACAAAAAAAAAAATTACACATGTCATCAAATGAAAATGGTATTTGCTATTTCGGTTTTTTCAATAATTAAAAGTCATTGTATTTTAAAAAATCTATTTATTTATAATAATATTACATACATTCATCTAATATATACATTAAACAGACACAAGTAATACATACATTGCAACATGATTGTTATGTTGTTAATCTTCGTCACTGTGTTCTTCAATAACAGGTTCGACATTATCAACGTGAAATAGATTCGTTAGAATTTGAGCTGGGCGGATGATTTTGGACAAATACCGTGCATGACTTAAAAAGTAAATGATTGTTGCAACGTGGGCACAGCAACCAACAGTTCTTAGCCCATTTGCACAATCACATACGTAGTTTTTTATACCGTTATATCCAATACTGTTAGGGTCGTACTGAACGTAACATCTGTATACTTTCTTGTTTATATGTCTTGATTTAACTTCACATTTCACAATGGTATCGTCCTCCAACAAGTATTGCATATTCAAAAGTCCTTCTTCGGTATACATTTCAGCTAAGTATGAAACAGTTTGCGATAACTGGTACGAGCCAGTGAAAAGGATCTTCAAATCTTGCTCTGTCATTTCCGGAAAGTCTAATACGTCATTTGATGTTAACGGTTTGAAGATCCTTTTCTTCCTATTCCAGTTTTGTTCTTCCACAACTTTCGCTAAAGAATTGTCAACGTCTTTTCTTTTCAACATTTGCTCGGCAATTTGATCTTGTAAATCGGTATCGCAATTCAGTCTTTTTCCAAACTCATTAACCAAAAAATTCGCTACTTTGCAATAAAGCATCGCTGAATCCAACATGTTGTTGTTAAACTGATTATGCAAGAGTTTGAATTTACTACCGATTATACCGTGGACAGCCTCTACCACCCACCTCAATTTCGTAACAAATCGACTTTCGTTTGCTTCATTTGTTGGAAGTTGCTTTCTTTTGCCTTTCAACGCTGGCATCAACACAACGAACCCTTGAGATTCTAACCAATCTTTGACGTCTCTGAACCCCCTGTCAAGTATAAAAACATCCCCTTTTTTGAGGATTGATCTCAAGCCGTTCGGATCACTTAGTACATGTTGTAAGATTTTCGCATCATTCACAATTGCTTCGTACGGTCCGTAAACATCTATTACATATCCATCTGTGGCACAAACTGTGAAGGGTTTACAGAGTGGACACTTTTTCTGACCAGAGAAAGATTTTTTTTGGTAACAATTATTACTACTTTTTTGGTGTCGAAGGTATGAACCATCAGCAATCAAGAGCAGGCCATCTTCAAATCCGTGTAATTTTTTTACGTAAGGCGACGTGTGATTAGCAATTAAATCTTCGCGAGAACATGCCCGAGCTCCGAAACGAAGTGGAAAGACGTCTTTCGCGAATGAATCCAAAACCGATTTGCAATAAGCAGATACTAGTTGTTCAGATTTGATATCGAAAATTGACGCAGTGATTGTGTTGGAATTTCCAGTTCTTAATTTAAAAAGGAATATTAAAAGAGCTTGATTAATACTGCGATTTTGAGAATTTCGCAAAGTGACCAACATGTTTTTTAGAGTCTTGATTTCTGCAACTGTGTATCCAGTTAGCGATTTTATGCGCTCTGCCGATAAATTGTAATCATCTACTCTGTCTAAAATACTGTTGTCGCATTTTTTGGACAGTGCATCCAAAAATAATGCCAACTCTTGAGAACTGATAGTACAAGTATTCGAAAATATTTTCAAGTTTGAAATTTCGTCAACGTACATACGTTCACTGATAAGATGTACAGGACAACAGCGATTGCCTTTTGGAATGAAAATTCGTGAACTTATAAATACCTGTAACCTCGCTTTAAACGGAACAACCGGAGATGTCGTAATTGGAGTAAGACATACGCAACAACATTTGTAAGTCGCGGTAACTCTGTTGAAAGGCATCTCGATCATTTCATAGTCCGGTTCTCTTGGACGAAGAACGTAAGGAGGGTCCTTAGAAGATTGTGATGACTGTCCTGTGGAAGATCCAGACTCCGACCGTGACAATTGTTGCGAAGACTGTTCCGAAGATTGTTCTGTGTCATCTGATACTGTCAAATTGGAGAGTGTTGATGAATGTCTCTCTACAGGATCGACAGAATTTTGTTCGCGATCAACATCTGGCAGAGGATTTTCCTCGGGATTGACGTTTGGCAGAGGATTTTCTTCGGGATTAAAATCCAACTGAAGATTTTCTTCAGGATCAGAATCACTGCTCGTCGATGGTGAAACCGTTCGGGATTTAGCGATTGCGGAACGACACAGATGACATAAAACGTCACCTTTCTCTACTCGTTTACCTAGTAGTTTAGTATATAAGTGTACGTCATCATCTGAAGAAATGGACTTCTGTTTTCCGGTATCATAACGCAACAATCTGTTGCATCTTATGCACCTTTCACCAGCCGTACATTTTCGTTTTTTCGGTGGCATCGCACAGTTTTTCCTAAAGAAAAAAAAAGAACATTGTTATTTTTTTTATTATGATTAACAAATTATTTTTTTTTTTTTTTGAAAAAAATGAAAAAAGTAACTGAAACCCGGAATAAAAAAAAACCATAATTAAAAAAACAAATAGAACAAAAGTAACGAAAATCGAAAGTACATTAAAAATTGTAAATCAAAACAAAAAAAATGTTGAAAACATCGGTAAACAAAACAGAAATAAATTATTGTATTCCAAATCATTTTTTTATTGAAATATCGTTTCGTTTTAGTTTTGTTTTTTTTTTGCTTTTTTTTAATTCTTTTCATGTGAGTGAACTAAACAACAACTTGAAGTTGACGGCCACCTTCTGTACGATTTCAAGTCGACTATGAGGCAAACGATTGTAGATTGAGGTTATGATTATAAATCAATTTTTATGTTGATTGATATTTAAATTGATATTCAAACTCACCTTAGAATACTGCTTCAATCACTTCGTGTTGAGATAGGCAGGTTAAACGATAAATTAAAAAAACGCTGTTAACAAAACAAATAGATTTGTTTAACGGAGCAGAGCGCGTCGCATGACGTGTGTACTGGACGGCGGCTGAACACAGAGAGAAAGAGAGACCGCGTGGAGCGGGGTTCTCGATGCGTCAGTGCGTAGTGGGCATGCGCAGTACCGTGCGGAGGGGCATACGAGCCTAAGGCCCACGTGGGTACGGTGGCCTTAGGCACTCGGGTACGTGGCTTAATAAGGTACAAGTTGGGATTTTCTCCGCCAGGTGACAGTTTAGTCGGGGAATTCCAAATTTTTTTTCTGAATAATACGTAATTTTTTGTTTGTTAATATAACTATTGACAGCTGTTACGATTAAAAATTCGTGTATAAGAATGAATTTATAATCAGCGACCTAAAAAATCCTTATTAATATCGTTCCCATAGCTTTTTTAAAAAATTTCAAAAATTAAAATATTTTTTCTTCGTTTTGACAGCTGTCATGTGACAAAACTAATTTTTGACATCAAATTTGTAATCGGCGACCTCAGAAACCCCAAAATGTACTTTTATTAAAAAAAATAATTGAAAAATATGATTTTGTGTCATTTTCGTAACTGAAAATGCTCAAATTATAAAAACGGAATTTATTCAAGTTTGATTTTCGGACGCTAGAGACGACCGAATTGAGCCCAATTAGCGTCATTTTGTAGAGGAAGATAGTAGCTTTCTATGCTATGGTGCACGATTTTTTACCATTAATACGTCAATAAAAACCATAGCATTAAATACAAAAAATGACGATTTTTTACGGTTTTTTTTGCCATTAAAATTATGTTGCACATGATTTAACTTTACGAAAAAATCTGGAAAAATTCAGGGCATGTCTACACATCTGAAACAAAATTTTGGTTGTGTTAAAACCGCTTTAAAATGCATTTGAAAGCTCAAAAAAAAATTAAACATCAAAAAAACGCATTTTTTGCGATTATGGTGTTTTCATAAGGGTTTAGGGGGTTAAAAAATATCTCTAAAATTTTGTTTTTCAGCCCTCTTTCAGGTTTTTGGGTCGATTCGATCAAACTCGGTGGGGGCCGTCAGACCCCCCTTAACCGGCTACCCCCTTTGGTACGCGGTGGTTTTCTAGGTCGCTGATTACGAATGAATACTTGATTCGCTCAAAACTTGGTGTTATGGGGTTTTCGAGGCCGCTGATTACGAATCTGCCTTCAAAATTTAGAAGTTCAAAGTGGCGGATCCAATATGACGGGACCAACATACAATAATTTACTCGATTCACATAATGGTTGGTATCATGAGGTTCTCGAGGTCACTGATTACGAATATGCCCTCAAAATTCAGAAATTCAAAATGGCGGATCCAATGTGGCGGACCAAATTATACAATTTACTTGATCCGCATGAAAGTTGGTGTAATGGAGTTTTCGAGGCCGCTGATTATGAATCTGCCTTCAAAATTCAGAAGTTCAAAATGGCGGAGCCAATATGACGGACCAACATACAATAATTTCCCCAATTCGCATGATGGTTGGTATTAAGAAGGTTTCGAGGTTGCTGATTACGAATCTGACCTCAAAATTTAGAAATTCAGAAATTAAAAAATGTCGGGTCTAATATGTCGGACCAAAATACAACAATTTACTTGATTCGCATGAAAGTTGGTGTTGTGGGGCTTTCAAGGACGCTGATTACGAATCTGCCTTAAAAATTCAGAAGTTCACAACAGCGGATCCAATATGACGAACCAACATACAATAATTTATTCGATTCGCAGGATGGTTGGTATCATAAGGTTTTCAAGATCGTTGGTTACGAATCTGCCTTCAAAATTCAGAAATTCAAAATGTCGGGTTCAATATGACGGGCCAAAATACAACGGTTTACTCGATTCGCATGAAAATTGGTGTTATGGGGTTTTCGAGCTTGCTGATTGCGACTCTGCCTCCAAAATGCAACATCAGTCAACTTGAAACTCGAAGAAAATTGAACAATGTAAGATTAATTTGACTAAAAAAGGTTGGTTTGGAATGGAGCAATCTCTTACAAATTTCGATAATTTCCGTACAGAAATTGTTGTAGAGATCCGATTGGATTCCCCATATACTTGTCCCCACTCCCTGATAGGGATCCAATGGGTCATCACATTGGATCTCTATACTACAACGTCACGCTCGTACATTGGGCTCTAATCGAAAATTCCCATTGGAATCCAATCTACGAATCCAATTCTAATCTTAAAGGATTGCCACATCATCGAACAGAAGCCAATACGATTTTTGATGGATCCTATCGCTTTCTGTACGTTGAATTTCCTAAACGAAATATAGATTGGGAGTACAAATAAGTCTCCGCCGTTTGATAAAAAATGGCCCAACCAGGAGGTTATGGTTGAAATTGTCAGATGTAACACGTCAGATCGTAAGGTTGGACGTCTGGTAAGACCGTAACCTAGAAATATTAGCGATTTTGTATCAGCATCACATAATTTTTTTGTGCTAAAATATCGAGTTTTGAGCCGAATAAACATCATTGGCGGGACCTTTTGATTTACTTATTTAATTTGAAGAAATCTGCAGCTGAGGCGCATGGATTGCTTGTAGAAGCATATGGTGAGGCTGCTTTAAGTAAGAGAAGTTGTCTTGAGTGGTTTCATAAGTTTAAGAACGGTGAGTTTAACGTCGAAGACATCGGACGTAGCGGAAGGCCGAAAGTGTACGAAGACGTGGAATTGGAAACATTATTGGAGGGAGATTGGTGCCAAACGAAAGAAGAACTTGCACTTACATTAGGAGCGATTCAACAAGCAATTTCACATTGTTTAAAATCGTTGAGAATGATTCAAAAGCAAGAAAATTGGGTTCCATATGCACTGAAGACGAAAAACGTTTAACGCCGATTTTGCACATGTGAAATGCTGCTTGCCAGGCATAGGTCAAAACCTACTTGGAAACACTCAATTGGGAAGTTTTACCCAGCCCCCTGACACTGGGTACTATTCCTATGGCAACAAATTACTCGCGTGTTGTCCGGGATGTTTTATTGCGCTACAGTCCACTTCGTGGTGCCAGTAGTCACCTGCTCGATTTCTTTTGCGCATGCGCGGTCCATGCTCGATATAATAATATTTTCGGAATATTTGGAGTTTTACGCGTTTTACGGTTGTGTTGTGACTTGTGGCTTGTGAGTCCCTACAATTTCCAGAACATTTTAAATGTCAAAAAATCAATCCGCGATCTGTGAAGTGTATTTTTGTTTACCATGACATACATTCTGTATTGGGTGTAGGTTATAATTATCAAACGACGAAGAGCAGCAATTGGTTTGAGATAAATCATACCGATATGCATCGTCTCTGGTTGTACCTCAGGGTACGAATCAAACCCAGAAAAGGTGAATTTTTTCACAATTCCCAAGAACCCGCAAAGTGAGAATTTGTGGGAAATAGCTGTGCGGCGAAAGAGCAGCTGTGTGAAACGTGGAAAAGCAGTTTGCGAGAACCATTTCCAGAAAACCGAAATAATTTGCGTACGCCACTTTCGAAGTCCCGATGGAAAAGTGCTTGGAATAGTGAGTTCGATCTTTTTTTGTCGTGACCCGAATTTTTATTTTTTTCCTCTTACATTCGAATTATGACAAATAGTTCAGGGGAAATACAAAATCCCTCACTTGAAACAAGGAAGTGTCCCATCGCTATTTTCGTGGACTAAGACAGAACAGCTACAGTCAGAAAATGTGTTGACAGAAAATGAAACGGCAAAAAAAAAATTCGAAATATTGTACCGCGTGAAAAATATTCAAGGTTCATTTATGCATTATAAAGAAAAAACCGGTCATTTCATCAAAATGTACATTAAATGTTGATATTTTGAATTTAAAAATTATTCAAGGGAAATAAATATATTTTTCCTCATATTTATATGTATCGATTTATTTCTTGAAATTTTCATGCTTGTTGAGAAACCGACACGCACGCATACACTTGCTTCCCGGTCTCTAACTGCGGAAAAATAAATACATTTCGAGTTACATTATTTTAAACGATTGAAATAATCATATTATAATAATTATTATAATAAACATTTTCTCCATTGTTTGGTGGGTTCGGCTGGTTCACAGGTTATATGTCACATATATAGTTATCGAGCAGGTGACTACTAGCGCCACACGTGGCAGGGATTGAAAATAAAAACGACGGACATTACGCGAGCCATGTATGCCTGATGGTGATAGGGGGCTGGTTTTACCCCACTCGCCGTATTCACCAGACATTGGACACCAGACTCTGACTATCATTTATTTCGATCGATGACGCATGGCCTGTCTGAGCAGCACTTCACATCATATGAAGATACCACAAATTGGGTCGATTTGTGGATAGCCTTAAAAGATGGAGTATTCTTCCGACGTATCCATATGCTGCCAGAAAGATGGGAAAAAGTAGTGGCTAGCGATGGACAATACTTTGAATAAAACATAAAGTACCTTTCATTTACAATAAACGCCCATTTTTTTATAAAAAATGGCGAAGACTTATTCGTACTCCTAATAGATATACAAAATGAGTGGGTCTTAAAAAAGTATAAATCTTATCTTAAAAAAGTACGAAACGCTTAAAAAGTATATCTTAAAAATCGATTTAAACCACATCACTGGAAATCCACTGTAATTATCGTTTGATATTTATTTTACTGCACTTTGACATAATATGACCACCACGTACACGCTCGCGCAGCACGCAGGTTATGTTTCAACACGTCGAGATTTTTTCTTGCGCTTATCAGGAAACAGTGCAGAATCCATATGGATTCCAATAAGGACTCCCTATGGGCGGTGCCCCTGAAAAATCGCTGTAAAGGTATAGGTGCACTGTGGGACTCCCCAACATATTTTTACACAGCATCACGAAAGGATATTTTTTTGGGAGATCCAACAAATTCCGATTGACTATTTCAATTAAGAGGTTAGGCAACTCTAGAATTTTTGCAAAATCGATTTTTTTCTTCATCAAGCAGAAAAGAAATGCAAGAGCACGATGATAATCTGGAAGGCCAATTATATGGTGCAGGCATCGCAGATTAAAGGTATTGCAAAATTATTCATGATTTTCTACTACTCAAAACTTCAAATGCGTTTATCTCAAAACTGCATTTTTTAAGTTGGTCGGAAACTTCACCCGATTCACTTGAAATGTTGAATATATCTTGAAAAATACATTGTCTATGGAAGTACGTAGGATTTTTTAAATATTGCATAGTTCATTTGTTATTAACAATTATCCGACGATTTTTTAGGCAAATTTTTCACTTTTCACTTTACAAGTGCGCCATTTGGCCAAAAATCAATATATCAAAAAAATCCTACGTACTTCTATGGCAGTTATTATATATAAACGAAAACAATTGATTGGCTCATTATAATTGAAAAATTACAGGAGCTGTTTGTGCGGCCGTGGACCCTGGAAAACGGAGACTAAATCGCAAAAACGCTGCACAGCCGCCATTTTGAAATTAATCGCTTCACAAAAATTATTCTATACAGTCACTGATGTGTATGATAAACACCCTTTTTTTGTAAATTCGATTTACTTTGTAGTTTTTCTGGAAAAAAAAAATCCCCCAAAAGCCTTTTTTCGGCCTCTAGAGTGGCCCAAGGCCTTAAGGGGGGAGATACCTTTAGGCGAGGAAAAAATTTGCTGATTTTCATAATTTTTCCCAATTATATTGTTTTGTATTGGATATGATTTCCAATGATATGGTGAGACTCCCCAACATATTTGTGCAGGGGATCAGAAGAGGATTTTTTGGAGATCCAACAAATTCCGTTTGAAAATTTCAAATAAAAAATTCTCAAACGACGTCAACCGGGAAATAGCGCGGAATCCACTTAGATTCCAATGTGGATTCCCCACGTGCGGAGTCCCTATCAAATTCCAATAGAGATGTGGTAGGATCTGGGGACTCCCCAACAAATTTCTGCGCGGGCTATAAGAGATCGACCATTAATAACGTGAGATTTTTTGGCCACTTTTTGAGGCCGCCCCTCCCTCATGGTGATATGTGGTGAGGTTTCCGTTATCCAAATCCTCTTCCCCCCCCCCTATTTGAATCTCATGTAAATTATAGACTACCCCACATCACCATGGGGGAGGGGGGGCTCACAAAGTGGCCAAAAAACCTCACGTGATTAATGGACGATCCCTAACACCTGCAGTCGCAATTGAACTCTTCATTTACTCATAGCCAAGCGCACTAACAAGGAACATCCCTCAGGTGTCCGCCTCCGACTTTGTTGAAACTCATACATGTGATAGAGCATCAAAAACTTTGAGACACGTATTTTTTTTTATCGGCGGAAAAACGGATTTAAGGGGGGAAACCGCCCCTCAAAGAAAGGCGTGTTGAAGGGTGATTTTGCAGTTTCACCCAGAAGCAATCCACCGATCTGAATGAAACAAAAACGAAAATTCTTCTAATGAAAAGCGATGAAAAATCCATTATGAAAATGTTGATAAAAAATTAAATTAGGGGGTGAACCACCCCTCAATTTGCCTTTTTTTCACCCCACACTTAAGAGGGTTGTATGCAAATTAATAAAACAGGTATCATTTTGAAGGGCAATTAAAATTAAAGTTGACGGGTTTTTGCGTTTTGGCGGCATAGCAAATTTAAGAGGGTAAACCACCCCTAACATAAATTTATTTATCATGGTCGTTTTTTCTGTGTTTAAAGTATATCCGCTGATTTTAAATATTTCTATAAGCTACAATTCAATGTTTTATCATATTTTAAAATTGTTACATTCGTCTTAAGGGGTAACTACCCCTCTGACGAGAAACATCATTGAAGTACCCGCTTTCGATTTCGTTGAAACTCATATATGTGGTAAAGCATTGCAAACTATTAAACATGTTTTTTTTTGTATCGGCAGAAAAACGGTGTTAGGGGATGAAACCACCCCTCAAAGTTTCTCCCACAAGCAGTCCACCGATCTGAATGAAACAAAATCGAAAATTCCTCTAAAATTAGGCGATGAAAAATCCACTACAAGAGTGTTGATTAGAAATATAATGAAGGGGTAAACCATCCCTCCATTTGCCGTTTTTCACCCCACGCTTAAGAGGGTTGTATGAAAATTAATAAAACAGGTATCATTTTGAAGGGGAATCAAAATTCAAGTTGACGCGTTTTTGTGTTTCAGCGGGACAGCAAATTTAAGAGTGTAAACCACCCCTAACATAAATTTGTTCATCACCGTCGTGTTTTCTGTGTTTAACATGTCTTCGCCGATTCAAAATATTCTCCCGCGTTTTAAAATTATTACGTTTTTAAATTTCTACATTTTAAGGGTAAACTACCCCCTCTAATTGCTTTTCGTTTGAAGTTTCGCGAAAGGTTTCATTTCGCGAGAATTTCGTTAAAACTGTTTTCATTTCATCGGTAATATCAATTTTATTTTTGATGTCCTGCTGAAACGCAAAAACGCGTCAACTTGAATGTTGATTCCCCTTCAAAATGATACCTGTTTTATTAATGTTGATACAACCCTCTTAAGCGTGGGGTGAAAAACGGCAAATGGAGGGATGGTTTACCCCTTAATTATATTTCTAATCAACACTCTTGTAGTGGATTTTTCATCGCTTAATTTTAGAGGAATTTTCGATTTTGTTTCATTCAGATCGGTGGACTGCTTGTGGGAGAAACTTTGAGGGGTGGTTTCATCCCCTAACACCGTTTTTCTGCCGATACAAAAAAAAACATGTTTAATAGTTTGCAATGCTTTACCACATATATGAGTTTCAACGAAATCGAAAGCGGATACTTCAATGATGTTTCTCGTCAGAGGGGTAGTTACCCCTTAAGACGAATGTAACAATTTTAAAATATGATAAAACATTGAATTGTAGCTTATAGAAATATTTAAAATCAGCGGATATACTTTAAACACAGAAAAAACGACCATGATAAATAAATTTATGTTAGGGGTGGTTTACCCCCTTAAATTTGCTATGCCGCCAAAACGCAAAAACCCGTCAACTTTAATTTTAATTGCCCTTCAAAATGATACCTGTTTTATTAATTTGCATACAACCCTCTTAAGTGTGGGGTGAAAAAAAGGCAAATTGAGGGGTGGTTTACCCCCTAATTTAATTTTTTCTCAACATTTTCATAGTGGATTTTTCATCGCTTTTCATTAGAAGAATTTTCGTTTTTGTTTCATTCAGATCGGTGGATTGCTTCTGGGTGAAACTGCAAAATCACCCCTCGACACGCCTTTCTTTGAGGGGCGGTTTCCCCCCTTAAATCCGTTTTTCCGCCGATAAAAAAAAATACGTGTCTCAAAGTTTTCGATGCTCTATCACATATATGAGTTTCAACAAAATCGGAGGCGGACACCTGAGGGATGTTCCTTGTAAGTTGGTAATCCTTCGAATGTATTTAGTTAAGAAAAAATCCGTGTCGAATCTGGGCAATACCTTTTACAATTTGCAGTCAATAATTATTCTTTGGTCGCGACATATGTCACAAGCGTTTCGATCAATCACTAGAGACTTCACATGTATGCACTCCCTATATCATGCTATTTATAAGAAGAGGGTAACTGGGCAAAATGTCGTCAATGTGATGGAGAAAGAGCCGCGGTCGACTATGTGACCGCGCGCGCTTTCTCTGGCCCTGGAATTTATGATGAACGCGCTCTCGACGAGGTGCGAATTGCCTGACCCATGACACGAGAGCCTTTTGCATTAAACCAGACCAAAACTATATGCAGGGGGCTGTACGAGGTTGGTCTCGCGATCTCACGCCGACTATCGCACTTCAATCGCACTCTCCTTCCTCCCCTTTTTCCCTCCGTTTCGCTCTTTCTTTCTTCCTCTCACTCGCTCTTTGTTTCTCTCTTCCTCTCATTCTTCACATAATATGGTCAGTGGCTCGCCCAAAGTGACCACAGAGTGTCGAGCCATGTACCCGTAAAATCGCTTCCCATCTCATAGGTGCTAATGCATAAATGTCGTGGTATATATATACATACACACACGCACACACACACACACATATATATACACATACATACAGGGTGTCCCTTTTATCTCAAGCCGCATAAAAAACATTAGGGGGTCAGAATCGTTCAAGGTCATTCAAGGTCAGTATCGATGACACAAATCTAAATACGTGTTCGATACTGACCTTGAGTGACCTTGAATGAGTTTGACCCCCGAATATTTTTTATGCGGCTTGAAGTGCTCCACAAGATGGTTGAAAAAAAATGTAGCATTCTATTTAAGAAAGTGGAGCTGACCTTCATTGTGCGTCAGCGCCGTCACCGAAATAAAAAAATTGGTCGCATTTGATGGCCCCTTTCACACCGTAAAACTTTTGTCGCGAACATTTTTTGTGACGTCGATAATTACCGAGTTATTTCGGGTGGCAGAGATAGGAGGACACCCTGTATGTATATATGAGGCGTTCCATAGCATTTCGAACGGTCAAAAAGTTGTCCACTCTCAAAAAAATTGAAATTTTGTCAAATTATTTAATTATATGAAGAAAAAAAACAGTGTAAATTTTTTCAAATTTTTTGAATCGCATTTTCTCGAGTTTTTACAATTTTGAAATTTTCAAAATACCGTTATATCTGGTGAGCATTTGATTTAACAGAAAAATGTTTAAGACAAAAAAGTTGCAATTTTATATGAACTTTATGAAAAAAATTTGGTTGGAATTTTTCGAGTTTAAAAACTGCCCATTTTGACCAAAATTATACAAAAACATTTTTTTTCGGTCGGTATGTCACTTTTGATTTTTCTCAAAAAATTCCAGAAAATACTCTGAAGTGTGTACAGTAACACCTATTTTTTCAGAGTGGCTCGATTCGTTGTTCCAAAGCTGTGCTTTGTTTTATTATTATGAGATTTTTTATTAGACAAATTATTAAAAATTATTCTCTCCCAAATTTTTCTCACATTTTTCAGGTAATAAACATCCATAACAGTAATAATTTTTTTGAGGTTAATCATAAATTATCGGTAAGGTATACAAAGTTAACCTTGCCATACAAAATGTGATACAAAGTATCGTTGACCGCCCAATATAAACATCGTCATACAAAGTAATATGCGCCGTCAAATGCCTTCTACATCCTTCAGTTTGTCAACATTCCCTCTCCATGCCAAAATACTATCGGAGCTCTTAGTGTGTTTTGATTTTTTTACACTAGGTTGCAGGGTGTAAGCCAAGCAGAGAAGTCATATGCTTCCTTTAAATTTTCTTGGTGGTTTCTCGAGTGCCTTGTTACAAACTAATTTTTACAAAGAGTTACAAAAATATCTCATAATGATAAAACAAAGCACAGCTTTGGAACAACGAATCGAGCCACTCTGAAAAAAATAGGTGTTACTGTACACACTTCAGAGTATTTTCTGGAATTTTTCGAGAAAAATCGAAAGTGACATACCGACCGAAAAAAAAATATTTTTGCATAATTTAGGTGAAAATGTGCGTTTTTTTAACTCGAAAAATTCAAAACAAATTTTTTTCATAAAGTTCATGCAAAATTGCAACTTTTTTGTCTTAAACATTTTTCTGTTAAATCAAATGCTCATGAGATATAACGGTATTTTGAAAATTTTGAAATTTTGAAAAACTCGAGAAAATGCGATCCAAAAATTTTGAAAAATTTATACTGTTTTTTTTATAGAATTAAATAATTTGACAAAATTTCAATTTTTTTGAGAGTGGACAACTTTTTGACCATTCGAAGTGGTATGGAACGCCTTATATATATATACACACTTATACGCGCTATTAGGCGTGAGCGATACATTTCAAAGCCCTGGCCGTTTTGGATCAATATGGATTTTTAATATTCTTATACACAAAAGAAATGGTTATACATATTTTTGTATTTTACTATTCTTTTAAATTATTGATTTTTGAAAAGGTTAATGTTACATTCGTACAGAAATGGCAAATACTCCGAAGCATGGGGTGGCCCTAAAAGTATAATGGATAAAATTGTTAGCATTGGGTAATAAAAATATTCTTGAATTTTTAAGTATTTTTTATATTTTGTTGCTGGTTTATAAAAATATATTTTTTTAACTTCCAGCTGTACAGGGTTCATCCCCCTTGATACATATCCCATGTTCCAGTTTATATCCCCACATATAAAAAAATTGTTTTTCTTATTTTCCCGGGTTTATTTATTAAAAAATAACACAAGTATAACAATAGTTTCTGGATTTTATAAACATTTATCATCCGCCCAAGAGGAATCGTGGACAAATCCCAGTTTTCGCATCTTTCACCCTCCTTGGTCACCGTGGGTAAATTTTACCCAGACCTAACTTAAGGTCTAAATATCTATGGGTCCTTGTTTCAGTTAAAGGTCGGCCCTCCAGGTGCCACGATGCCACTACTTTTTCCCTAGAAGTACCATGTCTGATGAGTATTTTGTTCCAATTTTACTTGAAAATATCGACAATTCAAAAAGTTATGATTTTTTTATTGAAGAGGTGTATTTGTGTACAAATTTATATATTCACGATTTTTTTAAAACATGTTGTCATTTGAATTTTGACATACCGACTTTTCACACGTGTTCTAGAATGTTCAAAGTATTTTCTAGTATTTTTCATCCCGATCGTACCGATAGTTTTCATAGTTGGAAATTGGCTGGGTGAATTTTAGCCAGTGTGACCACTATGTTATTCTACCCACGTGTGACCACGGAACGTTAATAGCGACATTTTATTTTTTCAATATTGCTTTGGCATTACTGAAAATTTCTGAAAAATATTGATTTGTATATTTACTTACTATACTTGAGGGGTCTTCTCACTTTAGACGCTAAAAAGGCTATTTTCATGAATTTTTTGATAGGTTCATATTATGGATATTGATTTAAAAGTTGTTACACTTAATAAATACACTTTCGAAATATATATATTTTTTAAAATTTTATGTATTTATGTAACCCAAACAAACTTTAAACGCGTTTTTTTTTTTCGAAACAACGTGTTTCGACGGCTTGTTGATAAGATCTTCGAAACCGATCCTTATGAAATTTTCTGAACCGATCCTTATGAAATTTTAACCACATATTCTTGACAACTATAGCTATAGCGCACATCAAAGTTTTTTTTTAATTTTGATATTTACTATTTTTTGCCAAAAACGGTGAAAAAGCACGTTTTTTTTCGAAAATTGTCTGTCATTTTGTTATTTTTGCATATATCAAAAAACGTACGATATGCGCTATAACCATTAACATACTGAATCTAAAACCGTTTGATTTTTCTGTTTCGGATGATCCATCTTCGAGATTTCATCAACAGCGCAGACCTACAATTTTTTTAGAACATTTTTTTAACTGCCATTTTCGTCTATAAATAGTGACTTCAATAAATAATTTTGTTTTCTATGTATTTCGAAAGTGTATTTATTAAGTGTGAAAACTTTTATATCAATATTTATAATATAAAACTATAAAAAAAAAATCATTAAAATAGCCTTGTTTTAGCGTCTAAACTGAGAAAACGCCTTAAATGAAACGGGAAAGAAAGTATTTAGATTTTGAGTATTTCTTTTAGACTGAGCTGATTATCCGCACAAAATTTCTAAAATTTCAAGCTTTCTTAGCCTCTATAAAATGAATAAAAATTTGAGATTAATTGAAAATGAAAAATTGATTATTTTTTTTCAATTTTTCCTCGATTGCTCTCATTTTTGTTCAACAGCTACGTTCTTAAAATTTTCGAAAACGTCGTTCGTTAGATGATATTATTTATTCGTTAGATGATATTATTTCGTTCGTTATATTCGTTATTATAACGAACGATATTCGTTCGTTAGATGATATTATTTTTCTAAAATGTAGCTGTTCAGATGAGACTTTATAATCTTTCATAAAACTTGTGCGCAGAGCGGACAAATTGCTTGTAAAGAGTCAACACAAAGTATACGTGAGGGCAAATTAAATAGTGGGCGTAAAAGGTCTTTGTAATAAATTTAAAAAATGTTTTCAGAGGAAAATATGTCAGTATTAAATTAAAGAAAATGTATCATTAATAAATACGCATTTACATTGTTATTGCAAACCGTCGTTTATGGTATGTACTGATGGACTATAGAGTCAATCGAAATAGCCCCTTTCGTCCATGAATAGCACAGACTTTTGCAGGATCTCTGTCGCAATCGGATTCTTAAAGATTTTCATCCGCGTCTTGCCCGATCCAACGAGCGCATCAAATGTTTCGACCTCCGTACTATCAGCTATCATTCGTGGATAAAATGTGAGCGCGGCCAGTATGGCCCACATACGTCTCTTAACGATAGCTCTCTGAAGATCTTCGATCGTTGGTGGCCGCGTTCTGCATTTCAAAGTGGACATTGTTCTCCTCAGCATTTGCAGATAATTATCGAGAAACTCATCATGCTTGTCTCTTATATCGATGCTGGGACAAATGCTGAGAAAGTAAACGAGATCGATGACGGGTGACGTATAAACGGACATCTGGAAGTCGATCTGAAAAACGAGTAGTGGATCATTAAATAAATCTATAGCTATATTTGTCACAATTATCACTGGATTGTAGTACCACTTAAGGGGTTACACCTCGTTGGAATTGAAAAAAAAAAATCGATTTTTCGTTTTCGACGGATTCTTATAATATAACCTTTCAAAAATATACTCTGAAAATTTCGGGTCGGTCCGTTGAAAATTGGGGGAGTTATCAGTGTTTACAGGTAGGTCCGCTTACCGCTTTACCGTTACACGTAAAAACTTTAAACCCGTTTTTTTCGGAATTACTTTTTCAGAATCGGTGACCAAAATATCTCGAAAACAACTCAACCGATCCGCTTCAAATTTCACAGACATTGTTTGTATATCAAAAGGCAGTCCTTAATAGAAGGATTTTATTTTTCAATGCTTACGTTTTTTATATCAAGGAACATAGAGTGTTTTTTTCACCGAAATTTCGACGATCACTTTCGATCGGTGACCATTTTTCAAAAATAATTATTTTATTGAATCCTTCGATTAAGGGGTTAGGTCACTCTAGAGGTCGAAAAATAGGCTTTTTGGGAATTTTTTTTTCAGAAAAACTACAAAATAAATCGAGATTACAATAAAGGGTGTTTATCATACATATGAGTGACTGTATACAACAATTTTTTTGAAGCGGTTAATTTCAAAATGGCGGCTGTGCAGCGTTTATTTGAAATCTGCATTTTTTGAGTTGGCCGGAAACATAACTCAGACAATTTTCAACCGATTCACTTAAAATGTTGAATATATCTTGAAAAATACATTGTCTATGGAAGTACGTGGGATTTTTTTTTATATTGCATAGTTCATTTGTTATTAACAATTATCAGACGATTTTTTTGAAAAGTGAAACATTTGCTTAAAGATCGTCTAAAAAGTCTATTTTTCGGCCTCTAGAGTGGCCTAAGGCCCTTAAGACTAGACGATACGGTACAAAAATTAAATTCATTTGGACTTTTGATTTCAGATGATTTATTCCCGAGCAGGAGTGGTCACCGCGAAGGACCTTTTTTGCACAGCGCTCTGTGCAATTTACTGTATCTCCGTTGTTTACAAATATTTCCCAATAAAAAAATTGTCAAAGATACTTAAAATAATACCCTTTACTATGAAAAAAAATTAAAAACCTGCACCCATTTCCAAAAAAATTCTCGAATACACATATTTTTGAGGCCACGAACTAGGTGTAACCCGTTGAGGTTCTGCTGTCTTACCAGCCTAATTTCGCAGGGATTCCCGTTCTGATCCTCGCGAAACATGATATTGTTTACCCAACAATCGCCATGATTGAGAACGCAAAATTCCCCATCATCGTAATTCACGACTCCAACGATCTCTTCGGCAAACCGGTCCTCGAGCCTACGTAGTTTATCGCCAATTATCCGATAGTGTGCACTCGGCCATTTTTTACATTCCTCGCTAACCATGCGCATAGTTTGCTCAAGAACCCGGAACATATTTTGCGGCGTCTTCTCGGACATTATTCCCTCATTGAAGGGCTTCATAATGTTCGGGTCCTACAGACGTTAGAATGGAGACAGAATAGGTAAAAATGTATGTATGTGCATTTATAGATATGCATCTAAACGGAAGCCTTTGGCGGACGTACAGTAAAACGGGGTTACTTTGAACAGGTTTTGGAAGTTTTTTGTGGGTAACTTTTTTTCAACATCCTAAATTCCAACTTTTTTGCTCCAATAGAACAATGTGTCCTTTGGCTATCAAATGTATAAGAAAGTAAAGCCCCACCACCCTTCCACAATGGTATTTTTTTTTCCAAAGTGTCAAAGTACCTTCGATCGTGGGGTTTCTTTGGCAAGGTATTGAATTGCAACTTATGGCAAAGATTAAGGGTCACTTTGACATCATTTTGATAACAAAATTTAATTACATGAAATTAAATGAAAAACAACGATTTTTTACAATCACATTGTCATCTTTATTGAGGGAGGACACCACTGTGACAGGCCGAAAACAGGTTGTTTTTACCGATTTTTTGGTCTAATGGATTATTTATTTGGGATTTGGAAAGAAGGTATGTTATTCATCATACATTGAACTTATTTCGTGTACATCTTTATTTTTAAAAAATTACACGAAGTTAAAAAAAAACGGTAAGGTAAAAAAATCGGCACGCAGCAAAACTAGAACAATTTTTGTCCAATCGACTCGAAGTGGCTTCTTAGATTGCTTTAACAGTCAAGTACGATCATTTTTTCGATTAATTGAAAATTGTAAAAAAATATATCGCTTTTGATATGAAAATCATAGTGAAAAAACCAACTTTTTTAAAAATGGGTCTCTATTTTTGATTTTTCATTTGCCCCGTACTTGACTGCTAAAACTAACATAATTAACGAAAGTATTTCACTCTTAATTCCGGGACTAAATTTACGACAGTTCTACTGCGTGCCGCGGAGAGGGTTGGCTGAAAACCAGTAATGCTATAGCGACCCGTGCGCCGCCATTTTGTATTTTTGTGACAAATACATTTTTTTTACATACTTCAATATATACCTTATAAAACCTAAAAGTCCTTTCGACTGTGTATTTTATTTCTTTGAAAAAAAAATCTAAAGAAAACGGTCCAAAGTGGGCAGTTACAGTGGTGTCCTCGCTTGGGGGGGGGGGGGGGGTATTTTTTTGGCATTTTTAAAATATTGTGATATGAATGCATTATGGGTTTGGTATCGATGATTCTGTGTAAGTGTATGAAAAAGAAACACTTGTTTATTGATGTTCAATTTCTGATTTTCTAGTGTAGTAATCTTTGAAACTTTTAAGGATGTATGGCAGCTACTGCAGAGTCGTTACAGAACTGATTATGCAATTTGCAAAAATCGCATTTAAAGACTAAATAAAATAATTGTAGTATTCATTGAAGCTAAAAAGGAGATTTACCACAGCTCAAAGTAAAACATGCGGTACAGAAAGAAGAATTTTCAATTTTTAACTGCAAATTTAGTTACTGATTTGATGTACGTTTTCCCTGACGTTGTCGTGGTTACGACATACGAGCTAAAGAAATACGAAAACGGTCCCATTTAACTCGCAATATCTCGCAAAATATATGGGCACATGTCGATTTCTTTTTTAACGTATCATGCATATTACAGCGATACCGCACAAAAGTTTTTTTTACAAAAAAGTACTCCGGAAATACCTTTTTTGCCAATGTAAAGGGAATTTTGGACGTACAGTCCTATGTTCCCTGTGTTAAGTGACCCAAAGGGGGTAGCCGGTTAAGGGGGGTCTGACGGCCCCCACCGAGTTTGATCGAATCGACCCAAAAACCTGAAAGAGGGCTGAAAAACAAAATTTTAGAGATATTTTTTAACCCCCTAAACCCTTATGAAAACACCATAATCGCAAAAAATGCGTTTTTTTGATGTTTAATTTTTTTTTGAGCTTTCAAATGCATTTTAAAGCGGTTTTAACACAACCAAAATTTTGTTTCAGATGTGTAGACATGCCCTGAATTTTTCCAGATTTTTTCGTAAAGTTAAATCATGTGCAACATAATTTTAATGGCAAAAAAACCGTAAAAAATCGTCATTTTTTGTATTTAATGCTATGGTTTTTATTGACGTATTAATGGTAAAAAATCGTGCACCATAGCATAGAAAGCTACTATCTTCCTCTACAAAATGACGCTAATTGGGCTCAATTCGGTCGTCTCTAGCGTCCGAAAATCAAACTTGAATAAATTCCGTTTTTGTAATTTGAGCATTTTCAGTTACGAAAATGACACAAAATCATATTTTTCAATTATTTTTTTTAATAAAAGTACATTTTGGGGTTTCTGAGGTCGCCGATTACAAATTTGATGTCAAAAATTAGTTTTGTCACATGACAGCTGTCAAAACGAAGAAAAAATATTTTTATTTTTGAAATTTTTTAAAAAGGCTATGGGAACGATATTAATAAGGATTTTTTAGGTCGCTGATTATAAATTCATTCTTATACACGAATTTTTAATCGTAACAGCTGTCAATAGTTATATTAACAAACAAAAAATTACGTATTATTCAGAAAAAAAATTTGGAATTCCCCGACTAAACTGTCACCTGGCGGAGAAAATCCCAACTTGTACCTTATTAAGCCACGTACCCGAGTGCCTAAGGCCACCGTACCCACGTGGGCCTTAGGCTCGTATGCCCCTCCGCACGGTACTGCGCATGCCCACTACGCACTGACGCATCGAGAACCCCGCTCCACGCGGTCTCTCTTTCTCTCTGTGTTCAGCCGCCGTCCAGTACACACGTCATGCGACGCGCTCTGCTCCGTTAAACAAATCTATTTGTTTTGTTAACAGCGTTTTTTTAATTTATCGTTTAACCTGCCTATCTCAACACGAAGTGATTGAAGCAGTATTCTAAGGTGAGTTTGAATATCAATTTAAATATCAATCAACATAAAAATTGATTTATAATCATAACCTCAATCTACAATCGTTTGCCTCATAGTCGACTTGAAATCGTACAGAAGGTGGCCGTCAACTTCAAGTTGTTGTTTAGTTCACTCACATGAAAAGAATTAAAAAAAAGCAAAAAAAAAACAAAACTAAGACGAAACGATATTTCAATAAAAAAATGATTTGGAATACAATAATTTATTTCTGTTTTGTTTACCGATGTTTTCAACATTTTTTTTTGTTTTGATTTACAATTTTTAATGTACTTTCGATTTTCGTTACTTTTGTTCTATTTGTTTTTTTAATTATGGTTTTTTTTTATTCCGGGTTTCAGTTACTTTTTTCATTTTTTTCAAAAAAAAAAAATAATTTGTTAATCATAATAAAAAAAATAACAATGTTCTTTTTTTTTCTTTAGGAAAAACTGTGCGATGCCACCGAAAAAACGAAAATGTACGGCTGGTGAAAGGTGCATAAGATGCAACAGATTGTTGCGTTATGATACCGGAAAACAGAAGTCCATTTCTTCAGATGATGACGTACACTTATATACTAAACTACTAGGTAAACGAGTAGAGAAAGGTGACGTTTTATGTCATCTGTGTCGTTCCGCAATCGCTAAATCCCGAACGGTTTCACCATCGACGAGCAGTGATTCTGATCCTGAAGAAAATCTTCAGTTGGATTTTAATCCCAAAGAAAATCCTCTGCCAAACGTCAATCCCGAGGAAAATCCTCTGCCAGATGTTGATCGCGAACAAAATTCTGTCGATCCTGTAGAGAGACATTCATCAACACTCTCCAATTTGACAGTATCAGATGACACAGAACAATCTTCGGAACAGTCTTCGCAACAATTGTCACGGTCGGAGTCTGGATCTTCCACAGGACAGTCATCACAATCTTCTAAGGACCCTCCTTGCGTTCTTCGTCCAAGAGAACCGGACTATGAAATGATCGAGATGCCTTTCAACAGAGTTACCGCGACTCACAAATGTTGTTGCGTATGTCTTACTCCAATTACGACATCTCCGGTTGTTCCGTTTAAAGCGAGGTTACAGGTATTTATAAGTTCACGAATTTTCATTCCAAAAGGCAATCGCTGTTGTCCTGTACATCTTATCAGTGAACGTATGTACGTTGACGAAATTTCAAACTTGAAAATATTTTCGAATACTTGTACTATCAGTTCTCAAGAGTTGGCATTATTTTTGGATGCACTGTCCAAAAAATGCGACAACAGTATTTTAGACAGAGTAGATGATTACAATTTATCGGCAGAGCGCATAAAATCGCTAACTGGATACACAGTTGCAGAAATCAAGACTCTAAAAAACATGTTGGTCACTTTGCGAAATTCTCAAAATCGCAGTATTAATCAAGCTCTTTTAATATTCCTTTTTAAATTAAGAACTGGAAATTCCAACACAATCACTGCGTCAATTTTCGATATCAAATCTGAACAACTAGTATCTGCTTATTGCAAATCGGTTTTGGATTCATTCGCGAAAGACGTCTTTCCACTTCGTTTCGGAGCTCGGGCATGTTCTCGCGAAGATTTAATTGCTAATCACACGTCGCCTTACGTAAAAAAATTACACGGATTTGAAGATCGCCTGCTCTTGATTGCTGATGGTTCATACCTTCGACACCAAAAAAGTAGTAATAATTGTTACCAAAAAAAATCTTTCTCTGGTCAGAAAAAGTGTCCACTCTGTAAACCCTTCACAGTTTGTGCCACAGATGGATATGTAATAGATGTTTACGGACCGTACGAAGCAATTGTGAATGATGCGAAAATCTTACAACATGTACTAAGTGATCCGAACGGCTTGAGATCAATCTTCAAAAAAGGGGATGTTTTTATACTTGACAGGGGGTTCAGAGACGTCGAAGATTGGTTAGAATCTCAAGGGTTCGTTGTGTTGATGCCAGCGTTGAAAGGCAAAAGAAAGCAACTTCCAACAAATGAAGCAAACGAAAGTCGATTTGTTACGAAATTGAGGTGGGTGGTAGAGGCTGTCCACGGTATAATCGGTAGTAAATTCAAACTCTTGCATAATCAGTTTAACAACAACATGTTGGATTCAGCGATGCTTTATTGCAAAGTAGCGAATTTTTTGGTTAATGAGTTTGGAAAAAGACTGAATTGCGATACCGATTTACAAGATCAAATTGCCGAGCAAATGTTGAAAAGAAAAGACGTTGACAATTCTTTAGCGAAAGTTGTGGAAGAACAAAACTGGAATAGGAAGAAAAGGATCTTCAAACCGTTAACATCAAATGACGTATTAGACTTTCCGGAAATGACAGAGCAAGATTTGAAGATCCTTTTCACTGGCTCGTACCAGTTATCGCAAACTGTTTCATACTTAGCTGAAATGTATACCGAAGAAGGACTTTTGAATATGCAATACTTGTTGGAGGACGATACCATTTTGAAATGTGAAGTTAAATCAAGACATATAAACAAGAAAGTATACAGATGTTACGTTCAGTACGACCCTAACAGTATTGGATATAACGGTATAAAAAACTACGTATGTGATTGTGCAAATGGGCTAAGAACTGTTGGTTGCTGTGCCCACGTTGCAACAATCATTTACTTTTTAAGTCATGCACGGTATTTGTCCAAAATCATCCGCCCAGCTCAAATTCTAACGAATCTATTTCACGTTGATAATGTCGAACCTGTTATTGAAGAACACAGTGACGAAGATTAACAACATAACAATCATGTTGCAATGTATGTATTACTTGTGTCTGTTTAATGTATATATTAGATGAATGTATGTAATATTATTATAAATAAATAGATTTTTTAAAATACAATGACTTTTAATTATTGAAAAAACCGAAATAGCAAATACCATTTTCATTTGATGACATGTGTAATTTTTTTTTTTTTGTTAGCTGTTTGACATCAAATTTGTAATCGGCGACCTCAGAAACCCCAAAATGTACTTTTATTAAGTAAAATAATTGAAAAATATGATTTTGTGTCATTTTCGTAACTGAAAATGCTCAAATTATAAAAACGGAATTTATTCAAGTTTGATTTTCGGACGCTAGAGACGACCGAATTGAGCCCAATTAGCGTCATTTTGTAGAGGAAGATAGTAGCTTTCTATGCTATGGTGCACGATTTTTTACCATTAATACGTCAATAAAAACCATAGCATTAAATACAAAAAATGACGATTTTTTACGGTTTTTATGCCATTAAAATTATGTTGCACATGATTTAACTTTACGAAAAAATCTGGAAAAATTCAGGGCATGTCTACACATCTAAAACAAAATTTTGGTTGTGTTAAAACCGCTTTAAAATGCATTTGAAAGCTCGAAAAAAAATTAAACATAAAAAAACGCATTTTTTGCGATTATGGTGTTTTCATAAGGGTTTAGGGGGTTAAAAAATATCTCTAAAATTTTGTTTTTCAGCCCTCTTTCAGGTTTTTGGGTCGATTCGATCAAACTCGGTGGGGGCCGTCAGACCCCCCTTAACCGGCTACCCCCTTTGAATTCGTTTATCTCAGCATTCACGTGGGCAAATTTTGTTTTTTTAATCTCAAAAAGTTCTCGATATTTTCCTTTACAATATCAGTGAGTTTCAATTCGAACAGTAGTAAATAACTTAGTTGCCATACATCCTTAAACGCGTTTTTCTCACACTTAGCATTTTCAAAGTCGGTGAACTTTCTAGCTCAAAATCTCCTGCACCGATCCTTTTGAGATCTTACACACTCTTTTTACACATAAATTACGAGGAAACGCTGTCGACTTTTAATTTTTTTATAATTTTGATTTATTTTACAATGACAAAGTTTCCGATTTAAAAAATGAAAAATCGGTATTGTAACCAAAAATAAAAAAAATCAATTAAAAAAGCAGACAGCGTTACCTTAATGAACTTATCAACTAATGAAATGTTTTTGGTTTTTTATTTCAGGTGATCTAGTGATGAGTTATCCGGTTCACTGCAATGTATCTTTTTTTTTAGGCGTGTGCCAAAATTTGCTGCCAATAGCTCATTTCTGCATAATTATAAATGAACATTTTACAGAATATTCTTCAAATGTCTTTTTATTATATACTGATTACATAAACAAATATAACTGTGTCGTCAAAAAAATTATCGTAAATGTGCTTTTTTTTATAGCAAATTAACCTTGCCCCCCCTTAAGGAAACATTTTCCATAAAAATATCAAGTACCTAGGGTACTATTATAGGCACCCAATCAGTCTTATAATTATCATCGAGATCAAAATCAACTTCAGCAACATTACAATCAACTTTAGCAACATTATAATAAACTTGAAAAACAAATTGTTGTTGAAATTCATTTCGCGCACCCGCCGCCCACCACAGAAGAACACGCGGACTCGCTGCACACACATTCAAACCGTATTTTGGCGCTCTGTTAAAGTAGCCCCAAAAACTGTCAAAGTTACCCTTGATGTCAAAATAACCCCGTTTCACGGTACATGACTTAAATGACATTTCACAGTACATGACATCACTTCAATAAATGAAATTGTTCATTCACAAGTGACCAATAAAATTTTGGGACGAAACCCTAAAATATTTGATTTTTCTGAGTATTCGTTAGTTGGATGGAATAAATTACTTGAAAAATAACCTAATCTTCCATTTTTTTCCAGATATAATTTGTGAGCACCCCCCAATGATGAATTTAGTAGCCCTATACAATTTTTTTCCGTACATGCATGGCATAATATGTAGATGGATACTCACTTGTTCGTAAAGATAGACCGAGGCTGCGTGAAGATTTGCAATACTCTCGAGAACCATCCTGACATGAGCCATTGGCAGACCAGGTAAACGATTTTTCGTTACAAAACCGAGAGGTTTGAGATCCTCAAGAACGATCAAACTGGGTCCTTTGTTGATTTCGTTGGCGAATAAGCACTTCGGACCTATGGGTTTCCCGAGTAGTGCCTCTATTTTGGGCAAAATGTGGGAGAGCATTCTGTTCTCAGTCTCGAAGAGATTCTGATCCTGCACCAAGGACAAGCAAGGGCCCTCTTGTTCGGGCTCATTTTTTACAACTAGGCTGATCTCCTTCTGAATCATGCCCTGAACCGATTCGGTCGCGTTGCAACTTTTTTTGCGGCACGAATAACTCAATGTGATTCTGCACATATTGCTGAGGAAATTTTCCCCCTTCCCAACAACTGGAGATCGATCCTTGATCATCACGTTAATTACGCTTTCTTCGCCCAGTTTGAGGCGCAAAATGTTTTCGAAGAACATTGCATCCATCAACATGCCGTTTGCTTCCACTTCCGTCATTATGCGCGCTATGTAACACATTATAAGGGGTGCAAGTAAGTTATAAACGATTTACAAGAGAGGGCGTTACTGGTATTAAATCGTATCGGACAATAACTTAACCACCGTAATGTTATAGCGTCATCATTGGATTTTAGTTTTCAGTACGTCTCATTTTGGCAAAATGTAAACCACACAGTTTTTTTGAACTCCAAATATGTCGACTTTTGTGCCAATGAAACGTAATTTGCGGTAAGCTTTACTTCTCTGCTTCCATTTGAAAAAAAAAGCAGCTGAGGGTAATCGATTGCTGTCTGAGGCTTTTGGGGACCATGTTCTCTCAATCTCAACTCGTGAGTACTGGTTTTGGCCAGTGTTTTTCAACGTGTGGGTCGCGAGCTCCCAGGGGGGACACAAAGTCTTGCTCGGGGGGTCGCGGTTGCAGCCAGGTAAAAGTAAGAAGCAAGGGTTGTAGGTCCTACACTACAATAAAAATCCAATTTTAGTCAAAAGGCTGTGCCTGTTTATTTTTTAATAAGTTGTCGAGTCGTGGTTCTATTCTCGAGACGAAAATAACCAATTCATTTTCTAATTGGAGCCTCTTTCTCTTCTTAGTTTTTATGTTCACCATTGAAGAGAACGTTATAGTTCAGTAAAAGAGACGAAAACCCAGCACGTTTAGCGTAGAATTAGTATTTTTGATTGAAACTAGATGGTTGTATGCTGAAAGTAATCCCAATGAAATGTTGCCCCTCAACTCGCCCCAACCCTAAGGAATAGGGGTTGAACACTTAAAAATCGCCGTATCTCGATAGTTAATAGCCCGATGAAAAAATTATTCAAACAAAAGTTGTTGGGAATAATAAAATACGTATAAAGTTATCTGACGTCCGATCTCCTATCTTTGAAAATAGCGGCACAAAAACGCGGGAGCACCACTGACCCAGGCAAGGACGCTGCGATATGTCTTAATACATTCCCCACCATATTCCACTTTATATCCCCACCTTGGGGCACAAACATTGTTACTATTTTTGCACAATACGGCCCCAATTTTTACGAAAAATCCTATAATCCTTACTTGTACCCCAATAAAAAGAATTATTTGATCACTAAAACTGATCTTTGAATTCATAGGAGCAGTTGAGATTTTTTTAAACATATGGGCATATTCTATTATTTTGCAACTCCCAACCTTTTTTGCAACGCAATACAAAGAGGTATAACAATGAGATTGTGATAAAATTATTCTTCAAAAAAATATTAAACAAGCATGCAATGAAATGTTTTATACTGAAGTGATCATATCGACGTCTGGTTGTGATTTTCATACTGAATTTTCGAAAAACAATCGTAGTGAAGCCTTGTTGTGCCCTGTACTTGCCTAAAGTTAAGCTGAGTCACTTGAAATTTTTACAGAAATTTATTGAATAAATTGTGCATAGCAGTAAATAGGAATTTTTTAATTTGTTGAAACGTCTTCTTACAAATAATGTTTCGTAAATTTTTTTTCTGAAAGAGATTCTCTTTCAATTGCTTGCCATTCCTATGAAAAACAACATTCTTGAAATTCTCTGCGTATTTCTTGAGCTATTTTTATACGGGTTAAAAAAATTGCAAAATCAGAATTTGCGACACTTGTCCTGCCCCAAAGCATCTCCGGCGAAGAAAAACACGTGTCATAACGGTTCAGCGTTACCGCTTTACAGGGATCGAAAAAAATGTGCTTGTACACTTTGATGCATGAACAGTGGAATAGATTCCTGATATACTTTTATTGGAATCATCACAATGTAAAATTTCAAAAAATCTATTTTTTTGCGTTATCCGATAGTATAGTTGTTATGAACATGGACCTGGTATCACCGATTGATCGTAAGTAGACAATTTATATGAAAATGTCGAAATGTCGTTTTTCAAAATAGTGTACACTCTCGAAGGAAGAGTTTTTAAGCTATCCGTTGCAAATTTTGATACAACATTCTTCACACCATTCTTGATTTTGCCATGGAAGCTTTTTTTTAATCTTCATATATTTTGTAACGAAAAACTATCGAAAAAATGTGCTAAATTCAATACAATTTTTTTCAAGCCGCCACCATTTTCTCTAGTTTCATTTTTAAAAAATCTCCATAACAACATAGCGGCTTTTATATTGATTAATAATCTTTTTACAATTTTTTTTGCATATAGACAACTTTTACAAATACAAATATACACAAATTTTGTTGAAATACTATTTAATAATATTTTTACAATTTTTTTCCAGATAATATTTAGGGCCACAAACGTGCACATTTTTAAACGATTTTTTTTACATTTTTAACCGTACAAGAAATGTCAAAAAAAATAAACGTTTAATAATTTATTTTCTGTTCTTCATGAGCGCTTTGATTTGACATTAAAAAATCAGACTGATTAGCGTATTTTACCCATCGAAAAAAATCGCGAAAATAAGCTACTTTTCGACCGGTTACACTGTGATGATTCCTTAAGGCCTTAGGCCACAGTAATGGGTATAAAATCATGTGCGAATTTCACAATTTTTTTTCGTATGAAAAAGTGATTCACTCATAAAATTAGTTACACATCTATTTAGTATGAATATCAAGCTGTTATAAAAAATATATATATTTTTTCGTTGTACAAAATGGCCGACTACTCGAAACTTCTCGAAACCGCTTTTTTTCCAATTGGCGTAACAAATAACTTCCACAATTTTTACTCGATTTACTTCATATTTAAAAGTTAAATTCCTAATTTCATTTCGAAGTACGTACGGAATTTCTGACTAATCGAAAACTTTTCATTTAATGAGCAGTTTATGAGCAGTTATAACGAAATTTTTCACTGAAAATTCATTTCATAAGTTCAAATACCTACAACTTTTGAATAAAACAATATTTTTTAAATTCATTACGTACTTCTCTAAATGTCACGCCGCGGAGTGCCTAAAAAAAGATAACCAAAGAAAATATTAGCAGTCGGCCATTTTATACATCGAAAAAAAAACCTATAAGCTTGATATTCATACTAAATACATGTGTAATTAATTTTATGAGTGAATCACTTTTTCATACGAAAAAAATTGTTAATTTCACTCATGATTGTATACCCGTTACTGTGGCCTTAGGCCTTAAGCACAAAAATCTCTCCACGGCACATAAATTTGTTAGACCTCTCGTGAAGTTCAAAACATCAGCCAGCAATCAAGTGAAATAGTGACTAACTAATTTGATGAATGCCGTACATAATCACTTGCATTAATACACATATCAACAATCCAAAAAAAATATATATTTTTTTTCACCAACTACAAAAAGCCACAAACGAGAGAAATAAAAACCCACATTGATACATACACGGAAAAAAAAATATTGTCCAGTCTCAACGTACAGTCGTGGAACTGCGATAAAACTTTCGTTCAAGATGATAATATTGTTCCCAGACCCAAATGATTGCTTCTTTTCCTAAATGCGAAAAAATGCAAATTAAAAAAATTTCCGCACAAACCACACGTTTAGTTGCACACTTTTAACTGCAGACGACCAAAAGCAAACGATTATTTGAATTATTTGAACACTGTCACCTTTTCCGTGGAAAAGACACGGGCACATGTTAATAAAACAATGCACGTACCAAATCAAATCGAGCTATCAAATAACACCGACGTCTTTTCGACAAGTAAAAAATGATGTTTACGTTTCACGGAGTGCTCCTATGTCTTAAACGTTGTTGCAACTAATGCAGCTCGTGGGACGCTGACTTGAATCTTTATTAGAAACGTGATTCATACGTAGTCGGAGTACGGTCGGCGGCTCACTTATCGCTGACTTGACGGTGTAGGCAACATCAGTATACCTTGCTTTCCATTGTCACACTTTCGTTCACACTGACTGGCATATAATCAATTATTACTGCAGTCATTATCAATGACATACTTTCCTCTATACATTTTTGTATCGTTACACAAATTAATATACCCATACACACTCCAAAAAGTATACTTCTATTTGGATACATTTTACTTCCATGTAGATCGCGTGTATTTACCATCCACAACATATATGCATAAAAATTCGCCAACGCAAAGCATTTACGGAATATCCAAGTGGAGAAAAAGATAAGTAAAATATATTATTACGCGAGGAAATTAAAAAGTTACGGATTATTTTTCATTGCACACAAATTAATAATATTCACTGTTATTAATAAGGATGCATCGTAGACGTTTACAAATCGTCATAATTTAAGAGATCATCACAGTGTAAAATTTTCAAAAAATCGTTTTTTTTGCATTACCCGATAGCATACACGGTTAGAAACGTTGTGTCCAATTTTTAGATTCAAATTCGAATTATTTCGGTCGCTACAGCCTTTCTTACATAAAGTGATTGGAGCGTGAGATGCCGCACTCCCAATTTTAAACGCGTTTTTCTCGGAATGTTGTTTTTCAAAACGGTTGCCACTCTCAAAGGAAGAGTTTTCAAGCTATCCCTTTGAAATTTTAACAGAAGATTCTTCACGTCATTACTTATGTTGCTATGGAAGCTTTGTTTAATTTTCCTATTTTTTTTACGAAAAAGTGTCGAAAAAAGGCTAAATTTGATACTTTTTGTTAAAAACGCCGCCATTTTTTTAAATTTCACTAAAAAAAGCTCCATAGGAACATAGCGGCTTTCTTACAGATTAATAATCATTTTGAAATAATATTGAATAGTTGTTTTTAAATATTTGTTTCAGATAAAATTTGCGGCCGCAATCCTGGCCACAATGGGACACCATTATTTTCCACGCAATTTTCCGAAAATGAAAACTATGTTAAACAATAAATAAAGAAATTTAAAAAAAATCATTTTGTATTCTTAATCGGCGCTCTAATTTTTAAAAAAATTAGACCGATTAGCATATCCCATCCACCTAAAAAAAATCGCGAACATCGGCTATTTTTCGGGCGGTCACACTGTGATGATCCCTTGAGATAAAGCAAATTTCTGTGAAACGGGAATTCGAAAAATGTCCTTGAAGTTTAAGATTCAGCACGGAAGCATCTTATTCTCCGAATACTTTGTTGAATGCAATTTGCGAAAAATTGAACAGATTTGATAAACGCCCCATTCTGCGTCTTATTTATATTATTCGAAATAATTACAAAAGAGGCATTAGTCGGTGCTGTTAATTTTTCATATCCAATACCCAATAAATACTAATATAAAAGTACCGATGAGAGTTTTCTTCGAACGGAAAAATCGCGATAAAAGACTATCTTCCGTCCTATTTCATACAATGTACATCGTACGTTGTAAGTTTGTATTTCATCTTGTGAGTAATCATCTTGTGATAAAATTATATCACATTTTGTTTTATGTCATCTCATTCTGTGAGAACAGAATGATATTTAAATTTTCAAGTCGTTTCATCTCGTGAGTATAAAATTGTATAAAGATTTCCATTTAAGGGGCTACACCAGTGTGAATGCTAAAAACTTGGGTGATTTTCCGGAATTTTTTGGAAGAAAAGTACTCAATTAAATGTTTCGAAAAATTAAGAATATATTTGGCTATATTTGACCTATGTTACATAATTTTTTCATAGAAAAATATTGAGATCCAAGCGACTTATGCGCTGCCTTCGGAGGCGAAAGAAAAAAAAGTTCCTCCACTACTGACATGATTCCGGCCGATTGAGTAGCTGAAACCGAAAAACGAAAAATGTCGTTAAACTGGAAGGTATTTCCTATACAATGACGTAGGATTTTCGAAAAATATCAAAATCTAACAAAATGGCGTAGTTATGAAATAAAAAGTCTGTTTTCTTGCCTATAAAATGGTCGTTTTTTTCAATGCCAAATCGTCAATTTTCATCCAATCAAAAACATCCTACGTCATTGTAGAGTAAATATATTCAAGAGTAATCAGTTTAAATTTCAAGTCAATCGGATAATTGCTCTCTGAGTTACAATGTCAGCAAATTTGAAAAATCTCATTTCGACAAGAACGCGTTTAAAGATTTAACTATCGATTTTTGCAAGATAAAATGATATTTACCATAAAAGCTGCTAATCAGTTCAATATCCTTGAAAGTATAAACTGTCGAAAAAGGCAAAAAAAATCGCTTTTTGAAAGTGTCACACTGGCATAGGCCCTTAAGGCGGTTCTGTAGTTTGGGTCAAATCTTAGTAATTGGCTAAAATCTAAGTATGGTGTAGATATGACCATCATGGACGGATGCCCAAAAATTCAATTCGATTCACCGTTTAGTTCATGAGATAATTGCAATTAAATATGAGTAGTTTTGTACGCGATCCCTACACCTAACACGTAAACCGATAGCAGTTTGCTTGCATTTATCGATATAGGTTCTAAACGGATCTTAGGATTTCAAAATGAAAACACACGTGTACGCAGTACTATTGTAGGGTTGATTAAAAAAAATGCCAAACTTTGACCGTTTAGTTTCGGAGATATCGACTTACGAAAAGTGGTAATTTTGTTCCACACCGAACTCGGGCCCAACCATCTCTAACGGAATGGCAACAGTGTACGCTGCAGCCAGCTGATCGACGCGTGGTCTGGGAACTCGAAGCGTGTTTTTTTTCCCGAGTTCTAGTAATTCTGAGACGGATGTGAAATAAATTTATTCTGCAAACAAATTTAAATTGTTCAATTTATGCATGTATTTATGCATGTATTTGTCTTTGTTACAGCGAATCCAATTTAAACTGTCGGCAAGATGTTGTAAATCCACGATCCGACGTCCTTCGACAGCGAATTTTTGTTGCTGATCGTTGAGGTTATGGTTATTCTCATCGCGTTTAGCCGCATTTGCTTGACACATGGCTGCCACAGTTTTCAGTCTTTCAGCAAGCGCCTTTTTCTTGTAAACTTTCCTTTGTATCGCATTTAGGTTGACATTTTCACGCTGTTTTGTATTTATATAAAATATTTCGCGGAAGACGTATCGTAGGAAGCTCAACGCTATGACTGCAGGAAAATCGCGCTGTTGCCACGATTACAGCGCCGCTCTCTATACGAGTATGATACCTATCTATGCATGAGGTGCGAATGTGAGGGATATTTAGAGGGTACAAGCTCTGTCAAAAATGTACAACCAGCAGCATCGTATAGGCATTGGATGTTACTATACGCCTCGACCGAAACTTTTGGCTCATACGTGTACCTACAGAACTACCTTAATTTAATCTAGTGAGTATGAAATTATATTGTATAGCATCTCGTCAGCATAAAGTTATATTAGACTGACTGCCTTTAGAACGCAAGAATGTGCTCGCAACTGCCACATCATTGTATAGACGTACAGTGCTCGTTTGTTCAATCGCAGAGCTCACATTACACGTGCTCGACGCGTTCAAGGACGGTTCTGCTGCGGAGTATGTGATCACAAAGACTTGTCTTATCGGAGGAAAAATATACGAGAGCGATTTTTCACTTGTTTTTCTCGTCGCAGACAAATATGCCTCATTTTATGGAATTTAGCTCTAACTTGTTACGATATTAACACATTATTCATTCTATTTATAAAACGTTTCGTAATTGCTGGTGTGGAACGACACAATTGTATTGCATATTGAAACGTTACACGGCAATTTAGTATTACACAGTTGAACGGTAAAAATACCATGTTGAAATTGTAGAAAGTTTGGTCATTTTTTCACCACTAATACAGAATTGGGGCTGAAAAAAGTAGCAATAATAAACATACTTAAGGGGTTATACCAGCGTGAACGCTGAAAATTTGGGTGTTTTCGGGAATTTTTTTGGAAGAAAAGTACTCAATTAAATGTTTCGGAAAATTAAGAATATATTTGGCTATATTTGACCTATATTACATAATTTTTTCATAGAAAAATATTGAGATCCAAGCGACTTATGCGCCTTCGGAGGCGCCAAAAAAAAGTTCCTCCACTACTGATATGATTCCTGCCGATTAAGTAGCTGAAACCGAAAAAGGAAAAAAAAATGTTAAACTGCAAGGTATTTCCTGTACAATGACGTAGGATTTTCGGAAAATATCAAAATCTACCAAAATGGCGTATTTATGAAAAAAAGTCTGTTTTCTTGCCTATAAAATGGTCGTTTTTTTTTCAATGCCAAATCGTCAGTGTTCATCCAATCAAAAATATCCTACTTCATTGTAGAGTAAATATGTTCAAGAGTACTCAGTTCAAATTTCAAGTCAATCGGACAATTGCTCTTTGAGTTACAATGTCAGCAAATTTGAAAAATCTAATTTCGAGAAAAACGCATTTAAAGATTTAACTATCGATTTTTGCAAGATAAAATAATATTCACTATAAAAACTGCTAATCAGCTATACCTGACTTATATAATGGACTGTCGAAAAAGGAAAAAAATTGATTTTTTGAAGTGTCACACTGGTAAAGCCCCGTCAATAGTATTTTTTTAAGCTTCCATCTGTACAGGGTCCTTCCCCCTTAATACCTTGAACCTTGGTAATGTTAAAAAATGAACATTATCCGTGCGAACACCGAATGAATACCGAATGTTCAAAAATGCATATTTTTACAAATATATGTAAGAAAATACTTCGAAAACGTACGTTTAATATGACAATTATTTGAAAGCTAACAGTTGGTAAGAGTCAATCAGCTCCGTGCATAAGCATAGGGCGCTCCCCTTGTACTTCACCCCCGACGGCTAAACCCCATAACAACCTTAACATAAGCCTATCTCCAAGCATCCCTTACAGCTCGCAATGCACTTGTTTGAAAATAATCGGTATCATTTCTGTGCCACTTCAATTCAATTATGATTTCCTCCGAGTTTGAAGCTCAGTAACGGGTATAAAATCATGTGCGAATTTAACAATTTTTTTCGTATGAAAAAGTGATTTACTCACAAAATTAATTACACATCTATTTTGTATGAATATCAAGCTGTTAGAATGTATACATATTTTTTTTCGATGTACAAAATGGCCGACGACTAATATTTTCTTTTGTCTTTTTTTAGGCGCACCGTGGTGTGACATTAAGAGGCCAGTCCACTTTGAAAATTTCAAAATATCGATTTTTGTAAAACTGTTTTCGAAAGTACATACATTCAGAAATATTGTGTCAAAATAGGTCCAGAACTTGCCGATTGAGTTTAGGTAAGAGTTTTTCATAGTATAAACTTCAAACGCGTATTTCTCGAAGCAACGTTTTCAAAATCTAGCTCCATCGTATCGTTAAAACTAACAAACCGATTCTCTTGAAATTTGAACCATATATTGTAAACATGATTCGCAACAAGATGATTCTCGATCGTTTTAAAATTTTTATTTTTACTCTTTTTTTGTTGCGAAAAACTGCGAAAAAACGCGTTTGTTTAACTTTTTTCGTTTTTCATCTGTCATTTTTTTATTTTTTGATAAAACTTTATATCCGAGGGTCATTTTGTAGTTGGTGTCATACTGAATCTAATGGACTTTGATTTTTTTGTTTCAGACAAGCCGTTGTCCAGTTGTGATGGAGCTACCTAGCCCACCTATTTTTGAGGCGTTACGTTAAACTATAGTTTTTGTACTTAAACATGAATTACATTTTTTTTAATGTATTTCAAGACTTTATTTGTCAAGCCCAACAATTTTTATATTCACATCTTTTATAAAATCCTAAAAAAAATCGCGAAAATAGCCTTTTTTCGTGGCTCCAAAGTAGACTGGCCCCTTAAGCATCAACAATTGTTGACCTAGAACAAAAAACAAAAATTCTCGTCAATCTAAATTAGATTACCTATAGGAGTACGTACGGAATTGAAAAAATATTGTTTTATTCAAAAGTTGTAGGTATTTGAATTGAGTTGTAGGTATTTGAATGAATGTTCAGTGAAAATTTTCGTATAAAACTGCTCATAAAATGAAAGATTTTCGATAGTCAGAAATTCCGTACGTACTTCTCTGCGAAATGCAATTAGGAACATAACTTTTAAATTTGAAGTAAATCGAGTGAAAATTGTTGAAGTTACTTGTCACGTAAATTGGAAAAAAGCTGCTTCGAGAAAAACGCGTTTAAAGTTTTAGGTACTCCATGGCCGTGCCAGAGGTGGGCTTACGTTACACGCTCAAAGTCGGTGAAAAAAATTACTTGCTATAAATCGAACAGTAACTTATTCTTATGATGACAAAGCACCGTTTTAGCGAAAAAAAATCAATTTTTTTTAAAATTCTACTGTGGCCTTACCCCTTAAGGAGATACATGTGTGTAGAAGGGTTGAAAACCATTGAAATTCGATCGAAATCGGTAACGAAATATTTGTTGCATATTGTTTTCACTGAAATATAGTTTTTATAGAGTATTTGTGTGTCACGGTTCTACACGATTCACATTTAGGACCTCGTTGTCTCTCCATCTGGTCTATCAATAGATTTCACATGTGTACCTCGGACCTCGGCCAGACCTAATCTCATTTTCCAGTAATCTTTAGCTACAAACTCTCTGTCTCTTTGTCTTTTTATCCCTAGTCCCACGAGCTTCGTTACGTTCGCTCATGACATCCCATTCTTATTATGCCCTTTCATTTTATTCGTGCTCCTTTCTTCGCGACCCCTTTCATCTCTAATCTTCAATCAGTTCAGACGTGCATTCCCGGACGAATAAGGAGTACCATTAAATTCACCTCGACTATCATCTTTGCAGTGTTCTTTTAGACGCCCGCTTGACTACCCCATTTGCAATAAGAGCTAAAGAAAATATTTCTATGTCTGGGTATTCGTACCAACGGATTTCTTTGTGGCTCTTTCTCTTCTCATCAATTTGTAAATTCAAAAATCCTGAGGCACCGGATGTCTATTGGTTCTGCTTCTCCATTTGTTCGTCGAAACAATGAAAATATCAAGACAGTCCATCGTTACTAAATATTGAAACTTACAAATATTTTGTTCATCTGCCATTGCGAAAATAGCTGTACGAAATAAAAAACAGAAAATCGGAGAAATATATTTTAAATCGTGTGCATGCGTTGCGGCGTTTACATGAGAATTTTGGTTGGTATTTTGACAAGTTTTCTAAAAAATGTTTAGTTTTTTCGCTGCCGTTTTATCTCGTCTATATTTACTTCTATAGTCTATATTTTATTTTGTAAAGAGATTAGAACTGAAAAATTGACGATTGGTTTAGGGCCGAAGAGCGGTGAGTGCAAAAGCATTCCTATATAACCTTACGTTTAACCTCAAATTTCGCAATTGCTGCCATGAGCGATAACAACCTGTACTTATTTTTATGGCATACATTATTTAAAAAAAAAACGTATTTTATAAAAGCTTTCGAAATTACGCTAGAACGGAAATCAACAGTTTGAAGAAAAAAATACCCTACGTGAAACAAAACAGCGTAGCTTTATAGGTATTGAGAAACCGAAAATATGATTTTTTCTTGCCGTATTGAAATATGATGAAACATTTATATCGTTAGGTATCGAGAAACCAACAATATGAATTCTGCTTGCATCGATTGCGTGCATAAAAAATTCAGATTTTCAGGTAGCGGCATGCCATAAATATAGATTTTGTACATTGCTCGGAAATATTGAAAAATTCGTATAATTGAATATCAAATGAAGAGCAATTGAAAGTCTGACAAATATCTTTCTCTTCTGTCTCCATTGTTTTAAGTCGTTACCCCCACTTGTAGCGCAAAAAAGGCCTTTTTCATGAATTTTTTTAAAGAAAACTACAATACCTTTTTAATCGATCAATATACCATCTTAAAGAACACATCTTGAAGAACTTTCAGTAATTTTTTCATTGAAAAATATTACATTGTTTAGTGGCAAATGGCCGTCAATGAAATAATGTTTTTATATACACGGAGTGCGGTGACCAACATTGCGGCGAAGTGGATCATCTGAAAAGAAAACGCGGATGGATTTAGTCAAATATAAGTATAAACTAGTCTTTAATTGAAGGATTTTAAAAAATATTCATTTTTCACAAAATGGCGGACAGTCAAAGTTAATGGTTCGATTTTAACGAAAAAAACGGCCGTTTTTTGGCTATAAAACGGCCATTTTTTTCGAAAAAAAAAAAATCGAACGATTAAAGACTACATTTTTATGTATTAAATAAGCTTGCAAAATTTCAAGAAGATCGGTTCATTAGTGTTCGAGTAATCTTGGTCACCGACTTCAGAAATGCCATTTTGAGAAAAACGCGTTTAAAGTTTCAATTTCAGTTTACACGAAGAAAATATTTTTTTTTGTAAACTTACATAGAATCATCTATTCCGGACCCATACAGAAGTATGGGCCCGGATACTTATACTTGAAAAAAATGCAAAAAAAAATCGATTTTTTCAAAATCGCAAGTGGGGGTAACCCCTTAATAAAATATGCACGACAGCTATCACGCGAAAAAGTGCTGCGCCATATTTTTGTCACCTCAAATCTTGACATCTTGGCTGGTGTGATTTGACTTTTACTTTTATTATTTCTGAGAAGATATTCATAAACGTATAAGGGAACGATTCATACGTACATCGGTTTTTAAAATAAATTTTACAAAAATTAAATGTTTCACTTTTATTTTTCACTTCGATTCACTTCGCACGCCGCTGCTCACATCATTTCCTCCAAGACAGGCTGTAGCGACTGAAATTATTCGAATTTTGCCCCAAAAATTGAACAGCATGTTTATAACCGTCTATACTTTCGGATAATGCAAAAAAATCAAGTTTTTCGAAAATTTTACACATTCCTCAATAGTTACTTGAAATTGATGACTCTTGACATAGATTTGGTATGCTCGAATTTCAAATCATCGGCACGTTGTTAAAAAAAATTATTACAAAAATCGACGATCGTCAACGATTGGTATTTATTGTTAACTCGAATAACCTGTTTGGTTTTTATATTTCAGACGGACTGTTTAAGCTGGAGAGTGTCCACCGCCAAACGTCGCGAAAAAAATTCATCATCTGCCGACGGCCATGTTTTTGTTTTTTTTTTCTGTATTTTTTAGTAATTTTTTTTAAAGGCTCTCAATATATGTCCCTTTGTGTTGAAAAAATGCGTTTCTATCTCCCAACCGTTTTCCAGAAAAAAATCGGAATTTGGCCATTTTCTTCGGGCCTCTAGGCCCCTTAAGCAGTGTTGTGCATGGCCAATACTCGGAGCGGTGACCGCTTAGCCGTGCACCGGCTTGCGCATCAACCGGTGAGCGGAAGGCCAATCCTTCTGAGATCTTGGTGTGGATACCTGATTAAAAGTCTGTACATCAGAGAACATGAAGAATATGGTGCCGCCTATGCAGGTACGGGTTTTCTACAGTTTTCCCGTACCCTTGGCAACTGCGGTATAGTGTAGCTTAAGGTAGTACGAGCGCGCGATCTTGATTTCTATAGATTTTGTTCAAATTTTAACCAGACATTGTTCATATCATTATGCATGATTGAGTGAAATTTGAGAACAGTCGACTATTTAGATTGGGAGATAATGGGTTTTAAAATCGCAACTTTTAACACAGCGGGGTCTGCATTGAAATTCAGACAAAATAATTTTCCGTAAAAAATATTTGTCCCCTATAATAAGAAGACATATGGCAACACCGCATCGTTCCACGTGTCCAATGACGTGAGTTTGCGCGGCATATTTAAAATAATACTTCAACACAAATTTTGATTTTGTAGTAATTTTTAATCGGACAAATTGTTTTATTAGTTATGAATTAACCAACACTTTTATTTGTTAATGAAGATAACATAAACAATGTAAAATATTAATATTTATAACGCAAGTATTTTTTTAGGATAATATTTTTTAACTTTAGGAACACGATAATTTTTTGTCTCGAAATATTGAAAATACTGTTCTGCGGTGTTGCCACATGTCTTCTTATTATCGGGGACAAATATTTATTACGGCGAATTATTTTGTCTTTACCGAACGTTTTTAGCAAAACTGAATAGTAAAGTCTCTTTCCCTAACTAGTTTGCTATTTAAACATAATTTTTTTTCATAATTTGTAAACACAATAGAATGGTACGTGGTTTTGAAATTTCACTGAAACATGCATAAAGCTATGAACAATGTCTGGTTAAAATTTGAATAAAATCTATATAAATGAAGAGTGCGAGCTTGTTCTATCTTGAGGGGCTATACCAGTGTGAACGCTGAAAATTAGGATGATTTTCGGGAATTTTTTGGAAGAAAAGTACTCGATTAAATGTTTCGGAAAATTAAGAATATATTTGGCTATATTTGAGCTATATTACATATTTTTTTCATAGACAAATATTGAGGTCCAAGCGACTTATACGCTGCCTTCGTAGGCGCCAAAAAAGTACCTCCACTGCTGACATGATTCCGGCCGATTGAGTAGCTGAAACCGAAAAACGAAAAATGTCGTTAAACTGGAAGATATTTCCTGTACAATGACGTAGGATTTTCGAAAAATATCAAAATCTAACAAAATGGCGTAGTTATGAAATAAAAAGTCTGTTTTCTTATCCAATCAAAAATATCCTACGTCATTGTAGAGAAAATATATTCAAGAGTACTCAGTTTAAATTTCAAGTCAATCGGATAATTGCTCTCTGAGTTACAATGTCAGCAGATTTGAAAAATGTCATTTCGATAAAAACGCGTTCAAAGACTTAACTATCGATTTTTGCAAGATAAAATGATATTCACATAAATGATATAAATGATAATGATATTCTTGAAAGTATAAAATGTCGAAAAAGGCAAAAAAATCGATTTTTTGAAAGTGTCACACTGGTATAGCCCCTTAAGACGACTATGGTCGCAACGGAAGTGAGGTTCGATTAGCGAATTGCGGGTAGGGAGTTGATAGGAATGGGTTCAATTGGGGCGGGTAATACACAAAAGTCCGCAGAAGTATACGTTGGAATACGAAAAACAAAATAAAACTACTTTCTGAAGACTGAAATAAGGATATTTCATGTGCACGAAGTTAACAAACAGCCGAATAAATACGCAAAGTTCTCAATTATTCAGAGCGACGCGAGACTCGCGGCACCCCTATATATAACTTCATTACCGCGTTGCGGTAAATCAGAATTAGCCAGTAGGGCAGAGAAAATACGAGTAATCCAGCTTATAAAAAAAAACGAGTCAACGAAAGGGAGCAACTGAAAAGCGTGTTCTACTTTTTGTTGTTCTCTTTTTCTTTTCGTAATCACATTGAGGTGGGAGGCCGACGAGGCAGGTAGCGCAAGGCTTGATTTCGATGTTGAGAATAAAAGTATAAAGAACTCTGAGCCGTTCCCCGTTCGTGTGTTCTGCGGTGGTCATAAATAAATTAATTCGCTCTGCGGCTAATTGACAAATCGGTAATCTTGCGGTCCGTTACGTCCGAAATCGTAACTGATGGCGCAATAAAAGAGAGCCGTCCTGCTTCACGAAGGTGTACGAGAAACGTAAGAGGCGTGGATGAAGCGATGGAGAGAGTGAGAGCGAGGAAGGTAGAGAGACCCAGGGAGAGGCCAACCCTCGCCATAGGTGGTCGTTTCCGTTCAGGAAAAATCGAGCGAAAAGTACGTGATGGATCCCTAAGTGTTGATCGAAGGTACTATCCAGGTACTATGTTGTGTGTGTGTGTGTGTGTGCGCGCGCGCCTCTGTGCGTACTGAATTATAATAAATATATTAAATAAACATATAATATGTTTATAATAATTATTGTGACCAACGCGGTGTGTGCACGGAGAAAACAGGGGCCTCGAAGTTTAGAATTAATACTATGCTTATAAAAAAAATATCATTAAGGGGAGATATACATCTACGGGTGGGGAAATTGCACTAGGGCTTTGGTCGGGCCCATATAAAATTTCCCTAACTTTAATAGAGCCTTAATCGGGTAGCCTCACATGGGCCCTTAGTGGCCGGTCACACTTTGCTACTGAAGGCCATTAAAGGGAGAATAATGAGGGCCTTCAAGGATGCCTGAACAATGCCTCATGGAAACCATGGTGTGTCCATAAGTTATCCTTGTCAATGGATATGCTCACGTGTGTGTAAATGTATGGGTTTCTGCGTATATGTGTCCACTTATATAAGGTCAAGGTACACTGCCAATTTTTAAATTTTACTTAAATAGGATCTATTTAAATGAGATAGGTTTTTTCCTTGTCTCACGGCCTACTACGATCTTATTTGTTTTAAAGATATTTTTTTATTCGTTTCAGCTATTCTTTTTAAATATCAAATATATTCAAATCGAATAAATAAAGATTCGATTCAAATAAATCTTTATTTGCTTACAATGTACACATTACATCTAAGTGGACTATGTGCATAAAATATTGCATAAATCCAAAACGAAATTGAGCTCTTAATTGAGAGTTTACCACAATGATTTTGTATCGTAATTCGTCATGCCCTGGCCTTTCGGAATGATTTTTTTCGAAGAAAATATTTCACCTATATGGGTATGGCATAAGAGACCAAATGAATTCCTATAATTATTTGTTGTATCGCATAAATTATATCAATTAGTCAATATCATTATGATAATTAGAGAGTTTTATCGAATAACATGCACATAACCTATATATATATATATATATATATATATATATATATATATATATATATATATATATATATATGTAGTGTAGTCAACCATTTTTCTATTTAATTGAACTAATGGTCTGTCTTCATTGCAACACTCATATGAAAGGGGTGTGGGGGTAGAGAGGGTGGAGAGAGAGAGAGGAATTGTATATATATATATATATATATATATATATATATATACAATTCCTCTCTCTCTCCACCCTCTCTACCCCCACACCCCTCTGATATGAGTGTTGCAATAAAGACAGACTATTAGTTCGATTAAATAGAAAAATGGTTGATTCTACGAAAATTCTATTTAATTAAAATTTTTAAAAATCAAATAGATCCATTTAGCGAATTCAAGTAAATTGTTTTTTGAACAGATAAGTCCTATTGTGGCAATCCCTATAGGGATTGCCACTATAGGGATTGCCACAATAGGACCCGCAAAGACCCTTATTATGCCAACCCCTGTCGGAATTGCCATATGAGGGCCTTCAAGGGCTTACTTGAGGCTTCCCTGATAAGGAAGCCCTTAAAGGCCCTTATATTTATCAGGGCTGCCCTGTCAATTTTCCGCACGGGTAGGAGCCGGAAAAAGGTCATATTTGTGCATTTTTTCAAGCAAAACTATTTGAAATTTCGGATTGGGGTTTTAATTATCTAAAAGTATATGCATTCAAATATATGTTCAATTTTCTTTATTTAAAAATATCAATAATATACAAGGATATTGTATGATCCTTGGAGCGTCGTAAAAAAATCTGCGTATACGGTACCCACTGGCGTTTCTTCAAAAATCAGCTGAAAAAAAACCAAAAAGATTATTAAATGAGATACTATAATCGAGTGCTTGTCATAGCCGATTTTGAAAATATCGATTTATGACAAAATGGCGGACGTTTGAACATAAATAGTGATTTTTGGGCCAAAAATTAGTTATTATTTTGCCTATAAAACAAAAACTAAGTAACGGAAAAAAAATCCTATGACAAGTACTAAATAATGGTGTATACAATTACCACAAAAAACCTCAAGGCAATCGGTTCATTGGTTTTCGAGAAATGTTGTGTACCGATTTGAAAAGCCTGTTGGCTCGGCGCCGCAAAACACGTTTCACTTTCTCGGCTGTAACTGGCTTATTTATCGAAATATTAACTTGCCGTTTTTACCAGATATTCTGGAGACCTCAAACTTCAAGAAAATGCAACAACAAAAAATCGATTTTTTCGGCCATCTAGGTGTATATCTCCCCTTAAATACCAAAAAGTATTGAATGGAAGATAAAAATTGTAATTATGGTATAGTAATAATGAAGAATTTTAAATTTTAACATACGATATGTCACGTAAACTGATACAAATAATACATTTTATTCGGCATATTGTAATTTTTTGTAGTATTCAAAAAATATTTTGCCCACGTGATTGGAACAATTAGTTTCCAGTATCCTACCAAAAGTACGATATAAAGAGTCACATTTTACTAATAACTTCGTAGTATTTTTCCCTATATGCCGAAGATTTATGCTATGCGTATAGTGAAATCTATTTATACACGAAGATTCATGCTATACGTATGGTAAAATCCATATGAAAATATGGCATATAGGGCTCAGCAAATAGGACTCGCGCCTATGCGAGAATAGTTTCAAATGTAATATGCACGCATCATTTTTACTATACGGTGTGAGAATCTTTTTTACACTTCTTTAACAACAAGACTTAGAATTCCGAACTGGCAGTAAGCTGCTATACTTTTCTAGCACTGAATATTAGAATTCTGGCAACCAGTATTAGAATTTGAGGCCATATTTTTCTCCGTGTGCATATATATATACCACCTGTCCCATTTTAATCTTACATCTGATTTATCTCGAAAAACACTGCTCCGATCAAGTATTGATCGTAATAAAACTTTTGAGGTTCAAAGGGGGATGATGAAAAAAAATCTTTTTTGGTCCAAAATTCAAAATGGCGACATTGAGACGGTCGTCACGTATTTAAAAAAATGGGTACATGACGTTTTTTCCGCTAAAAGATTTGTCAGGCCAACACTAACAGCTTTGGGTAGGAACATTTTTTTGGTAACGTTCATAATTTTTAGGTTAGAACACAATTTTTGACCTTTTTAGCGTTGCCCAGGATGTACGACGAGGAGGTAAAGTCACGTTCGGGTTTGTTCGATACCCCAAACAAACCCAAACAAGAATTAAGTGTCAGTGGCTCGTCCCTTTCGTCATCAAACAAACTCACACCCACACACACTCGCACAAATACAGTAGGGACATTGAAGACTTTACCTCCTCGTCGTGCATTCTGAATAGAGCTAAAATAGTAAAAAATGGTGTTCTGACTGACAAATTATAAACGTTATCAAAAAAAAAAAAAATTCCTACAAAAATTGTTAGTTTTGGCCCGACACATTTTTGGTGAAAAAAGTCATGTTCCTATTTTTTTAAATATGTCGGCCGTCTCAACGTCACCATTGTGAATTATGGACGAAAAAAAAATTTTTTTTAACGTCACCCTTTGACCCCTAAAAGTTTTATTGTACTCAACACTTGATCGGAGCAGTGTTTGGGCGCAGTACTATCTTTTCGTATTTATGTATCGCGCGCGAATGGTAGTTGACCGAATAGTCGCACTTCCGTGGGAGCGCTCTCGGAGGCTTGCGAGGAAGACGGGTGTCCGGGAGACAGAAGCGACTCAGGCGAGCAACAAGACACACGTCTCATTTTTCTGTTGTATTTTCTAACCTCCATCATGTATCTTAAATAAAGTCATATTCTAAATAAGAAAACGATCGGGAGTGGTGTCGAAACATTAAGAAGACATTCAATTCCCGACAAGCAGTATTTTCCGAGATGAATCAGGTGTAAAATTAAAATGGGGCACCCGGTATATATACATGCACACGAACACCTATATGTATAAATAAATGTGTTTGCCCGGGGGAAAAAAGTATTCGCCAAGTACAGTTTACCGAAAAAACTCTTCCAAAAAAAGAAATTTTTGCAGACTACTTCATTTGATAGCTTATTTTAGATGTATTTTATTTGATTTTTACAAGCGTTTATTCAACTTGACTTGGTGTGAGATGCAAAACGGAAAATCGATATTGCATCCACTTCCTGACTACTTAGACCTCTGAAATTTTGCAAACATGCATCTAAGAGGTGACAACGCATGATCCAACTTAAAAAAAAGCGCTGCGAAAAGCTTACAGCAAAGAGACCTTGCAATAATGAAGCGTTAGCAAAACTGAACAGAATGAGGAACATTGAATAGAACTACACGGAAAGTGCATGAGAACATATGAATTGGCTCTGAGTGCTCTCGGATCGCAACATCGTTAAAAGGGTTCAATAGGTAAAATTGGTTAAAAGGTAAGGTCCAATAGGTCGTGAGCCAACATCTATGATAGATGCCACCGTTTACAGTTCTCGAGGACTTCTCCTGACAGTCAACCAATAACACCGGTTCGTTTGGAAGAATTAATCCCTCTTTGCAAAAATTTCCGAGCTCTAGTAAAATCAATTGAAGAGTAAAAAGTAGAAAATAATTTACATGTGAAAAAATTGTTTTCAAAACAAGCTCATATTAAATGTACTAAAAAGTAGAAAATAATTTATATGTGAAAAAAATTCTTTGTAAAACACGCTTTTGTTTAATGTACTAAAAAGTAGATAATATTTTTTTTACCAAGTTACCTACATGTAACTATAAATAAAAACTTGGGGCGCTAAACATTTAGACATATAATCTTTAATTTACATAAATCCGTTAACATATCAATTGTATTTAATTTACTGTAAAACAACCTTAGATTTCTTAAATAAAAATCCTGACACTGAGTATAAACGTATGATAATAATTTCTCTAATTACTATTATGCCAAATTCAATACCGTTAATGAAACTAAGTTGATCAAATTTATTAAACGTTTAAAAAGTTGAACGCCACAAGCTTTTATTTATAGTCACATATAGGTGAATTATAAAAAAATTATTTTCTTCTTTTTCGTACATTAAGTAAAAGCTTGCTTAAAAATAAAATGTTCACATATACATTTATATATTTAAATAATCGATATTATTGAAAATTTCCTACGAATGCGAATATATCGAGGTGTATAAATACTGTTTCACAAACTGTGTACACACACACACACATACACGTTACCGCCGTTGTGGTGAAAGGGCGAAAGGAGAGTACCGCATAAAGGAGGGCAAATGGCCAAAACGGTAATGCACCATTACAAGAGAGATCTCTTTCATTATATAACTCTCGAAAACCGAGAGCACGTGAAGAGCGTGGAAACGAGAGAGGGATGCATAGGGTAGCAGTGAGAGGATGAGAAGTTTCCTTTTCCAATTTTGCTCTCGAATTCCGTGTTCGTTCTGACATACCTGGCGCATCTCCCGAATTTTTTATTGAATTCGATCGCAACTCTAATTTATACGCCTCTCTCCTTTCTCCCGAAGGAAGTTTCGGGATGCTCGGATGGACACGTGCCATGAACTGGAACAATTAAAAAAAGTTTTCAATTAATCCAGGCTCGATGGTGTAATTTGGGCAATTGAATCGTTTTTATTCAGCGCCTTCGCTGTGCTACTGTAAAAATCATAGGAAATTCGTTGGAAAGAAGAGCCGGAAAACGAGTTAAGGGGCTATGCCAGTGTGAACGCTGAAAATTTGGGTGATTTACGGGAATTTTTTGGAAGAAAAGTACTCAATTAAATGTTTCGGAAAGTTAAGAATATATTTGGCTATATTTGACCTATATTACAAAATTTTTTCATAGAAAAATATTGAGATCCAAGCGACTTATGCGCTGCCTTCGGAGGCGCCAGAAAAAAAAGTTCCTCCACTGCTGACATGATTCCGGCCGATTGAGTAGCTGAAACCGAAAAAGGAAAAATGTCGTTAAACTGGAAGGTATTTCCTATACAATGACGTAGGATTTTCGAAAAATATCGAAATCTAACAAAATGGCGTAGTTATGAAAAAAGTCTGTTTTCTTGCCTATAAAATGGTCGTTTTTTTCAATGCCAAATCGTCAATTTCCATCCAATCAAAAATATCCTACGCCATTGTAGAGTAAATACATTCAAGAGTACTCAGTTCAAATTTCAAGTCAATCGGATAATTTTTCTTTGAGTGACAATGTCAGCAAATTTGAAAAATCTCATTTAGAAGAAAACGCGTTTAAAGATTTAACTATCGATGTTTGCAAGATAAAATGATATTGATACGAATGATATAAATGATAATGGTATTCTTGAAAGTATAAACTGTCGAAAAGGCACCTTGAGGGGCCAGGCCACTTTGAAAATTAAAAAAAATCGAAAGCAAGGAAGACTTGCAGAAATTGACGATGATGAGCAATCAGAAGGGATTTTGTACGGTGCAGGAATTGCCGATTGAGTTTAGGTAAGAGTTTTTCATAGCATAAACTTCAGAGGCGTTTTTCTCGAAACAATGTTTTCAAAATCTAGCTGCATCGTATCTCTAAAACTAATAAACCGATTCTCTTGAAATTTCAACCACATATTGTAAACATGATTCGCAACAAGATGACCCTCGATGGTTTAAAAATTTTTATTTTTACTCTTATTTTTGCGAAAAACTGCGGAAAAAACGCGTTTTTACAAACTTTTTTCGTTTTTCATCTGCCATTTTTTAATTTTTTTGATAAAACTTTATATCCGAAGATCATTTTGTACCTGGTGTCGTACTGAATCTAATGGACTTTGATTTTTTTGTTTCAGACAAGCCGTTGCCGAGTCGTGATGGAGCTACCTAGCCCACCTATTTTTGAGGCATTGCGTTAAACTATAGTTTTTGTACTTGAAAATAAATAAAAATGAATTAATTTTTTTTTTCGTTGTATTTCAAGACTTTATTTATGAAGCCCAACAACTTTTATATTGATATCTATTATAAAATCCTCAAAAAAAAATCGCGAAAATAGTCTGTTTTTCGTGGCTCCAAAGTGGACTGGCCCCTTAATATTCGCGTTTATGCTTGTCGGGATTATTCGCGATGGGCATAACATGCGTGGCCATTTCGTCTCCCTCTGATGTCGCAAGCAGGTACACGAGAAAGGCACGAAGAGAGCCGAGCCTTTAGTCCAGTAACAGAGACGAAAACCCAGCACTTTTGAGCATAGAATATGAATTTTTGACTGAATGTAGACGGTTGCATACTGAAAGTAATGCCAATAAAATGTTGCCCCTCAACTCGCCCCAACTCTAAGAAGTAGGGGTTGGAACCTTAAAAATAGCCGTATCTGGATAATGAATAGCCCGATGGAAAAATGTTTCAAACAAAAGTTATTTGGAATAATAAAATACGTATAACGTTGTTCGACGTCCAACCCCCTATCTTTGAAAATAGCGGCACTAAAAAGATTAGAAAATTCGGGTTTGATGCGTGTGCGAGCGGGGTAGACATATCGCTGCGTCCTTGCCTGGGTCAGTGGTACTCTCGCGTTTTTGTGCCGCTATTTTCAAAGATAGGGTTTCGGGCGTCAGACAACTATATACGTATTTTATTATTCTAAACAACTTTTGTTTGAAACGTTTTTTGATCGGGCTATGAATTATCGAGATACGGCTATTTTTAAGTTTTCAACCCCTATTCCTTGGGGTTGGGGCGAGTTGCGGGGCAAAATTCCATTGGGGTTACTTTCAGCATGCAAGCATCTAGCTTCAGTAAAAATGCTAATTCTACCCTAAAATAGCTGGGTTTTCGTTTCTTTTACTGAACTATAACGTTTTCTTCAATGGTGAATATAAAAACTAACAAGGAGACAGTACGGCAGTCGGATATTTGTAATTTTTCGTACTCATGGTACGTGAAGTTCAGAGCTCGAATATTAATATCCCAAAGCAGTTCGACGCCATATTCAGAAATGTTCGAGAAAATTGACTTTGAAGTTTTCGAGCGCATTCTTATCCCACAAAGATGCAACAATATTCGAACCGGGCTCGTGGCGTACCCGGTAGCGCTCGAGTCTAGTAATCGCGGGGTCGCTGGTTCGAGTCTCACTTCGAAATTTTTTTTTTTCATTTTTTTTTTAATTCGCATACCTCCGTCATTTAAATATCCCGATAAATTTTTGTTGTATATAATCACATATTATTATATATAATTAATATAATATATCTATATATGTTTATATATGGACAAAATCCATATATAGTTATTTATGTACAAAATTCATTATAGTTATACATAATTATATATTTTCTCATATATGATCATATATTATTTATATATAACAATAGGTGATTATTTATAAAAAAATAAATAAATAATCCCGGGATAAAAATCATAAAATCTATGCTAATTCACATATATGTAATTATAATTGTCAATGATAAATGCAAGTCTTATTTTTGATTATCTCTTGCTTGAAATTGCGAATCTTCATGAACGTGAATGAAGTTTGTTTTCCGATCGATGTATTGAAAAAAAATTGCGAATGTAACAATGCAGCGTTTGTACGGTGTGCGAGATGCCGTGAAAATTACTGTTTTCCTTGTTTTTACGATGGTTATCACTCTGGCTCGTGTAACATTACACCCGATGTATAAAACAAACGAATACAGACCGAATAATAAAGTATTCAATTCCTTACCCGACGTTTTTCATTTTCATCCTAAAAATGTTGTTGGTTATAAATATTGATACTTGAAAATGTATGTTTATAATCAAGAGATAATTAAAAATATGACGCGTTTTTTCATTTAAAAAAATGAAAAAAAAAAAAAAAAAAAAAAAAAATGTCGAAATGAGACTCGAACCAGCGACCCCGCGATTACTAGACTCGAGCGCTACCGGGTACGCCACGAGCCCGGTTCGAATATCGTTGCACCTTTGTGGGATAAGAGTGCGCTCGAAAACTTCAAAGTCAATTTTCTCGAAAATTTCTGAATATGGCGTCGAACTGCTTTGGGATATTAATATTCGAGCTCTGAACTTCGCGTACCATGAGTACGAAAAATTACAAAAATCCGACTGCCGTACTATCCCGTTGTAAGAAGAGAAATAGGCTCCAATCAGAAAATGATTTGGCTATTTGCGTCTCAAAAATAGAACCCAAATCGACAACTAATTAACAAATACACACGCACAGCCTTCTCACATCTTCTGACATTGTTGTATTTTTATTGTAGTGTAGGACCTACAACCCTTGCTTTTTACTTTTACCTGGCATGCGACCGCGACCACCCACGCAAGACTTTGCGACCCCCCTGGGGGGTCGCGACCCACACGTTGAAAAACACTGGCCTAAACCAGTACTCACGAGTTGAGATTGATAGAACATGGTCCCCATAAGCCTCAGACAGCAATCGATTACCCTCAGCTGCTTTTTTTCAAATGGAAGCAGAGAAGTAAAGCTTCCCGCAAATTGCGTTTCGTTGGCACAAAAGTCGACATATTTGGAGTTAAAAAAGACTGTTGTTTACACTTTGACAAAATAAGACGTACTGAAAACCGAAACCCAAAGATGACGCTGTAACATGAAAGTGGTGAGGTTATTGTCCGATGCGATTGAATACCAGTAACGCCCTCCCTTGTAAATCCTTCAAAACTTACTTGTACCCCTAATAATGTGTTACATTGCGCGCATAGTGACGGAAGTGGAGGCGAACGGCATGTCGATGGATGTAAAGTTCTTCGAAAATATTTTGCGCCTCAAACTGGGCGAGGAAAGCGTGATTAACGTGATGATCAAGGATCGATCTCCAGTTGTCGGGAAGGGTGAACATTTCCTCAGCAATATGTACAGAATCACATTGTGTTATTCGTACCGGAAAAAAAGTTGCGACCCGACGGAATCGGTTCAGGGCATGATTCAGAGGGAGATCAGCCTAGTTGTAAAAAATGAGCCCGAACAAGAGGGCCCTTGCTTGTCCTTGGTGCAGGATCAGAATCTCTTCGAGACTGAGAACAGAATTCTCTAGCACATTTTGCCCAAAAAAGAGACTCTACTCGTGAAACCCGTACTTCCGAAATGCTTATTCGCCAAAGAAATCAACAAAGAACCCAGTTTCATTATTCTCGAGGATCTCAAACCTCTCGGTTTTGTAACGAAAAATCATTTACCTGGGCTGTCAATGGCTCATGTCACGATGGTTCTCGAGAGTATCAACCCCGAGTTTTCGAATCGTTTTTGTGCCGCTATTTTCAAAGATAGAAGGTTGGACGTCAGATAACTTTATACGAATTTTATTGTTCCAAACAACTTTTGTTTCAAATTTTTTTTGATCGGGCCATTAATTATCGAGATACGGCGATTTTTAAGTTTTCAACCCCTATTTCTTAGGGTTGGAGTGAATTGAGGAGCAAACTTTTATTGGGGTTACTTTCAGTATGCAACCATTTACCTTCAGTCCATAATTCATATTCTAAGCTAAAAAGGTCCGGGGTTTTCGTCTCTTTTACTGGACTACTTGTACAGGTCGTCACGTACGTAAACGCACGTACGCAAGTTATGGCAGGACGGAAACGCGAGTTTTCCCATACATATGTATCACTGGTATAAATATATAAATGAGAACCGGGGTAGGATGGTGCAATAGACGGAAAAGGGCATTTTTGCAAGGCCAAAAGCCAACGTTTGCGTTATCACAAGGGACGATAACTTACGTCTATATTATAGTGTCATGAGGCGATGGGAAAGGAAAAAGTCGCCGATGTGCAGTAATTGGAACCACGATACGAAACTGCACGACCAGCAGTACATGCGAAGGCAATTTAGAGAAATGAAAACAATACAAAATTGCACAGTATTGATACGTTATAAAAAAATACAATACAAAATTGTACGGTGCTCTTCCCAATTTTCTATTATATTCTTTTGCAGCTATTGCATATTAGATACTTTTACGTTACGTATACAAAACGCCACAAGCCACGTATGTTTTACGATTCCCATAAATTTCATGGGTAAACTGCGTAAATTGTACTCCCCCGTGCGATTTTTTGTTGTAAAAGTGGAAAGGTCATGCGGAGGCAATAGCCTTGTTTTCATTCGATCTTCATGTCATCTTCTTTCGGTGCGTATCTTATGCAATCGCAAGTTTTACTTAAGTTCGGGTATTACTTAAAGGGTTAGGCTACTTAGCGACCCGAAAATCAGGGTTATTTAAAGAAAATTTATTTTTAAGGAATAAGTAAGGAAATTGGAAAATCCTTTGGAAATTTATTTGTATGTATATTCAGAAAGTTGTGTACCAAATTTAATTAAAAAATATTGATAATTGAACAAGTCATAAACAGTCGTCTAAAAAAGAAAGTTTTTTTCGTGAATTTTTTAGAAGGGGAAAACAAATAAGTGAGCCCAGTAAATATTGAGGTTTTTTCATGTATACTTGAAATGTAAACAAAAAATGTTCCAACATGAAACAATAGATGACTGCAGATTTATCAGCCTATTCCATGTGCGTCTTGCCACTGCAGTCCCCAATCGGCGGGAAAGATGCAGCTCGTAATTCTTGACTAAAACAAAAAAAAAAAAAAATTTCAATTGTCATATATTTTTCTTCTGGGTGAATTAAGGAAAAGCGGAAAAAATTGTAAAAATATCTTTTCTCAGGTTTGAAAGAAAATGTGTTAAAAAACACTTTAACGTGCCATAAAAGTTATTTAAAAATACTTTTTCAACGACTTTTTTAATTCACTTAGAAGAGATTTTAATACCGAAGACAATAAACTTTGGTTCGATTCAATAGGTCGTTTGGTTTTTTTGCTATCAAACCCTATTCAAAGTTTTCAATGGGAGGAAATATCAATATCAAATATCAATCGCTTCTCTGCTTTTGGCCTAGTATCTTCGAAAATATTTACAATTGGCCTCTGTAACTTTGTAAATATATTCTTGGATAGTTTATCTATCGTTTTAAGCAATAAAAAAAAAACCATTTTTCGGACCAGTGTTGCCAGGTTAGGAGATTTCTTTCTAGCTTTATGAGTATTTTACCTCGATTAAGTGAGAAAGGGTGGGGATCGGAAATTCGAACGATCAATATTCAGAAGGACCGAAATTTCGAATTCAGTAATGATGAACGCTCCAATATAGATAGATCAATCTTATGATAGTCTTTAAAATAGTTAATCGAAATTGTGAATACAAAAATCTCGAAGTTGATTTATAGCGAAAGCGAATATAAGATTTAACAAAACAATGAGAGATATAATATCGATTCGCCTGTATATATATACTAAACAATTCGACACGTCAAATCGTCGAATTGTAAATATTACGACAGATTACAATTTCGAATTCATTAAAGCGAAGGACCAAAAAGTCGACCAGTAAAAATAGCGATGGGCCAAAATGGCGAACGGTCCGGATAGCGAAAACTTGGGATCGAGCAATACTACTTGCGCTTCAGAATGAAGATGGCAGATGGCGTTAGTTGTCAGTCGAGTCGAATCTGTCGTTTCGAAATCTTTGTCGTTCCACATTTCATCATTCGACATTTTGACCCCCACCTGGTGAGAAATCGGGTGATACAATTTGTAGGAGATTTTTTAGGAGAATTCTGAAGCGTGAGGGTATTTTTAGGGGATTATAAATTTTCGAGGTTTTTTCCTCAAAACAAGTTTTAAAAAACCAACCACAAGTGCACCAATTCTGAGTGAACGCAAATAAGCAAGTAAGCCCAAACAAACGAAAACAATCATTCAAACCTAACCTATACCAGTTGCGAAATAAAATGTCGGTCGCAATGGTCGAGGTTATACTACACGTTCGACTCACGCGCAGCGTTGATTGCTGTGACTTCAAGTCGACAGCTCGTATGTTGAAGCGTTTCAGCTCTGAGAATATTTATAATATTCCACTAATAATTCCACTAATTCTGATAACATTCCATTTATAATATTCCATAAGAATCCACTCTGTGCTCATTCTGTTCGTTATCGTTTTCGCTTTAGAATGCCGCTTCGTCCATCGTGCTACGGGTATTTTTCGATTTTTGGCAGAATCTCAAAGAGGGATCATCGATTTTAGCAAATTCTTCCCCACTTTTTCAATAAAAATTGAGGGTTTCGGAGGAATTAATAGTGAATTTGTATCCAGGGGGCAAAATTACGTAAAATGAACATGGACCGTCGTCAATAAGTATAAGTTACACTATAGAATAGTTCAAAGTACATACTCGGCTAATAAGTAATAAATTGTAATAATAAACAAATATAAAAACGGGTTTCTTGTAATATGCAAATTAAAAAGAACTAAATCCCCTCCAAGGCTCAAAGAGAGATTACCATACTACTATAAATGTTTTTGCCGACCATACGTTTCACCTAACTACAACAATTATTTCCATAAAAAAAAGTATTCATCTTCATCTATAATTCGCACAGATCGCAGCAATCAAGTTTCAAAACAAAATACTCAATACACAAGTAGGAAATGCATTTTAAATAACAGTTATTTGACGACATTTGACCGATCGTGAAAATTACCACGAAATTACATTAGATGTCGCGAAATCGTGTACACCATTTTGAAAAACATAGTTTCGAAAAAAAACGCGTTCAAAGTCGTACTAGCAGTTCTATCGTTGTAATAATAAATGTATTAGGAGTACAACTTTGCAGTGACCGTTTTACTTAGAGAGCCACTGCGGCCGAAGTAGTGGCCCTAGCTCAATAAAAAAAGTGGCATTTTAAACTAGAGGCTCTGCCAATGTAAACAATTTAAAAAAGCTAACGGATACGTATATGCATTATAAAGTTATAGGCACTCAAACATGGCAACCTACGAACCGAATTCTCAGCATTTGCGGGAGGTTATGATTTACTTCTTCAACATCAAGAAATCTGCGGCTGAGGCCCACCGTTTGCTTGTAGATGCTTACGGGGAGGATTCTATTAGTGAGAAAACGTGTCGGCGGTGGTTTCAACGCTTCAAAAGTGGAGATTTTGAGGTCGAGAACAAGCATGGTGGATCCAAAGTGATGCTGTGTATCTGGTGGGACCAGCTGGGCGTTGTGTACTATGAGCTGCTCAAACCATCCGAAACCATCACAGGGGAACTCTACCGACGTCAGTTGATGCGCTTGAGTAAGGCACTTAAAGAGAAACGGCCACAATTCAACGAAAGATATGACAAGGTGATACTGCAGCATGACAATGCCCGACCCCATGTTGCAAATGTCGTGAAAAAGTACTTGGAAACGCTGAAATGGGAGGTTTTATCCCACCCGCCGTATTCTCCAGACATTGCCCCTTCCGACTATCACTTGTTCCGGTCAATGGCACACGATTTGGCTGACCAGCACTTCGGTACTTACGAAGAAGTCAAAAATTGGGTCGATTCCTGGATTGCCTCCAAGGACCAAGACTTTTATCGACGCGGGATTCGAATGCTACCTGAAAGATGGGCCGAGGTCGTAGCTAGCGACGGGCGGTACTTTGATTAAAAAATATGCAGCCACTTTTTTATAATAAAGCCTTAAACTTTTGAAAAAAAAAACGGTCACTGCAAAGTTGTACTCCTTATACCTTCAACCTGCGATTCCTGCACCACGTGTTGGACCTTCCTCTTCGTTTTGTCCTGCCTCAAGCAACGAACGGGTGGTTGTCATTTTCACAGTAGCCTAACCCCTTAAGGGAAAAGTAGCTCGTTGCCTCGGTAAAGTGTAGCTCGATTTTCGTGGACAAAATATCGAGATCCTCTCGTTCATTCGCAGTCCTTCCCCCCCCCCCCCATGGCGAGTGAATACGCGCAGACTGAAGGCGAGAGATGAGTTTGCGTAAAGTGAGAATGAAGGGAGTAGCGAAAAGAAAAACGAAAACGCAGAACATCAAGCTTGGGTAGCTGCTTGATCGTTCGAGATGCGAGTATTGTGATTCAATCTAGTGCGCGACCTCTCAATTTTTCCTCAACCCTGTCGGTCCTACGTGAACGGTAACGGCGCATATACGGTGTACACACGTATATAGGTATCTTCAGGTTGGGCGTATACGGTATTAGGAGACGATGGGGGCGCGTGTTATAGGGATCGAGACAGCGAGTGAAAGAGACCGAGAGGGTGTGAGAGGAGCAGCAATGTAGGAGAGAAAAAAAATTGACGAAACGACTTCGGTCCGAACAGCCCCGAACCGGATGCAAACGGAATAGAAATGTCTATTTACTATGTAAAGTGCCACTCTCAGTTATACGTGAATGCAAAAGAGAAAGAGTGGGGGGGAGAGGGGGGAGAGAGAGAGAGAGAGAGAGAAAGAGAGAGCGAATAAAAGAAAACTTCTCTCCTATGTCAAGGTGTGTGTAAAGGCGCACGCTTTTTCACCATTTTTTTCGACGCCGTTCCGAAATTTTCCAAACTCTCTGCCATTCCCACATACAAGCACAGGGCGAAACGAGAGTGATTTTTTCTCCTTTAACGATACTGAACACGCGCCTATGTAAAAGCGACGCTTTTTTGCCGTCTCGCGAAAGACATTTTTTGTATCGCACTACTCGAGCTTTTTCTCTTTCTTTTTCTTCTGATTCTTTTCTCATTCGCAATAATCGATCACTTCAGAATTCCAAGATCTTGTTGTCGGGTGTCCGCGTGGTCCATGACGAACTTCGTCACGGGAGCTGCTGGTGCTGTATATGAGACTCTTGTCGTATACAGGGTGGACCATTTAACGTGACCACCCCAAAAATCTCCGTTGCCTTTAGTGTGACGAAAAACATGTCTGGAGGTAATTGGATTGATTTCGAAAGGCTGACACAGTGGTGAAACATTAATTTTTGTCAAGGTAATAATTTTTGCGTTCTCAAGGTCATCAGTAATTTTTCAAACGGGACCATGTTTTTTTTTATTAAGACGTTGTAGCTGATATTTAGACGAATCCAACGACCTATGATGTCATGACCTTGAAATGATATCAGAGGTCGTTGGATTCGTCTGAATATCAGCTACAACGTCTTAATAAAAAAAAAACATGTTCCCATTTGAAAAAGCACTGATCCGCTATCCGTTGGATAACCTGCGCCGCTATAAAGCCACAAACTATTGGAAGGTCAAGAGAATCATTCATCCGACGTCTTCAAAAATGTGTCGAGGTTAATGGACATCACTTCGATCATTTGTTACAATACATTTTCTGCACGAAAAATTCAATTATATTATTTGAATATTCTTATTGTCAATACCTTCACGATTTTCCGTTTTGACAACGTCATGATATCATAGGTCGTTGGATTTGTCTGAATATCAGCTACAACGCCTTAATTGAAAAAAAAACATGTTCCCATTTGCAAAACCATTGATGACCTTGAGAACGCAGAAACTATGACCTTGACAAAAAATCAATTTTTCGCCACTGTATCAGCCTTTCGAAATCAATCAAATTACGTCCTGACAATTTTTCCGTCACTCCAGAGGCAACGGAGATATTTGGGGTGGTTAAGTTAAATGGTCCACCCTGTATAGCTTTCCCTCGTTTCTCTGCTCTCAGGCTTTCTCAGCCGGCGTCTCGCGACTTTGCAAGAACATATTTCATTCACGCCTCGGGGAAACGTATACCTCATGTGTTTTGTAGGTGTGTGCGTGGGTGTGTGTATATTTATGGGCAATGGTATTTGGAAGACTTTCGAATTTGAGCACCGGCTTCATACTAACGTATCGCCCCCATACTCGACATAACACCAACGCTAATGTCCTCAAAATAACATCTAGCTGTATGTAGCAATATTCATATTAAGGTTATTTCCGGTGCTATTGGCAAAATCAATGGTTCGTTTGAAACAAAAAACTTCAAGGACCGTCCTCCAAACAACCCGATAGGCTGATAGCCAGCATCATTTTGATATAACGGGTTCAAATTACTTCCCCCTTACATACAGGGTGTTAGGAAGGTCGATGCAAAGCCTTAAGGGGGTGATAAGTCACCTCGTTAGGAACATATCTAACCTAGGTTACCTTAGTCCAAAGTCTAAGAATTTCGAGTTATCATTATAAGTATGGATATTGGAAAATTTCCCAAAATTAGATACTAACTCGTTCATAATGTTCGAACAGACAATACTTGGCACCTAAAAACTTATTTGCGCCTTAGCTTAATGTGTATTCAATCGACACACACCGATACAATCATCTGTATCCACACAACTAACTAAATGGGACGTGTTGAATGATTAAAAACTTGTCAAAAAATAAAAAGACCTCTTGTGTTAAAGGGCCAGTCCACTTTGAAAATTTCAAAAAATCGAAAGCAAGACTTGAAGAAATCGACGATGATGAGCAATCAGAAGGGATTTTGTACGGCGCAGGAATTGGCGATTGAGTTTAGGTAAGAGTTTTTCATAGTATAAACGTCAAACGCGTTTTTCTCAAGACAGCGTTTTCAAAATCTAGCTCCATCGTATTTCTAAAACTAATAAACCGATTCTCTTGAAATTTGAACCCCATATTGTAAACAAGATTTGCAACAAGATGATCCTCGATGGTTTTAAAATTTTGATTTGTACTCTTTTTTTGCGAAAAACTGCGAAAAAACGCGTTTTTATTTTCGTTTTTCATCTGCCATTTTTTTATTTTTTGATAAAAATTTATATCCGAGGGTCATTTTGTAGCTGGTGTCATACTGAATCTAATGGACTTTGATTTTTTTGTTTCAGACAAGCCGTTGCCGAGTTGTGATGGAGCTACCTAGCCCACCTGTTTTTGAAGCGTTACGTTAAACTGTAGTTTTGGTATTTAAAAATGAATTAAAATGAATTAAATGTTTTTTTTCAATGTATTTCAAGACGTTATTTATCAAGCCCAACAACTTTTATATTCATATATTTTATAAAATCCTAAAAAAAAAATCGCGAAAATAGCCTTTTTTCGTGGCCCAGAGTGGACTCGCCCCTTAATGATATTTTTTAAAAAATAACATTAACATAAGAGTTTCTAACGAACTAACCTATCACCCCCTTAAGACCTTAGGCCACAGTAACGGGACTAAAATTATGTGCGAATTTAACAATTTTTTTTCGTATGAATAAGTGATTCACTTATAAAATGAATTACACATCTATTTAGTATGAATATCAAGCTGTTAGAAAATATATATATTTTTTTCGATGTACGAAATGGCCGACTGCTCGAAATTTCTCGAAACCGCTTTTTTCCAATTGACGTGACAAATAACTTCAACAATTTTCACTCGATTTACTTCAAATTTAAAAGTTATGTTCCTAATTGCATTTTGCAGAGAAGTACTTACGGAATTTCTGATTAATCGAAAACTTTTCATTTTATAAGCAGTTTATGAGTAGTTATACCGACATTTTTCACTGCAAATTCATTTCTTAAGTTCAAATACCTACAACTTTTGAATAAAACAATATTTTTTAAATTTCGTACGTACTTCTCTTGGTATTCTAATGTAGATTGACCCGAATTTTTGTTTTTTGTTCTGGGTAAAAGATTGTGGAAGCTAAATGTCGCGCCGCGGAGCGCCCAAAAAAGATAACAAAAGAACATATGAGTAGTCGGCCATTTTGTACATCGAAAAAAAATATATATTTTCTAACAACTTGATATTCATACTAAATAGATGTGTAATTAATTTTATAAGTGAATCACTTTTTCATGCGAAAAAAATTGTTAAATCCGCACATGATTTTATACCCGTTACTGTGGCCTAAGGCCTTAAGGCTATGCATCGACCTTCCTAACACCCTCTATATGAGCACATAGATTTGTGCGTGTGTTTGCATATGTATCGTACATGTAGAAGAGGGTAGGCTTTAACCCGAGCAGACATTGTAATATAGAACCCGATAATATATTAGAGGCTTTATCGCGTGGCTTATACGCAACTCTCCACGGAGAAGTATCAGAATCCCTGTTGTTCTCCAAGCAATTTTATTCCTATTATCAATATTTTTTACTTTTTTACTTTTTTACTACGTCTCTATTTTTCTGCCCGCTGAAAAAGTAATGTTTCCCGACGAAACTTGCGTTCTCCCAATTGGCATTTTGTGGCGCGTACGGAACGAAAGACAATTAGGCAAAATGGTGGGGACATTGAACGAACACCGAAACTACCTCACTTTGAGTTTCGAGGGAATCAGTAAATACAACGAGGGTTGAGCGTTTCACCGTTGGATGATAAGGGATGATGGCCCATACGAGTTGCAATTCAAAGTTTCCATGAGTTCCGCTTTAATCGATTTTGAGAACAAATTTAGTTGGGGTTTGTATCTCTTGTAGACACTTGCCGCGGTGATTTTCGGTACGTGACTTTACCACAAGGAACATTGCTATGTTGCCTAGATTTAAATATATTAATATCTTATGTCCTTTTCTGTGGTCTTGCAGGTTTTTGAGATCGAATAGTTTTCACTCTTAGCCGGACACTTGTCACTTCACTGTTTCCAGTTTCTTAGAGACTCTTTAGAGTGATGCTTAAGGATGCCCGTATATGCCTTACCAAAAGTGAGTTTCGGTGAGAATTTTGAGTACTTTGCGATAACATTAAAATGTGAAAAAAATCAACCGTATTGAAGATGCTAAGTACATTGGTGTTGAGTAATAAGAATGCCAAAAATTTATAAATAAATTGCTCAAACAAAAATTTGTTCAAAAAATCTCCGGTAAACTCGATTTTTTGTGACATTGAATGAATTATGATATTTGTCTGAATCCATATGATTTGTTTAAGAATTTTTTCTCTATTTTGAAAATCCCACTTTTGGAATTTTTCAGAGGCTGTACTTATGACCCTATGCAGACGAACCTATGTTCGTTCAATACCCCGGACACTTTTTGGATTTAATATGGAACATTGTTCCGAAAACATATTGAAAATTCATGACCATTCATCAATTGTTTTAAATTTAAAAATCAAAATAGAAATAGAAAGAAAATTCTAAAAAAATGCATACCTATTCAGAAAAATCTACGAATTCATTTTATAATATAAAAAAAGTAGCTAACCGGTCATTTGTTGAACAACTTTTTTTTTCAACAATTTACTTATAACTTCTTTGCATTATTATTACCGGAAATTAATGAATGTTCTTAGCGTCTTTAATGTGGTTGATTTTTTTTTAATTTTAATCTCATCGCAAAGTACTCAAAATTCTCGCCGAAACTCACTTTTAGTAGGGAATGTACGGGCAATAACATCCTTAACGGGCTACACCTACCTAGGTGGGTAAAAATATTGCATTTTCCAAAAATATTTTTAACCAATAGTATCACCTGAGTTCCCTGAAAATTTCATTGAACTATTTCCTAAATTGAACGAGCTGAGCTTGAAACAGTCGGTCGGGTAAGCGGTAGCAGCTCCAAACTTCAAACTGTAAACGCGTTTTTCTCGAAAGATTGTTTTCAAAGTCGGTGGACATGATATCTCGAGAACCACTCGATGGATTTTTTTCAAATTTACAGGAGATACAATGAGAAACATTTAAAGGTCGTTGAGGATCTCACTTTTTAAAATGGATCTTTATTTTTTAATAGTTACGTAAAAATGATCCCTTTTTTCATAGATTTTGCGTGCTCGAGTTCCAATTCGTCGTCACGTTGTTAAAAAAAAATATTTTGGAAATTGACGATCGTCAACGTCTTGTATTTATTGTTAACTTGAATAACCCGTTTGGTTTCTAAATTTCAGATGCACCGTTTAAGGTAGAGAGTGTCCACCGCAAACCGTCGAGAAAAAACTTTATCATCTGTCGGCGGCCATGTTTTTGTTGTTTTTCTGTTATTTTGGTGGTTATTTAAAGTCTCTAAACCTATGTATGTTTGTGTTGGGGAGAAAGCGCTTCTTTCTCACCAATCGTATCCCGACAAAAGTTTGGAATTTTGCCATTTTTTCGGGTAGATGTAGTCCCTTAAGGGGGTAAATCCCTTTAGACGCCCGAAAATGAGTCATTTTTCATGAATTTATTTAAAGGTGATAAAATAATCGCATCATTTTTAAATTTTGACATTATCATATTACAACTTACAAGTGTTAATTTTTTTTCAAACAAAACAAATGGTGGCTTTATGAGGTATTCCTTTGGGCATCTTTTGAAAAACTGCTTATGTTATAGCTCAAAAAGTTATTGATCGATCTGGCTGAAGTTTTGGGAGATTTCTCACTACAACACTATTGGAAGGATATACCTATAAATATACGAAAAAAGTCTAAAATAAAAAATGAAGTAGGCTTTGTAGTCCAATTTTCATACTTTTGACCATTTTCTCGACAATTTTTACCCTAACAAAGTAATTTATTTACGCGAAAACTTTAAAACTTTAGGTACATCCTTCCGATAATGTCAAATAGTACAGTCGTGCTGTATATTGGAATCCGACAAAATTAGAAGAAGGCTAGTTTTTTGACAGGTGATTTTGTAGGTGCCGCGGGTGCTAAATCCAAATTTGCCTAAAAATCGGGGTGTAGGGTTTTGATTGGAGGATGAAAGGGGATGGGACTGCATTAATGCCAAACTATAACCCCCACGAGGTGGTGCCGGCAAACAAAATGCTCAGAAAAATCTGGACTTCATTTTTGTCCACAAGCGCCGAAGTCGTAGAAGTTCATTTTGGGGATGAAAAGTGGGGTGGAATTTTGAAAAATCAGTTCTCATTCGATAACTCTTTAGGAAAAATTCATACAATTTTTGTTTAAATGGAAACGTTGTAGCCCCTGAAAAGACGCGTCGATTGAGTATTTGATAAACCCTCTCCGAAAATATCTCCATCCCCGAAAGAATTGTTGAAGTATAAAAAAAAGTTTATTGAATAACTCGAAAACAATTGATTTTTCGGGGATGGTTTAAATGTACGAAATGTAGAGAATAATTTTCTCTATATTTTCATTGCTATGGACCACTCTTGAATTTTGCTTCTTCGAACCCCTCTCAGGGGTTAAAAATTCAAAATGAAATTCCGGGACTACTATTGACCGAAAATAAAAAGACACGAGTTTGGCACTGTGGACAAAAATGTAGCTGTGGGTTCAAGGTATAAGTTCTTCCCTAGCGCTGAATTCGTGCAGTCAATAGTTTTCCCAGAATTTCATTTTGAATTTCCAACCCCCCTCGGGGGTTGGAAAACTCGGTGGTCATTGCGCAAGTCAGTGTGCGGGTGAACGGTCACCCATCGAAGTATTGGCCCGCACCAACGCTGCTTGTCATGTACCGCCAATGCCTACATCTTAATATTTTCCTTTCTTAAAACATGTCGTAGTACAGCTTATAGAATCTTTGATTTCGGAAACTCATTGACCACATCTACTTACGAAAAGCGTCAGGATCCTTCAACATCCATCGGGCAAAATGTTTGCTCCTTCTTCAAGGGGAGGGTAGGGGTTTCAGCGTGAAAAAAAAAACAATTTTTGCGATTTTTTTCATCTATATGGATAGAGTAAATTTATTGAAACCTTTTGTACATTGTTAAGTGTCATTTCAAGAACATTCCGTGAAATTTGTACGCAAAAATATCCACAAACAAGCCGATAACAAAGCTTTTCCAAGAACGCCTTTGGAAAAATGCGATTTGCGGTATTTACTGTATCTCAGCTAGAAATTATCTGAAATCAAGTACCATTAAAATTTAGTCCAAGTATCATCAAATCCTCCCCCCAACGGTCTTTGATAATTTTTTTTTTCATTTCTAAATTTTTGGTGGTCGTGTTAAGTGAAAAGTGCTATTTTTCACGAACAATTCCGCCATTTTGAGGGTGGAAAATCCCCTCAATGTAAAAAAATCTCAAACTAACCGTTGGGGGGAGGTATTTTATATGTAAAAAGTGTGTACCAAGTTTTAAATAAATCGGTCATGTAGTTTTCAAATGGCAGTGAACACGGAATTTGAAAGAGTGGTTTCGAGAAAAACGCGTTTGAAGTTTTAGCTGTCGGAGCTACAGTGTTACAGGAGCGGGACTAAATAGTCAATAACATCGAGAGTTTCGGTCTGATTGACTTGAAAGTTTGGGATTATATTCTTGAAATGTTTAACTATAAGAAAATACAACAAAAAATCGATTTTTCAAAAGTGCAAACCCCTCCCCCCCCCTTAAGCGTTGCTTAGGTAATTACTTTTACTTACTCGAGCGTCATTTCGATGTTCGCCTCGGCCGATGGGGTTGCTGGGAACTTCGCGCCCGATCTTCGGGACCCGAGTGCGAGGAGAGCGCAAGCGGAAATCGCGTCGGCCCAGAGAGGGACGGGGCTATAGTCGTTGAAGTATACGGGAGGTCTAGAGTGGCGGATTTTGCTTGCTTGCGTCAGAGTCCGCACGTACGTGCCTTGGATATATATGCTGGTCTGCTATGATACCCCCTTAATGTGTGTGTGTGTGTGTGTGTGTGTGTGTGTGTGTGTGTGTGTGTGTGTGTGTGTGTGTGTGTGTGTGTGTGTGTGTGTGTGTGTGTATTGATATAGGTGTATATATATATATATATATATATATATATATATATATATATATATATATATATATATATATATATATATATATATATATATATATATATATATATATATATATATATATATATATATATATATATATACATACATACATACATATATACACACAACAAGTGTACATCGATACACGTATGTATGTATTCCTCGAGACGGCCATGAGAGCATGAGCGAACGAGGGTGGAAACAAGCAAGGCGATAATCCCACAGGAATCCCTAGAGGAGTCCTCGAGACACGCACGCAGATATCGCTCGGTTTGTCGTCCCATACATTTTTACTCCATAGGACGCACTATTTTGCTTCTTCGTTCGTAAGTAGAAAATACCCGTGCGTAAACGGCCCTTCTCGTTTTGAACGTTGCTTCCCCGCACTTACACTGCAGATTACGAGGATTATAATTTGAGGTATATATCCATCGTTGTTCGCACTCTTCGTGCTATGCACTTCCATTTGTATCTTTCTACGGCGATAAACATATAGATTCGAAAGAAAGTGGACCACTGGAAGTTTCGTCGTCACAAAGAACAAATTCTCGAAGTTTTTGTTTTACGAAATTATAGTTGAGAAACGATGAGGAATGACAATAAGTTAAACAGTGCTGACCTGGTCCGATACTTGGATCGGTGATCGCTTGTCCAGTAGAGGCCCGCGCGCTGATTACTGACAAGGAACATCCCTCAGGTGACACCTTCGATTTTGTTAAAATTTGGATTTGTTATAAAGCAGTGAAAAGTAAACGATTCGTATTTTTTTTAGGCGGCGGAAAAAGGGTTTTAAGGGGTGAATCCACCCCTCGAAAAAAGGCATCTCTAGGGGTAATATAGCAGTTTCACACACAAGGAGTCCACCGATTTTAATGAAACAAAAACGAAAATTCTTCTAATCCGAAGCAATGAAAAATCCACTATAGTGACATTGCAAAAAAAAATTAAGGGTTGCACCATCCCTATATTAAGGGATGGTTTTACCGCTTAGAACCGTTCGGCGTTTTTCCGCCGATAAAAAAAAATACGTATCGCTTACTTTTCGGTGCTTTATAACATATCCAAATTTCAACAAAATCGAAGGATGTCACCTGAGGGATGTTCCTTGTGAGTCGTAGGCAGTCTTTACTGACGTCGTCACTGAAACTCACTAGGGCATAGCCACCTTTATCGGCACAGGTTTTCCGCATTTTTCTTGTGCCCTCGTGCAATTTGCTGTGCACTAGTTCTCTGGAGAAAAGTAGGTATTGACGGTCTTTCAGTAACTAGGAGGGGGAAGTCCCGTAACGCCGAACGTCACCTAGCGTCGAACACTCGTGTTATCACGGCAATGTCGCAGCGAGTTCGCGTAAAAACCCATGAAAGGGGCGAGGGGGAGTGTATCGATACACAATCGCGGGACGCGGTTTGCCACTGACGCGCAAGGCCAAAGTGGGAGAGATTGATTGTTGCGTTTGGCGGGAATACAGTGCGTCGGGTAAGATCGAGGTGAGTGTTACTGCTAAGTTTCCCGAGTCGAAATTTTCGAGCCGCGTTCAACGCACAAAATGAAGGCGAGCAGAAATCGGCGTGAGCGGGTTATTGGGTATCTAAAGGAGGGTACAATGTTTGAAAGTACCATGCGTTAGAGCCTCCGATGAACCTCCGGCATGGCAGAAAGTAGACTTTTTGACTCAAAGGAGGTCAGGGAGGGTCACAATTGAACCTACGGAACCTCAGGTGGGCCTACTTCGAGCGCTCCCGCAGAACCTACTGCCCCCCCTTTCGGCCTACTGTACACGGCTAAACAAAAAATTAATTTATATAGAATCTATTTAAATAAAATAGGTTTTTTCCTTGTCTCCCAGCCTACTACGATCATATTTCTTTCAAATATATTTATATATGTTAATAAAGATGAGATTCAAATTAATCTTCATTTGCTTACAATGTACACTGTAAAGCTTAGTGTACTATATGCAAAAAATATTTCATAAATCGAAAATAATATGAACGCATTATTTGAGAGTTTTACTACAAGGATTTTTCATCGTAATTCGTCATTCCCTGGCCTTTGGAAATGATTTTTTTCGAAGAAAATATTTGCCCTATATGCGATTTGAACCTAGTCCTACCTACTCATAACTACGCGCCGCTGCCCCTATGCTACCGAGTGCTTATAACATTTTGGTCGCTGATATGGCATAAGAGACCAAATGAATACCTCCAACTATTTGTTGTATCACATAAGCTATAGATTTTTCAAACACACAGACACACACACACACACACACACGCGCGCGCGCGCGTGTGTGTGTGTGTGTGTGTGTGTGTGTGTGTATGTATGTTTATTTATAGAAAATCAATCTATTTAATATCGTCCAATAACTACATATTTTATTTGATTCTAATAAATCTGTGATTCGGTTTCATCAGTTTAACATTTTCATCTGTTCAAAAAAACAATTTAGTCAAGTTCACTGAATGGATCTAGTTATTTTTTTTTAATTTACCTTAAATAAAATATTTGTGGAGTTAAGCATTTTTCTATTTGATTGAACTAATGGTCCAGCTTTATTGTAACACTCATATCAAAGGGGCGGGGGGTGGTGAAGGTCGAGAGAGAGGAATTTTATATATATATATATATATATATATATATATATATATATATATAAAATAGGCGGGGGGTAGTGAATTCCTCTCTCTCCACCATCGCTACCCCCCGCCCCCTTGATATGAATGTTGCAATAAAGATGAACCATTAGTTCAATCAAATAGAAAAATGCTTAACTCTACAAATATTCTATTTAAGGTAAATAAAAAAAAATAACTAGATCCATTCAGTGAACTTGACTAAATTGTTTTTTTGAACAGATGAAAATGTTAAACTGATGAAACCGAATCACAGATTTATTAGGATCAAATAAAATATGTAGTTATTGGATGGTATTAAATAGATTTATTTTCTCTAAATAAACATTTTTAAAATCAATCATTTCAATAATGGAATGCAATAGGAAAAATTTGGTTCTATGAAAAATCTAGTTAATACAAATTTAAAAAAAATCAAATAGACGCGGTTAGTTAATATCATAATATTTAGCGGGAAAAAATAAAAATATGCTTCATACATACACGTGGAAATATTTTTTTAATTTTCGACGTGCTAAAAATGAAAACAAGGAAAAATCAAACATCTTATTTGAAATCGACGGTAATCGGCCGTCGCCATTTATCAACTCATTATTGAATAAACAAAAAAAACAAAACGAACAAAAACAAAAAGAAAAAATCGAATGAGGTTGAATTCTAAACCGACAATTTCAATCCTTCAGAACATGAAATAGACTATAATTAACACCCTATCGTTCCATATAGAAATCAACATTATATGTTATTTAGATATACACTGCCAGCTAAAAGTTTTCGGACACTCCACATAATCGCAAAACTTTTGAGCGCTGGATAATTGCCAAATAATGTTAGAGTAATATAATTCATTTCATTTATTATTTCACGAAGATACTATAAAGATCTATATGATTAAGTAATTTCACAGAGCTTTATAGTATCTTCGTAAAATAATTATTATTCTACCATAAGTTTGCAATGATCCAAAGTGATATTAAGTTTTGCAGTTATCTGAAGTGTCCGAATACTTTTGACTGGTAGTGTATATTCGAATATATTAACGCAACCACATATTTCGAGTATTATATATATATATATATATATATATATATATATATATATATATATATATATATATATATAAAGGATTATATAATATATACCGTCGCTTAAATGTTTGGATACACCAGTCGATATGTCTTGCTGCACTAAAAGTCACATAGCTTCGTAAAAAAAAGATAACCAAATTTACCGAACGGCGTTTTGACGGGAATAAATTCAGCTGTATGTTGCTTTTCTGAAATATTTTTTTATCATTTTCTTTTCGACCCGGTACGCACTTTTATACGTGACTGATTTTCGGCTTTTTTTCGACCATCGAGAATTGAACGCATGACTTATGGAAAAAAAATTGTTATGTTTATCCATGATGAACTTAAACGGGGTAGCAGGAACTTCATTTGCGTTTTTTATAAAGTTTAGTACGATTTTTTTCGCAATGTTATTTCATTTTTTGCTAAAAAGACTAATTCTAGATAATGCAATGTAACTCAAGAACTAGAGGGCTTAAGAAGAAATGTCAAGAACGAAAAACGTCGCGTAAGCTTATACTGGATAGACTGGCATTTTTTAAAGAATTTTCCTGTGAGATTTTTTCTCACAGGAAAATGCCTATTAATCCGATAGAATTGGAGTAAGACTGTATACACAAGCATTCTTTTATCAATTGCCTATAAAATAATAATAAATCGATATTGAGCAAATTTGATTGTTTTCGCATATTAATATTGGACTATTAATTTGATAAGGGGACGATGTATTTTTATTAATTTCGTATTATTTTCGTCATCGAACGGGTTACCGATCAGGTCACAATGGAATGATGATGGAGGAGATATCGAATTTGGGCCGAAAGCAGGTTAGGTGGGGTCGAGGCAACAGTTTGAGATTGAAAGCAGGTTAAGGAGGCCTGTGTTCTGCACGTTTCACTGAAACTGGGGGTCGAGAGAAGGTTTGGGAGGTCTAGCAGAGGCTACCCTGGGCCAAGAGGAGGTCTCTTCATGGCACTGAACTCGACAAATGAGGTTTCGTAGGTTCAACGGAGGCTGGCGGCTTATGTATTACAAAAGAAATGGGTCCTGCGAGGGTTCAGAGGAGGCTAAAAATTTCGACTCGGGTTCTGTGTTGAAGTGTTTATGTCAATGTTTATTATACGTCGTGTTCCATAAATATTTGAAGTTTGTGCAAGTTTTTCTTGGTTTCCCAAGGGGTTTTGGTATAAAACACGAAATTTTGGGGATTCTCGGTCCCCTGGTACCGGACGCAAAGTGGTCCCTTAACGCCGGACAGTAAACATGCAGTTCTTTTCTCGTAAGCATTTATACTTTTGATTATAACTGTTGTACGTTGTTTTACAGGATAAAAGAACGCAGCGAAATCAAAATGGAAGAGAAGAAAATGAAAGGACAATGGATCAAAAAATTTGCTAACTGAGTTTGAGAGAAGCTTCGCTGCGCTACGACGTTCCGAAAAGCACTCTACATGACAAAACATCGTTATCAAACCGTGGACTAGCTTTGCTCCAGGTGTTGTGCAGATTCTCCATAATTCGTCGCCATTGCCAGATGCTGCAAAAAAAACGATCAGTTCCTAGAAAGAGAAAACTCGAATGAAGTGAAATTCTGAGTTCATCGCCGTGCAAAATTGTTGCCGTAAAAAAGAAAATAAAAAGAACGTTAAGGACAAACAGAAAGGAATTGGAAAGAAGTTTAAAACAGCGATAGAAGAAAATGAAAAAAACCAAAGGCGTAAAGGTCAAAGGAAAAGGTAGAGCTAAAGCTAAGAAAAAGCAACCATTAACTAAATTATCGAATATAAAAACTACTTGCGTACGGTGCCTGGAGAACCCCGAAAAAGCCTAGATGCAGTGCCCCCGCTGCCGTGGAGGGCTCATGAAGAATTTGCAGACATCCCTAAATGTTCGAAAACTTACATATGCGATTGATGCACAATGTTCTGAAGATGTATGGCGTTGGTGGCTCGAAGTTAAGTCTCTCCGGTACTAAGTGCCACTTGCAGTGACGGCAATTTTTTGTACCAAAGTTTCAATGAAATCTTCAATTGTGTTTATGCAGAGGTTGTAGTTTCGTTAATTTACTTTGGTTTTAAACTTTGTTGACGTAATTATTTTTGAAAAAATTTACATTTCTCGAAGCAGTTTTTTTTATTGTCCGAAAAGCTTAGGTGTCCACCACTGGGGGACATCCCCCTATAGAACAGTGGCAAGTGTGGGACAATGTTTGATATTGGAACTAAGCAAAGAAAATATAAAAGGTCATCAGCTTGTGAAGTATTAGAGTATGAAATTTGTTTGCAATGGCGGGAAAACTGAAAGATTTATTTCGGAACAGATGGCAAAGAACGGTTTGGGGGACCCGTGCAGAAATCTGATAGGGCATCTCCAATAAAAATAAGGGCCTTTCAGGGCTTTCCTAGTGCTTTCCCAAGTAGGGATTTCCACAATGGGCCCAGGCTTGGCCGTTATCGGGATAAACTTGTAGGGATTTCCACAATAGGCCCCGACTTGGCCATTATGGGGATAAACCTGTAGGGATTTCAACAAAAGGACCCGACTTGGCCATTATAGGGATAAACCTGTAGGAATTTCCACAATAGGCCCAGACTTGGCCAGTATAGGGATAAACAAGTAGAGATCTCCACAATAGGCCCAGACCTGACTATTATAGCGATAAACCAGTATAAATAGCTTAGGCTACATGGTTGATGGTATTTCAATTATTCAAATCAATTATATACATCGATCGAATAATATTATCGAACGCAAATTGGGAAAAAGCGTAAGGGCATTAGCAAATAAAAAATCAACGATGAACACAAATATGCAGACAAACATCAGACAGTATTTATTTATCAAATTAAAGAAACCTTTTACATAGATACAAACAATTACTCATGGTTTCACTCATACATGGAGTAATGCTAGCGCATAAGTGTGAAAGTCCCAACCGGTTTTCCCGACATTTTTATAGCAATTAATTTCCGCTCAATACTCATCATAGGGAAAATTATTTCTTCTGAAGAATTCGCTGATATTTCCCATTCATAAACTTTATCTGACTGTGTAGGATAAGTAAATAAGTTGGTCTTTGTTTTCCAGATCTTTCCCTCAATGGAAATAGATTCTAGTGATTTAGTAGACCCATTTATTTTTTTTATTTCTACTACACATCCATTCCTTAGAATGGATTATTTTTTGTATTAATTTTGTCATGGCAGTTTGTCATAAAGGCTCACATGCAAATACGCAATCACATTTCTACGCGCGCACACATACATACACATGTACTCACGCCCACACCTATGCACATGAACAATTACATAAAAACAAATACAGATGCATGCACCTGACGCATTTAACATACACGTATATCCACTGATACGGATATTTTATGGGGCTGAAATGGTTATGATGAGGCGCCGTTGAGGCATTTTCAGGGCGCTAAAATGGTTTTGATGAGGCGCCATTGAGGCAAGTTATAAGGGCGTTGCGCCTTTAAGGGCCCTTGTTGACAATGTGTGACCGGCCGCTAACGGCCCTCATGTGGCTTCCAGATTAGGGCTCGAATAAAGTTGGGGGAATATTATTGGGGCCCGATCACAGCCCCAACTCAATTTCCGCACATGGAAGCGAGAGAGAAATCACAACTTACAAGGGCGGGAGAGGGGAGGTCATAAAATAATCAGAAAGCACCTTTCGAATTTCTGGCCGAGACAGAATTGCTTTACATGAAACAACAGGTGGATGAAACGAGAATCGCGATATTCGGTTAGGATATACTAGGATTTTCGATTTCCGTAACACTTGCTCGATAAGTGATGGGTGCCTGTACAGCCCGATACATCTTTTAATCTCTCTCTCTCTCTCTCTCTCTCTCTCTCTCTCTCTCTCTCTCTCTCTCTCTCTCTCTCTCTCTCTCTCTCTCTCTCTCTCTCTCTCTCTCTCTCTCTCTCTCTCTCTCCCTCTCCCTCTCTTTCTCGTTCTGCCACCTCAATGCCTCTTTCCGACGTATCTAGAGAAGTGTCGAGCTTTTTCACGAGAAGAAGCGGTAGAAAATAAAAAAGTCGAGAAGTGAACTGCGTGCCGAGGCTGGAGACATGTCGTGAAGTCGTAGTCGGATAAACCGGGCGAAAGTCTGAGGTTTCTCTCTCCGGGTAGTGTACGAGGTAACGAAAGACACGCTCTCTCCGTCTCGGTACTAAGCAAATATTGATGTGACGTGCGCAACCCGCGACCCATGCGGGGAACAAACGCTCCAGGCGTGTCAAAGCTTCGATGCATCAGGTTAGAAAACAATTTCCTCGCCATTTTCACATGCTCGTGCAATTATATTTGTGGAGGTTTTTTTTTTCATTGCCGTTGAGCTGGGTTGGGATCGATTCCGGTTCGCAATTTTGTCGAAGCAGCCTCAACAGACGTCGGGGACTTAAGGGCTGAAATGTGGGTACCCCAATAGGAGTCGCTGAAATGCAGCTCAAATAGGGCCCGATAATGGGATATCAGGTTTGAGTGGCTATGAGAAAAATGGCTCTAAGGAGAGATATACACCTAGATGGTCGAGGTCGAGGATTTAGAAACTATGAACATTCCGTCGACCGTAGAAGACCTACACTATGGGCCTGGTATCGATGATTCCATGTAAGTTGACAAATTTCATGATTTATTCGTTCCCAAATTTTCAAACGCGTTTTTCTCAAAACCACGTTTTTCAAATCGGTACCCAAAATTTCTCGAAAACCAATAAACCGATTGCCTTGAGGTTTTTTGTGTTTATTCTCTACACCATTATCTAGTACTTGTCATAGGATTCTTTTTTCCGTTACTTAGTTTTTGTTTTATAGGCAAAATCATAACTAACTTTTGGCACAAACATCACTATTTATGTTCAAACGTCCGCCATTTTGTCATAAATCGATATTTTCAAAATCGGCTATGACAAGTACTCGATTATAGTATCTAATTTAATAATCTTTTTGGTTTTTTTTTAGATGATTTTTATAGAAACGCCAGTGGGTACCGTATACGCAGATTTTTTTACGCTGCTCCAAGGATCATACAATATCCTTGTATATTTTTGATATTTTTAAATAAAGAAAATAAAACATATTTTTGAATGTATATACTTTTAGATAATTAAAACCCCAATCCGAAATTTCAAATAGTTTTCCTTGAAAAAATTCACAAACATGACCTTTTTCCAGGTCCTAGGTGTATGTCTACCCTTAACAAGGAGATGAATTAAATATCCTCCCGAGTACTGTCAGGGCGGCCTGACAGACAGTTAAACAAATGTAGATATCAAGGATTATTAGAACTGGTCGTCACAGAATCGACTGTGTCTCGCATTAATGCGATACATATTTTGATACATGTTTAATTTTTTTAGATACATATTTCGTATTTTAATTTTTGTATACATTTTTATACAAATTTACATTAGTCACATATTTTGAGGTTATTTATTGAATGTTTATTTGATCTTAAATATTGCAAGTGCAAAATAACCGGCAGAAATGGAAAGGCTACCCATTTAATTGAATTTTGATCGCTCGTTTTGAATTTGGACAATGTAACATCACATGGAGGTTCAGTTACTTAACAATTGCGAAAGTTTCATTCTTATTATTATATTGTTACTTCCTATAATATAATAGTATCCAATTCATAAATCCTTCACAGGCCTCCAGTGAGAAAGTGCTACTGCTTTTCAAGGGCGTGTACGAGCCCTCGAAACTAGGACCCCCAGAACCTTAAGCAAAATCAATATGGGCTCGACCAAAGCCCTAATTACTCTCAAGGGATAAAAATTTTCTTCCAAAGGCTCAGATATGTCCAGTAAAAGTTGTTCTTCGAAGTTTTCATAAGTTGCCCTGAATCCGTTTCGGGACAAAAATTATTAAGCTTTAGGCATATTCAGCACAGCGTCTGATGAGAAATCCAATTCAACCGCATTCGCTATCTCTTGCAGACACATTAATTGCGATCATCGACGGTCAAATTTTACCGCAGTTTACCATTTTTCTTAAGACACTATGTAATCTGTTTTCGCTCCGAAAATGATGTCGCGAAACTTGTGGAAACTCCTAAGTGGACTTTTATTGAAGATATCTGCTCTTTTTGTTGGAATTCTCCAAGGTTTTGCATAATGGCGGACAAACTGTTGATATGCGTACAAAAGGGAGAAGCACTTGTGGATTTTCGTGAACCAAATTCCGCTGAAGAGGGAACGAGAGGGCGTCAGAGGAAGAGAGGGGGGGGGGGGCGCAAACGACCGTCTTGCTATACAGGGTGCCCTCTTATCTCTGCCACCCGAAATGACTGGGTAATTATCGACGTCACAAAAAAATGTTCTAGAAAAAAGTTGTACAGTGTGAAGGGGACCATCAAATGCGACCGATTTTTTTTATTTCTGTGGAGGCGCTGACGCACAGTGAAGGTCACCTCCACTTTTTTAAATGGAATGGTACATTTTTTCAACCATCTTGTGGATCACCTCAAGCCGCATAAAAAACATTCGGGGTCAAAGTCGTTCAAGGTCATTCAAGGTCACCTATTAAAATGACATACAAATCTGAATATCTCGGATCACTACGAAACAATTGATAATGAGCCGAGATATTTAGATGTGTATCATCGATACTGACCTTGAATGGCCTTGAACGACTTTGACCCCCTAATGTTTTTATGCGGTGTGAGGTGCTCCACAAGATTGTTGAAAAAATGTGCCATTCCATTTAAGGCCTTAGGCCACTCTAGAGGCCGAAAAAATAGGCTTTTTGGGGATTTTTTTTTTCAGAAAAACTACAAAATAAATCGAGATTACAAAAAAGGGTGTTTATCATACATATCAGTGACTGTATACAATAATTTTTTCGAAGCGATTAATTTCAAAACGGCGGCCGTGCAGCGTTTATTTTAAAACTGCATTTTTTAAGTTGGCCGGAAACATAACTCAGACAATTTTCAACCGATTCACTTACAATGATGAATATATCTTAAAAATACATTGTCTATGGAAGCACGTAGATTTTTTTTATATTGCATAGAGCATTTGTTATTAACAATTACCTTACGATTTTTTAGGCAAATTTTTGGAAAGTGAAACATTATCGGCAAATAATTGTTAATAACAAATGAACCATGCAATATAACAAAAAATGACAACACGGCAACGGCTTGGCTGAAACAAAAAAAAATCAAAGTCCATTAGATTCAGTATGACACCAGCTACAAAATGACCCTCGGATATAAAGTTTTATCGAAAGATAAAAAAATGGCAGATGAAAAACGAAAAAAGTTAAAAAAAACGCGTTTTTCGCAGTTTTTCGCAAAAAAAGAGTAAAAATCAAAATTTTAAAACCATCGAGGGTTATCTTATTGCGAATCATGTTTACAATATGTGGTTCAAATTTCAAGAAAATCGGTTTATTAGTATTAGAGATACGATGGAGCTAGATTTTCAAAACGTTGTTTCGAGAAAAACGCGTTTGAAGTTTATACTATGAAAAACTCTTACCTAAACTCAATCGGCAATTCCTGCACCGTACAAAATCCCTTCTGATTGCTCATCATCGTGAAATTCTTCGTCTTGCTTGCTTTCGATTTCTTGAAATTTTCAAAGTGGACTGGCCCCTTAAAGTGGCCTAACCCCTTAAAAAAGTGGAGGTGACCTTCACTGTGCGTCAGCGCCTCCACCGAAATAAAAAAAATTGGTCGCATTTGATGGCCCCCTTCACACCGTACAACTTTTGTCTGGAACATTTTTTGTGACGTCGATAATTACCGAGTTATTTCGGGTGGCGGAGATAAGAGGGACATCCCGTATATAAGAGCAAGAAGCGTTGAGGAGGAGTAAGGGAAAATGGATGGCGTTGACGGCTGAGTGATAATACCCACGACGATTTTCTTTTGTATCTTTCTCTCTCGATGATTCTCCAATACGACAAGCTCACTCCATCTTTTCCCCCCTCGTTTCCCTAACCCTCTGCTCAACTAACCCTCTTGTTCAGCTCTTTCTATCTCGCTCTCTTTGCCTTTCTCCCTTTCGTTCTTTCCCTCTCACTGTCACTCCCGCTCTCTCCCTCTCGTTCTATCCTCTGCACGATTTTTAGATTTCCTGTGATATCCCGCTGGATTCTCCGCTTGCAGAGGGATATTGGATATCAATAACAGGTAGGGGCGTCACTACACGTTCGTAACAGCGTGAACGTCATTCCCTCGTCCACGCAAAATAATGTACGCACAGTCCATGAAAGGATATTACGGGCTGGGACGAAAATGGTAATCGAATAAAACTTATTGCAAAATAATGCAGATAATGATGAATGAAGCTCCAATTTCACTGTCCATAAGTCATAAGGGTTCTCCATAAGTCCTATGGCTGACTTGCGTAAGGAGGTTGGAGCGGTCCAGTGTTACATCCTAGCGAATGTGCAGGAGGTGTCTTCTCTCGGTTATTCCCAATATCCTCATTTGCCGTCATAAGCTTATTAAATGTATACATCTAAGAATAAGACGAATAACAGCATAAAAAGGAACGTGCGTACGCTTCGCAGGCATATTCAACCCACAGCGATATATGCATAGACTAGACGGCTGCGACGAATTTATAACTCTGCCTAAAAAATAAGACATCCAATCTCGCAGCGTAGTCCGATATATAACCCTCTCGATATGAGAAGTCACCATAGCCATAAATTCACATAACACAAACCATACGAATGCTTAGGTCTCTGATATCGAACTCTATATTCCATGCGCTTTTTCGCAGAAATACGGGACAAAGGTCTCCTTCTCTTCATACGCATATTAGTCAGAACCCTGGAATAAGGCCCTGGAATAAGGCCACGAACGTGCCTAGCGAATCTGTAACTTACTCGCACACCATACCGCGACCAATCACGCTAATTAACCGATATATTCACGACCAATGGACCAATCCCTGAAGAACTGGATGACCAAAACCGCACTATCCCTAAGGTTCCTTCTCCCACCGTTGAACTCCTTGTAATTTTCATATCAAGAACGATTTCCTTGCTCAATCCCAGTCTCCCGTCAACTACCATCGAACCGAGATCTTCTATCGAGTCTGTAACTTACTCGCACACCATACCGCGACCAATCATGCTAATTAACCGATATATTCACGACCAATGGACCAATCCCTGAAGAACTGGATGACCAAAACCGCACTATCCCTAAGGTTCCTTCTCCCACCATTGAACTCCTTGTAATTTTCATATCAAGAACGATTTCCTTGCTCAATCCCAGTCTCCCGTCAACTACCATCGAACCGAGATCTTCTATCGAGTCTCAATCCCGGTCTCAATCCAAGGTCTCAATCCCGGTCTCCCGTAAACCACCAACAAATCCAGTTCTTCTATCGAGTCTCAATCCCAGTCTCCCGTCAACTACCATCGAACCAAGTTCTTCTACCGAGTCTCAATCCCAGTCTCCCGTCAACCACCATCAAATCAAGTTCTTCTATCGAGTCTCAATCCCAATCTCCGGTCAACTACCATCGAACCAAGTTCTTCTATCAAGTCTCAATCTAAGTCTTCCGACAGCATCCATCGGACTCAGAACTCAATCTCCTGTGAATCAACTTCGAATCAAGTTCCTTCATCGTGTCTGAATTCCAATTTACGTACGAACAATCTTATTGCAAGTCTTTCGTTCAAATTCATTAAATGTATAACTTCGACCCACAGTTCGCGTAAAAAGGTCGAATCCGTTTCCCGTGCTCTAAGATCGTACAGAGCTTCAAGTGGCTCTCGCCGTCCATATATATATTTATATTCACGCCGACCGAAAATCTTGTGCGCATGTCACCGACCTACTCCAACATCAAGCGCATCTCCATAAGCGAATATGGGCCACGAGCAAAGGCCCATATTCATAAGAGCGTCTACCGATATCCACAGTAACGGATATATAATCATGTGCGAATTTTACAATTTTTTTTCGTATGAAAAAGTGATTCACTCATAAAATTAATTACACATCTATTTAGTATGAATATCAAGCTGTTAGAAAAAATATGTTTTTTTCTTCTATGTACAAAATGGCCGACTACTCGAAACTTCTGGAAACAGCTTTTTTCCAATTGGCGTGAGAAATAACTTCAACAATTTACACTCGATTTACATCAAATTTAAAAGTTATGTTCCTAATTGCATTTCGTAGAGAAGTACGTACGGAATTTCTGATTAATCGAAAACTTTTCATTTTATGAGCAGTTATAACGAAATTTTTCACTGAAAATTCATCTCTTAAGCTCAAATACCTTAAAATTTTGAATAAAACAATATTTTTTAATTCCGTACGTACTTCTCTAGGTATTCTAATGCAGATTGTCGAGAATTTTTGTTTTTTGTTCTAGGTAAAAAACTGTGGATGCTAAATGTGACGGCGCGGAGCGCCTAAAAAAAGACAACAAAAGAAAATAAAAGTAGTCGGCCATTTTGTACATCGAAAAAAAATTCTAACAGCTTGATATTCATACTAAATAGTTGTGTAATAAAATTTATGAGTGAATCACTTTTTCATACGAAAAAAAAAATGTCAAATTCACACATGATCTTATATCCGTTACTGTGGCCTAACACCTCAACGAGCGAACACACACACAGCTACGCATACCGACAAATGTAAGCGAACCACATCATTCTGTTATTTTTCTGTATTATTCCTTTACTCTTTTGTTATTATTAATTCACATTCAAATCCGACTATCCATATGTAATAAAACGTCGGTTAAATTTATATGAGCTTGTCGAATTATCCCTCAATACCGAAATATCCCGTCAATTCCTTAATTCTATTCTTTCCCACGCACTACCCGTTTTTACCCTCATCCCGTGCTATTGCGCTAGGCGTAGGCAACAAAGAGCGAAACAAAAATATTATGCTCGCGTCCCTTCCGGATGTGACACCAGTTGAGTAAAATGACGCATTTTTTTCAATGAACCTCGAAGAAAAGCAAAACTGTAGATTTATGCTGTAGATGCTGATTGTTCATAAGCGGTAATCACACAAACGAAAAAAAAACTGTCGTCATTGTTATAATAATATCAATAATTTCGTGGACATATATTAAGTTTATGAATATGCTTACGGAAAATAACAATGTCCTGCTTATAACCGCTCCACCAATAACGTATAATTTTTAAGCATAATCATAAATTTTGCATACATAACAATTTTAATAGGTACAACTGTACAATAGGTACTGCCATAGGTACAACGGGTAACCATGTGTTCCTCGCCGCACACACACGAACACACACACACGAACACACACACACACACACACACACACACAAACACACACACACACACACACACACACACACACACACACACACACACACACACACACACACACACAAAACTACATCCCTATATGGACTTGATAGGGACGTCGCACGTAGGGAGTCAACATTGGAATCCAAGTGGATACCGTGCTATACACACACGCACACGCACATACACACACACACAACTACATGCCTATATGGACTTGATCGGCACGTCGCACGTAGGGAGTCCACATTGGAATCCAAGTGGATACCGCGCTACACACACACACCCACACACACGCGCGCGCGCCCGCACGCATGTACGTGTATGTATATATACATGTACGTCGCCTTGGACCTCCGCCGTCTATGGGTCATAGGGAAATGGTCAAAGCCCAATTCCCATTTCGCAACTCAGTTCGATTTTGAGATTCCATTACCGGGCTGGGTATGGTTACATAGCTGCGAGAGAGGCCTCCCGAAATCAATATTTAAATCTCTAATGGAACCGGCTAGCTGTGAGGCAATTAGAGCTCAAGAGCCGCCACTTAATTCGTAACGTAACGTCGTTCTGCGATTGCGAAACTCCCAATTCTCCTCGCTCTCTCTCTCTCTCCCCCTCTCTCTCTCTCTCTCCCCCTCTCTCTCTCTCTCTCTCCCCCTCCCTCCCTCGCCCTCTCTCTCTCCTATTGCCGCTTTCCCGCTCGCACCCTCGCTGCACAATCGTTTCCTAGTTTCGTATCTTGCCAATGGCAAGAATTCACCAATTTTCATAGCCATTATGATGCCCCCACATCTATATTAGTAATGCTCACGTAGATTGCTCGGATCTCGTTGAAAATCCCTTGAGAATTCTTCTGGAATCTATCGATCGAAAGGTACGCAAAAATATATTTGAGGGAGGGTTATTTTGAAGCCATGCAACTTTGAGATCCGCGTCCAAATTTTTAACATTGTGTGTACCTCAATTTTTTCACACTCACCATTAGATGAATGTGAGCATGTTTATAAAAATGTAATTCCATAAAAATAGAAGGGCTGTCCTCAGAAGAACCTGATATGCTGACAATTGATAGGGTAATTCCAGGGGAGTTGACCAATAGAAATGTTTCATAGAACCGCGCACTAGATTTCACCTGTTACTGCTTAATTCGCTTCGCGTCGTGCGCAGGTGTAAGTGTACGAGCAAAAGTTTGGCAACAAAAATGTTAAGTAAGTAAAATCCTTTTTAATTATTCTGTTTACTGCTAATTTTTTTTTAAGTTTCATGTTTTACATTGTGGTGATGTTATTTTGTAAAAGTAATGGTTACTCTCGTACTTCTTGAATAGTTATAACCTCAATATTTCGCATGTATTGTTTCTTCTTGGTTACATTTTAGATGTGGCCATCTCTCCTGGGAGATTAGGAGAGAAGGCCACGTACAGTCGGTGCATGATGGCCATAGTATTAGTTGTAACGTGTTGAAATAATTCATTTTTTGTACATTTGTTTTAGATGCCTAATAGGCCTCCGAAGTAACTTTCGTGGTGGCGCCCCGTAACGGCTGCCGGTGGCAAAACTTGGATTGGCGCATGGCGGTTAAGTCAAACCGGCACAAACACGAAGGAGCTAGACTTGAGCAAGCATCATCGATTGAAGATCTTACATTGTAAATGGAATGTGCTTGCAAATAAAATAAAATAGTGTGATGGAAGTAATAACGATTACTTGCGGATTTCAATGTATCCTCATGACTTCCTTTCGCCCTAAAAGCATATCTAAAGATATGTGACGAAGAGAAAGTTAATGAAATTGCTTACATTGTCTGCACACAAATTACTTTCTGCCATGCAACAAAGATTCTGTTTAAATTGTTGTTTGCATCGGAAATTTATATGAAGAATGTTGTAATATAGGCAGAAAACTTTACGATAGTCGTCATGTATCGGAAGTTCGCGAAATTGTTGCTGGTGAGAAACGGATTGTGACGGGAAAAGTTCTTCCTCAAACACGCGTCAACAATCCCAAATATGACGTGAAAATTGAGGTAACATAATACAAAAAATTTGATCTGTTTCAGCAAGATAACATAGCAGATTTCTTAATGCTGTACATAACGTGAATCGTCAATGTTTATTTCTTTAACAACGCGTAACTGAAAACAGAAGATAATATTTTATATGCCTTTAGGAAATACACACTTCTGGTTTTAGTAGCTCGGTGAATTCTTAGTTAAAGGGGGTAGCCGGTTAAGGGGGGTCTGACGGCCCCCACCGAGTTTGATCGAATCGACCCAAAAACCTGAAAGAGGGCTGAAAAACAAAATTTTAGAGATATTTTTTAACCCCCTAAACCCTTATGAAAACACCATAATCGCAAAAAATGCGTTTTTTTTATGTTTAATTTTTTTTCGAGCTTTCAAATGCATTTTAAAGCGGTTTTAACACAACCAAAATTTTGTTTCAGATGTGTAGACATGCCCTGAATTTTTCCAGATTTTTTCGTAAAGTTAAATCATGTGCAACATAATTTTAATGGCATAAAAACCGTAAAAAATCGTCATTTTTTGTATTTAATGCTATGGTTTTTATTGACGTATTAATGGTAAAAAATCGTGCACCATAGCATAGAAAGCTACTATCTTCCTCTACAAAATGACGCTAATTGGGCTCAATTCGGTCGTCTCTAGCGTCCGAAAATCAAACTTGAATAAATTCCGTTTTTATAATTTGAGCATTTTCAGTTACGAAAATGACACAAAATCATATTTTTCAATTATTTTACTTAATAAAAGTACATTTTGGGGTTTCTGAGGTCGCCGATTACAAATTTGATGTCAAACAGCTAACAAAAAAAAAAAATTACACATGTCATCAAATGAAAATGGTATTTGCTATTTCGGTTTTTTCAATAATTAAAAGTCATTGTATTTTTAAAAATCTATTTATTTATAATAATATTACATACATTCATCTAATATATACATTAAACAGACACAAGTAATACATACATTGCAACATGATTGTTATGTTGTTAATCTTCGTCACTGTGTTCTTCAATAACAGGTTCGACATTATCAACGTGAAATAGATTCGTTAGAATTTGAGCTGGGCGGATGATTTTGGACAAATACCGTGCATGACTTAAAAAGTAAATGATTGTTGCAACGTGGGCACAGCAACCAACAGTTCTTAGCCCATTTGCACAATCACATACGTAGTTTTTTATACCGTTATATCCAATACTGTTAGGGTCGTACTGAACGTAACATCTGTATACTTTCTTGTTTATATGTCTTGATTTAACTTCACATTTCAAAATGGTATCGTCCTCCAACAAGTATTGCATATTCAAAAGTCCTTCTTCGGTATACATTTCAGCTAAGTATGAAACAGTTTGCGATAACTGGTACGAGCCAGTGAAAAGGATCTTCAAATCTTGCTCTGTCATTTCCGGAAAGTCTAATACGTCATTTGATGTTAACGGTTTGAAGATCCTTTTCTTCCTATTCCAGTTTTGTTCTTCCACAACTTTCGCTAAAGAATTGTCAACGTCTTTTCTTTTCAACATTTGCTCGGCAATTTGATCTTGTAAATCGGTATCGCAATTCAGTCTTTTTCCAAACTCATTAACCAAAAAATTCGCTACTTTGCAATAAAGCATCGCTGAATCCAACATGTTGTTGTTAAACTGATTATGCAAGAGTTTGAATTTACTACCGATTATACCGTGGACAGCCTCTACCACCCACCTCAATTTCGTAACAAATCGACTTTCGTTTGCTTCATTTGTTGGAAGTTGCTTTCTTTTGCCTTTCAACGCTGGCATCAACACAACGAACCCTTGAGATTCTAACCAATCTTTGACGTCTCTGAACCCCCTGTCAAGTATAAAAACATCCCCTTTTTTGAGGATTGATCTCAAGCCGTTCGGATCACTTAGTACATGTTGTAAGATTTTCGCATCATTCACAATTGCTTCGTACGGTCCGTAAACATCTATTACATATCCATCTGTGGCACAAACTGTGAAGGGTTTACAGAGTGGACACTTTTTCTGACCAGAGAAAGATTTTTTTTGGTAACAATTATTACTACTTTTTTGGTGTCGAAGGTATGAACCATCAGCAATCAAGAGCAGGCGATCTTCAAATCCGTGTAATTTTTTTACGTAAGGCGACGTGTGATTAGCAATTAAATCTTCGCGAGAACATGCCCGAGCTCCGAAACGAAGTGGAAAGACGTCTTTCGCGAATGAATCCAAAACCGATTTGCAATAAGCAGATACTAGTTGTTCAGATTTGATATCGAAAATTGACGCAGTGATTGTGTTGGAATTTCCAGTTCCTTATTTAAAAAGGAATATTAAAAGAGCTTGATTAATACTGCGATTTTGAGAATTTCGCAAAGTGACCAACATGTTTTTTAGAGTCTTGATTTCTGCAACTGTGTATCCAGTTAGCGATTTTATGCGCTCTGCCGATAAATTGTAATCATCTACTCTGTCTAAAATACTGTTGTCGCATTTTTTGGACAGTGCATCCAAAAATAATGCCAACTCTTGAGAACTGATAGTACAAGTATTCGAAAATATTTTCAAGTTTGAAATTTCGTCAACGTACATACGTTCACTGATAAGATGTACAGGACAACAGCGATTGCCTTTTGGAATGAAAATTCGTGAACTTATAAATACCTGTAACCTCGCTTTAAACGGAACAACCGGAGATGTCGTAATTGGAGTAAGACATACGCAACAACATTTGTGAGTCGCGGTAACTCTGTTGAAAGGCATCTCGATCATTTCATAGTCCGGTTCTCTTGGACGAAGAACGTAAGGAGGGTCCTTAGAAGATTGTGATGACTGTCCTGTGGAAGATCCAGACTCCGACCGTGACAATTGTTGCGAAGACTGTTCCGAAGATTGTTCTGTGTCATCTGATACTGTCAAATTGGAGAGTGTTGATGAATGTCTCTCTACAGGATCGACAGAATTTTGTTCGCGATCAACATCTGGCAGAGGATTTTCCTCGGGATTGACGTTTGGCAGAGGATTTTCTTCGGGATTAAAATCCAACTGAAGATTTTCTTCAGGATCAGAATCACTGCTCGTCGATGGTGAAACCGTTCGGGATTTAGCGATTGCGGAACGACACAGATGACATAAAACGTCACCTTTCTCTACTCGTTTACCTAGTAGTTTAGTATATAAGTGTACGTCATCATCTGAAGAAATGGACTTCTGTTTTCCGGTATCATAACGCAACAATCTGTTGCATCTTATGCACCTTTCACCAGCCGTACATTTTCGTTTTTTCGGTGGCATCGCACAGTTTTTCCTAAAGAAAAAAAAAGAACATTGTTATTTTTTTTATTATGATTAACAAATTATTTTTTTTTTTTGAAAAAAATGAAAAAAGTAACTGAAACCCGGAATAAAAAAAACCATAATTAAAAAAACAAATAGAACAAAAGTAACGAAAATCGAAAGTACATTAAAAATTGTAAATCAAAACAAAAAAAATGTTGAAAACATCGGTAAACAAAACAGAAATAAATTATTGTATTCCAAATCATTTTTTTATTGAAATATCGTTTCGTCTTAGTTTTGTTTTTTTTTTTGCTTTTTTTTAATTCTTTTCATGTGAGTGAACTAAACAACAACTTGAAGTTGACGGCCACCTTCTGTACGATTTCAAGTCGACTATGAGGCAAACGATTGTAGATTGAGGTTATGATTATAAATCAATTTTTATGTTGATTGATATTTAAATTGATATTCAAACTCACCTTAGAATACTGCTTCAATCACTTCGTGTTGAGATAGGCAGGTTAAACGATAAATTAAAAAAACGCTGTTAACAAAACAAATAGATTTGTTTAACGGAGCAGAGCGCGTCGCATGACGTGTGTACTGGACGGCGGCTGAACACAGAGAGAAAGAGAGACCGCGTGGAGCGGGGTTCTCGATGCGTCAGTGCGTAGTGGGCATGCGCAGTACCGTGCGGAGGGGCATACGAGCCTAAGGCCCACGTGGGTACGGTGGCCTTAGGCACTCGGGTACGTGGCTTAATAAGGTACAAGTTGGGATTTTCTCCGCCAGGTGACAGTTTAGTCGGGGAATTCCAAATTTTTTTTCTGAATAATACGTAATTTTTTGTTTGTTAATATAACTATTGACAGCTGTTACGATTAAAAATTCGTGTATAAGAATGAATTTATAATCAGCGACCTAAAAAATCCTTATTAATATCGTTCCCATAGCTTTTTTAAAAAATTTCAAAAATTAAAATATTTTTTCTTCGTTTTGACAGCTGTCATGTGACAAAACTAATTTTTGACATCAAATTTGTAATCGGCGACCTCAGAAACCCCAAAATGTACTTTTATTAAAAAAAATAATTGAAAAATATGATTTTGTGTCATTTTCGTAACTGAAAATGCTCAAATTATAAAAACGGAATTTATTCAAGTTTGATTTTCGGACGCTAGAGACGACCGAATTGAGCCCAATTAGCGTCATTTTGTAGAGGAAGATAGTAGCTTTCTATGCTATGGTGTACGATTTTTTACCATTAATACGTCAATAAAAACCATAGCATTAAATACAAAAAATGACGATTTTTTACGGTTTTTTTGCCATTAAAATTATGTTGCACATGATTTAACTTTACGAAAAAATCTGGAAAAATTCAGGGCATGTCTACACATCTGAAACAAAATTTTGGTTGTGTTAAAACCGCTTTAAAATGCATTTGAAAGCTCAAAAAAAAATTAAACATCAAAAAAACGCATTTTTCGCGATTATGGTGTTTTTATAAGGGTTTAGGGGGTTAAAAAATATCTCTAAAATTTTGTTTTTCAGCCCTCTTTCAGGTTTTTGGGTCGATTCGATCAAACTCGGTGGGGGCCGTCAGACCCCCCTTAACCGGCTACCCCCTTTCTTGGACGGAGTTCAGTAGCTTTTATTCGCGTTTTCAGTTGAACAGTGATCGGTCTATTTTGACGTCGTCGTGTGGGTGTAAGGCTGGTAGATCCAAATCCGGATGTAAGCATACGGCAGCAGTATGCACGTACGTAAATGAAGAAAGAACAATTTCCAAGACCGATGCTCCCCTTCAATGGAATCAGCCAAGTGATTCGCAAGTCGAAAAATATAAGAAAGGGTGCACCATAGACGCCTTATTTCCGCCGAAGATTATTATGATTGACCGAAGCGTTGATTATCGAATAGAAGATGTTGAGAACGTACCACTCGACTTATTGCAAATAAATTGTCCCCTTTCAAAGTACATGAAAACAGAGAAACTAACGGAAGAAGAGCGTGAAATCTCTAAGCAAAAAACGCAGCAGCGGCAGCAGCAACTCAGCAAGGTTGTTGAACAATTGTACGAATTGCAATGGGGCAGTCACCACGTGTACAAGGCTTACGAAAGCTTGCCTCAAAACGATGGTCTGAAAGTGAAAATACGAAAGTTGACATGTCCTGATGAATTTTTATCACGTTACATGGACATTCACGTGACAAAAGATGAGTGGATGAAAATTTGCATCGCTTCGGAGCAACAATCAAATTGTTTGTAATGGTTTTCGTTCAAACCTGGTTGCAGTTTAAAACCCAAAAGTTTGATGGAAAAATGACCGAGGCCATGGCTTACGGTATCAAAACTGAGCAGATCGCAAGACAAGCTTTTTCCGCCGTCACGGGTTTTAACGTGGCAACTGTTGGGCTCGTTATCAAAATGCAACAACCCTTTTTAGCGTCTAGTCCGGATGGCATTGTACTCGACGACGAGTCGTTGCTAGAAATAAAGTGTCCTTTCTCTTGCAAAGGTGCTCTCATTCTAAATCGGGAAGAACAAACATCGAATGTGCCGTATCTTCAGTACGATGAAAATAGCAACGTGACGCTGAAAGAAACAAATAAATATTACACCCAAGTCCAAGTTTCTATGTATGTAACGGGGTTCGATAATTGTCATTTCTTCGTGTACAGCGATATTGACAATGTACATATTGAAGTTCCAAGAAATGATTCTTTCTTGCGAAAAGTGATACCGAAGATCGAATTGTTCTATCTGAAGTATTTTTTGCCGCATGCCAGTTCCAGCGTTGAACACACCTAAGTTTTAGAGCGCTAATAAAGTACGCATGATTATTTATTTTTATTTCAATGTATTATATTTGGTTGTTTAATAACAGAACTATTTTAACGCATATGACTGTATAGTTTTGTCCCCAATTTGTCTTGTACCAACGGCCGATTTTTAATCTTCACGAAACAACGGCGGACGGCTATTGGCAATGACACAACACATGTGCATTATTGCATCTATGTGCGGAAAGAGATCTACAGAGAAGTGATCCAAAATTCGCAATATTTTTATTCGTTGGATAGCACGTTCGACATGGATTCTAACAGAAGCGATTTTATACGTTTCGTCAATCTCTTCTTCAGTAAATTGTGAATTGAACGCAAATGGAGGAATCACAAGAGTACTGTTACGTTTCGATAATTCCGATTTTATTTGTGGGAAACCCTTGTCTGCTAACACGAGGTCCCCGGGTTCAATAAGATTCAAAAATCCGCTATCGTTTGTTATGTAACTGTCAGTAGCCCTTCCCCCGTATGCTTTGGACACTTTGCATACAAAACCGTCAGGCGTAATTACAATCAAAAACTTCACAGTGTAACTACCTTTGTAATTGGAATACATCAATGCTCTTTGTTCGACAGTCAGCGGCGTTTCAGTACGTATTTCTGAGCAATCAATAATGCAACGACAATTAGTATACTGATGAAATGTTGAGGGCAAATTTTTTCGAACACTTTCCTTGGATGGCCAAAAAATCCAAGTTTTTGTTTTTAGCGATAAAGTATGCAGAATTTGAAAGAATATTTGCCTTGCTGTTGAATCAGAAACTCCAAATAAACAGCCAAGTGCACAATGCGAGATACCTAACTTCATTTTCATTAAGAAAAGAAGCAATCGATTTTCCCTGGAAGCCTTTTTATAATACAACGGTTGACCTTCAGCGCCGGCTACTACAAATGTCAAGAGGATCATGAAAAAATCGTAAGACACGCCAGCCAACTGTCGCATTGACAAGTCCGTTTTTAAGCTCGAGTATCCCAAGAAACCCTGGTTCATCTCGATATCTGTTCCGCAATGCTGATCAACCCTACCGCGTGGCACATATATATCGTCCATTGCGATATCCGTCCCGCAACACTGCTCGACCTTAATGCATGGAACATGTATCTGCATTTGTGTAGCGGTAGTAACTCCATCTTGCCAACAGAATAGAAAGCTTGGCTCATTCGTGAAGTCATCTATGTATGGCTCTGTTTGACAGCCAACTGTTGCTTGCGTTTCATGCGGCTCATATACGTGATCCTCTAAAATGAACAAATTTGTCGTCATTAGGCGGTACTTAAGCAGCGAATTAAAGCAAGTTTCATTAGTGCACACTTTTTACCTATCTTATCATCGAAATCCCCCTGAACATCACTGATTTCTATTGCCTCCGCTACGTAGTTACGATTTTCTAAACATAATAGGCATAACGGATATAAAATATTATATGCAAGCCGCAAATTCATACCGATTTTACCAACATCGGCAGAATGCAGCGGCAAAAGACAGTTTGTGCCTATGGCTATGTATACGTACCATGTACTCCTTCCATCCATTTTAATAATCCCTTGTCTTTCGGAGTTTCATGTCGGTTTGGAAAAATCGTTGGAACATACGATGGATTGTATTGTTCATTTGACTTTTGGCCCTGTACAAAATGTGCGCTGCAGACACGAGAATATTGCTTCGGGCGCCATTTCTCCCCATTATTATCGCTATTCAAAAAAAAGTTTCATAAAGTCAAATGGACAAATTTATAGGTTATATTACAAGTAATTAAGAATAGTGCAAAACGGAAGGCAAACGAAATATATGGTCTGCTAAAATCGAACCCACATGTTACATATTTATTTCATAAATAATATTACATACGTTCGATTTACGGCGTTTATCCACAATTCCTTACGATGCACTTCCCAACGTCGATTCGGAAAACCATAAAAATGGAGTTCTGGATTCCTCGCTTCCGTGTGGGGACAACCCTCAACACAACATTTGCGATTAGCGCCTTCAACCGATGGAGTACCCATCACGTTTATTAATTTATAATGCTTGTTTACGCTGTTTTTACAACATAAACATCACACGCGGTACTGTCATTCACGCAAACACCTGATTTAAATGGCGACCGGCATACTGCACTAGCAGACGAAAACCATTCCAAGTTTTGCCAAAATTCGCCGCAAGAGTGCGCCACAAGAGTTACTTCGGAGGCCTATAGGCACAAGAGAAAAGTAATTGCTTTACGAGGGAGCTGGACTCAAGAATTATTAAAACCAGGTATTATTGTTGAAAAAAAATTATGAATTGTCGGTGCGTGCGGCCGCCAGGACCTACGAAATACCTAGGAAGACCTTAGAAATACGATATAAGAACAATTACCAAAAACGTTTCGAAGAAAATTATTATGAAACTTGTCTCATCGAAGACTGGATAGTACGCCAACTTTAGGTACACAAAAATTATACTGATTTCGATTATATGTGTTTTAGATGTGGCCAAAAGAAAAAATAATTAACAATCAAAACATAAAACCGAAGAGAAAACCGAGAGCACAATGCTGGGTAACTGGCCATCACACCCGGATACTCAGGGAGAGATAGGCAATTGGGATTTAAAAAAAAAGAATTTTTAAAGTTGACCTGACAGGACTTTGTTTTTATTTCGTTAATTATCTTAAAGTGAAATGTTCAAAGTTGAATTACAAATGAAGATAAGTTAAGGGGTTATATACAGTCAAGAGGCCCAAAAAGATCGATTTTTCAAGAATATTTCTTTCCAAGACCTTTAAATCTATTAACGTAAAAATTTGTACACATATTATGGTAACTTGTAACTGTATTTAACATTTTTTTATTTGTAAAAATAATTATTTTGAAAGCTGCTATAATTGATCTCCGGGAGCACCTCTAAAAAAGGTGTCTTGCGGTGAGCACGATATCTCTGGACTGGATCATCTAAAATGAAAAAAAAACCAAAACTATTTCGTTAATATAATGGATTATCTTGTAATTGATCGAAGTAATAAGCAAAATAACAATTTTTGACAAAATGGCGGCTTCTCAAAAAAATCAATTGTTGACAAAAATTTAGGCCGTCAATTGTTTATAAAATGGAAAATGTTGATCGGTGAAAAAAAACTTTGATTAATTACTAAAAAATATACTTGAAAAGATTGTGTTAAAATTTGAGACTGCTCGGTTGAGCCGTTTCCGAGAAATCTTGCTCACCGACTTTAAGAACACAGTTTTGAGAAAAACGCGTTTAAAGTTTCAAAAGCACTTTCGAACGCTCTGACACGTCATTACAAATGTGCGTGTACCATTGAGAATACTCACCGGATTGACAGGAAATTTTCTGTATGTGTACTTAAATATATGTACGTTACGAAAAAAACATCGAAATTAAAAAATCTCAAAGGTACATAACCCCTTAAGAAACGTCTGTACTTTCATTTTGACGGATCGTTGAAAAAACTGTGGCCAACTATCGCGGACTTACCCTACTCCATCGATAGAGCTGGTCCAATATGGTCTTTCCCTGTACATATGTACACATCCAAGTATCCACAATGATCGATTATCACTCTATGCATCACCGCTGTTTGCACTTGTCTCGTTTATAATAAACTGATAAAACTCCAATTGAATGCATTCACAGTATTTTAAAACGGAAACAAAAGTTTTCCGACAGTTTTTTTCAAATGCAAGTCTTCAGCGGAAGCACTCAAGGTGATTGGGCGCGTATATATATTAAGGAATTTGCCAGAGTATCGAATTGCATCGATCAATCGTAGGTATACGTCCGATGAGTGCGGCAGTGGAGTCTGCATAGTCGAAGCATCGGATCGGGTCTTTTTTCTTCACGTTTTATTTTTTCTCTCATCCACTTGGCGTTCTTCTCGTTAATGGAAAACTGATAATAAAGAGCGCGAATCGATGCTCGCCGCTGCGTCTATCCTGGAGCCCAGTCGTTATACGTTTCCCTCTGTTCTTTCCCTCTCTGTCTATTTCTCTTGTTAATGAACTTTGGCTCTTCCGACTCTCTCTCTCTCTTTCTCTCTCGGACTCTTGTCCATGTAAATTGTCGGACGATATGATTTAACGTCAATTTGAATGGAGAACGTCCATAATGTCGGTTAGCATATATTTGAATAAATTGTAAGCTACTGCTATATTAAGCCCCGGACGTATTTTTACAAGCTCCACTTTGCTGCCGCTGCTGCCGACTCTTCTTTATTTTCCTCCTCTTTGGTCTGGTCGCGCGCGCTACGTACACCTTTATACTCTCATACTTCACGTCAACCGCAACTTTCTTACACCCGCTTCGGCTATATTACCCCTCTGGCTTATAAATAAAGCTCTTGCTTCTCGCCCTCTCTGTCTCTCCTTCTGATAGCGAGTCCCCATTCGCCCTCTCGCTTCGCGATAAAAGAAAATATACGAGGCCTCGCAAGCACAGCTTTGCCCTGTCCCAAAGGCCTCAACGTTCCCGCCCCCCCTTGTCCTTCTTTGAGAATGTTCCACTGCTTCTTTTTTCGGTGCTCATTGTGCACATCGCTAATCCTCGAGACGAGACGTCCCCTCAACACACGCCCCGCAGTCAACATCGTCAGGGTGGCGCTATCGAAAATTCTAATTATCCTAACGAGAGCGCTCCTACCCTAGAACCATTTCGCCAGGACGGTCGAACGTTAGGCCTCGCTCATACTTTTTTATTGGTTTTTGACCTTAACCGTGCAGCGCTTCATATCGTTAAAACTTTGACGTCCCGTTGGAGGGTCTGGGCTCTTGCGGATATTTGTTCTTGATGTGTCACGGGTGTGCAGCGAGCGATGAATTTTTATCTGATATCCACACCTGGTGGACGTGATTAAAGAATTACGTGGGTTTTGAAGCAACAAAAAATTCTCTATCTTTAAAAAAATATAATATCAGGTGTTGGAATTAATTCTTAGCGTTTCACGAGAGATGGCGTAGGTAGTACAGTATTTCGTTGTTACCGACAGTAATGTATTCATGATGAAACAGCTATCATTGAATGTCATTTGCTGTACATAACCTCTTTTTGAATCGTAAATAACAACACTTTATAATTTATTGAATATGTCAATATTTGTGCCGAATAAAGTGTTTTTGCGGGGATTTTTAGTTCATTACTTCAATACGAACAAAAGTGTTGCTGAAGCTCATCGTATTTTAGTGGAAGTGTATGGTGAACATGCTCTATCTGATCAAACGTGTTAGAAGTAGTTTGCACGTTTTAAAGCTGGTGATTTCGATTTGGATGACAAGAAGCGACCTGGCCAGCCGAAAAACTTTGAAGATAATGAGTTGGAGGCATTGCTCAATGAAGACTCATCTCAAACACTTCAAGAATTGTCTTCATCATTGGGAGTTGACTTATCAACGGTAGGAAAACGCCTCAAAACTTTGGGCATAATCCAAAAGGAAGGACATTGGGTCCCTATGAATCGAAACCAAGGGACATTGAGAGGCGTCTTTTGACATGTGAACTGCTGCTTCAACAGGGGAAAAGAAGGTTTTTTGCTTCGAATGGTCACTGGTGATGTAAAATGGATCCATTGCGATAATCCGAATTGCAGAAAGGCATGGGTTAAGGGAAGGGTAGGGGTTTCAGCGTGAAATAAAAACACTTTTTTGCGAATTTTTTTCATCTCTATGGATAGAGTAAATTTATTGAAACCTTTTGTACGTTGTTAGGTGTTATTTCAAGAACATTCCGTGAAATTTGTACGCGGAAATATCCACAAACAAGCCGGCGACAAAGCTTTTCCAAGAACACCTTTGGAATAACACGATTTGCGGTGTTCACTGTATCTCAGCTAGAAATTATCTGAAATCAAGTACCATTAAAATTTAGTCAAAATATCATCAAATCCTCCCCCCAACGGTCTTTGATAATTTTTTTTTTTCATTTCTAAATTTTTGGTGGCCATGTAAAGTGAAAAGTGTTATTTTTCACGAAAAATTCTGCCATTTTGGGGGTGGAAAACACCCTCAATGTAAAAAAAAATTCAAACTAACCGTTGGGGGAGGTATTTTATATGTAGAAAGTGTGTACCAAGTTTGAAATAAATCGGTCATGTAGTTTTCAAATGGCAGTGAACACGGACTTTGAAATAGTGGTTTCGAGAAAAAACGCGGCACCGGCTTGTTTGTGGATATTTTCGTGTACAAATTTCACAGAATGTTCTTGAAATGACACTTAACAATGTACAAAAAAGTTTTAATAAATTTCCTCTATCCATATAGATAAAAAAAAATCGCAAAAAAGTGTTTTTTTTTCACGCTGAAACCCCTACTCTCCCCTTAAGCCCGGCCAACCATCAACATCAGTGGCAAAGCCAAATATCCATGGGTCTAAGCTCCTCCTCTGTATTTAGTGAGATTACAGGGGTGGGATTTATTATGAACTGCTGAGATCGAATAAAACCATGACTGGGGATCGCTACCGACTGCAATTGATGCACTTGAGCCGTGCATTGAAAGAAAAACGGCCGCAATGCTCCGAAAGACACGACAAAGTCATTTTGCTGCACGACAATGCTCGTCCGCAACTCGCAAAACCGGTACAAACATATCTGGGAACACTTAAGGGGTTACCCCCATTTGCATTTTTTTGAAGTGCATTTTTTTGAAGTGCAATTTGAAGTGCAGTTTTTTTTATGTCCGGAATAGATGACTCTATGTAAGTTTACAAAAAAAAAATATTTTCTTCGTGTAAACTGAAATTGAAACTTTAAACGCGGTTTTCTCAAAATGGCATTTCTGAAGTCGGTGACCAAGATTACTCGAACCCTAATGAACCGATCTTCTTGAAATTTTGCAGGCTTATTTAATACATAAAAATGTAGTCTTTAATCGTTCGATTTTTTTTCCGAAAAAAATGGCCGTTTTATAACCAAAAAACGGCCGTTTTTTTCGTTAAAATCGAACCATTAACTTTGACTGTCCGCCATTTTGTGAAAAATGAATATTTTTTAAAATCCTTCGATTAAAGACTAGTTTATACTTATATTTGACTAAATCGATCCGCATTTTTTTTTTCAGATGATCCACTTCGCCGCAATGTTGGTCACCGCAAACCGTGTATATAAAAACATTATTTCATTGACGGCCATTTGCCACTAAACAATGTAATATTTTTCAATAAAAAAATTACTGAAAGTTCTTCAAGACGTGTTCTTTAAGATGGTATATTGATCGATTAAAAAAGTTTTGTAGTTTTCTTTTAAAAAATTCGTGAAAAAGGCCTTTTTTGCGCTACCAGTGGGGGTAACGCCTTAAATGGGAAGTCCTACCCCACCCGCGCCGTATTCTCCAGATATCGCTCGTTCTGATTACCATTTGTTTCGTTTGATGGCTCATAGCCTGTCTGAGCAGAAGTTCACTTCTTACAAAGATTGTCAAAAATGGGTCGATTCGTGGATTGTATCTAAAGACGAGGCGTTCTTCCGACACGGTAATCGTACCCTGCCCGAAAGATGGTCAAAAGTAGTAGAAAGCGAGGGGCAATATTTTTATTAATGTATTTTTTTATTTTTATTTAAAATACATTTTTTTCATTAAAAAACGCTACGAATTAATTCCAAGTCCTAATATATAAATTATTTTATTCCAAATGTTTAGCACATGAAAGAGCAACATTTCAACAATATTAAAAATAATTTCATCCAAAAATTTGAGAAATTCAGCCGGTGGGACCTGGTTTCCGGAGACCCCTGAAAAAAGTGTCCTCGTGGTGGTCAGGATAACTCATGATAGCTTTATCTGAAATTAAAAAACCAATTTTTTTTCTGTCAGTAGGTAAGTATAGCTCGCGATTGAACGAAGGATTTTAAAAAATTGAAATTTGAATTTTTTGCAGAGTTGTATGCAAAATAGTTCAATTCTTAATAGAAATTACACTACGTATAGCGTTGTAAAATTTGTTGTAATCGAAAAAAAACCTCCGTTCAATCACTAGTCAATGCTATTTTGAAGAAGTCTGAAAAATTTTAATATGGTCGGTGCATTAGTTTTTGAGAAATCGTGTCCACCGACTTCAAAAATAGTGCTTTGAGAAAAATGCAATATACCTGCGTCGCTCCCGGCCGGTCTTTCCCAACGGGAGGAATTCCCAAAGGCTCTCTCTTTCAGACTTTTACTCCTATTGACTTAAAACTTTGGGAGAATACTCTAGACACATTGTACTATTAGATAGTGAAGTAAAAAATGGATTTTTTGAAATTTTCATCCCTACGTAACCCCTTAAGGAGAATTACTTCTAGGCGAGGGAAACTTTGATGATTTTCATGATTTGTTTTAAGGAGGAAAGATTTCTTCATCATTTTTGAGACTTAGGGGATGTTTTATTACTATTGGGGCTATGCATAATTCCGTAGCGAAAATCGAGTCCATTTTAAACGCAAAATATTTATCAAGACAAACCGTTTAAATCAATTAGATAAAGGTAAATTTAATCAATTAGGTAAGTTCCATCCTGTACAATTACTTTCTGCCATCTGTCTACGAGATTCATTATCCCTCTTCTCTCTCATCGAAGTCCTGAGTTCTGTGGGCATAGAGGTCATGCAAGTGGTTTTTGAGCACGTCCAGGGACTGGGAGCTTTTATTATTTAAATTGTTCTGTAGTGCTTGGGACAAGTGATAGTCTGTAGGTTCAAGATCCGGACTATACGGTGGATGCACCAAAACATCCTACCCAAGCTGCAACAACTTTTTCTGGGTCACCAGAGAAATGTGTGGTCTAGCGTTGCTCTGGTCGAACACAACGCCCTTCCTATTCGTCGATACGGGCCGCTTCTGATCGATTGATCGCTTTAATTTGGCCAGTTGTGAGCAGTGTTTGGGCGACTCAATCGTTTTGATGGGTGGCAGCAGCTCACAATATACGATTCCTTTCCAATCCCACCAGATAGATGACCTTCGGGGGCATTCCTACCATTGCGACCTTCTGAGCAGTTCCCCCTCCTTCGACCATGATCTTTTTCGATTGACATTGTTGTAGACAATCCACTTTTCATCGCCAGCAATCTTTCGGTTTCAAAATGGTTTGTTTTGGTGGCGTTTGAGCAGCAAATCGCAAGCTGAAAATCAGTCCATTAAATTCTTTTCGTTCAGTTCGTGCGGCACCCAAACATCAAGCTTGTTTACCATCCCAAGCTTCCATAAATGTCTCGAAACAGTTGATTGGCCAATGTTGAGGTTATGATCAGTAGTGACTGGCTGGGCCACCGGAGCGAGGAGCATCTTGAAGATCAAAATCTCTTCAGAACGGAATTTCGGGTAATTCTTTAGATGAGTTACTTTTCCCAAAAAATGTTGTTTCCAAACAAACCCAAAGAAACCTAATATAGGCGTCGAAATGTTCAAAAGGGCTCCATTTTATCATGTGTTTCCCTAACATCAGAACCCCATAACTTTTATCCGTACTTTAACCCAAACAAACCCAATATAGGCATCGAAATGTGCAAAAATGCCCTATTTTATCACCTGTTTTGACGAACTTCAAAACTCCATAACCTTTTATGGGGGCGGTGAATTTCAGCTTCCCTCGACCGAATATCATCATTTACAACCCAATAAATGAGAAAATAGCAACAAAAAATTTAGGCTCATTTTTCGAAAAAGTCACTTATCCACAGAATTACCACGTTTGGCTGTTACATCATATTTTTTGTTATTAATCTTTAAAAATGGCGAAGGTATTCCCAGGTAGGAAATCAAAAGGCTGACGATGGAAACAAGCTTGTGCGAGCCTTGTTTCACCGAGCCTGAGTGAGACAGACCTGTCCCAGGTTTCATTGCATCGTTTGGAGCAGCCTGGAACCAAGACTGGCTGCTTAGCCTAAACTCAGGGTTATTTCAAGCTTTATTCAGCCGGTGAATTTTGAGGCTGAAAAATCAAGGCTGGATGCAGGCTTGTTTCAGGTTGTGATAAAATGAAATAAGTTTAAAATAATATTTTTTCTGTACTTTTATGAAAAAAAAATTTAGCAATAAATTTGTCGGGTGCGAAGGCACGAAATACGAAAGCGAAGGAGGCAGCCAGAACATTTAAACATATGCTCTTATCGATATTTATGAGGTACACAAAAAAGTATATACGAAAATAAAAGTACGCAATAAAATAACGTATTGTTTTTGAAAATATTTTTTATATATATTTTGTAACAAATAATATAACAAATAATAAATATATATAATAAATCAAATGAATTCTTTACAAATTTATTAAATTTACCCCAATGTAGAATATAGAAAACTAAAAACAGGCCTCATATAGCCTCGGGAAGAGTTTGGGAAAAGCCTGGTCATAAATGCTCGTGAAGGCTTTATTAAGGCTCGTTTTGAGCCTTGTTGTTTCGTCGTTTCAGGCTTAGTACAGGCTTTTCTACCAGCCTTTGGTCAAGCCTGTGTGCAAGAGCCTGAAACCGCGTTATCATTCAGAGGTTCAGCTAGGCCTGAAATCAGGCTGGTGGTCAGCCTGAATTAAAAAATGTGAGCCTTGTTTCAGAGTTTGGCGAGCCCTTTTTTCATCGTCAATTCCTACCTGGGTTGCACGGTCTTCTAAACTGTATTTTCAAAACTGGCGTGACGTATAGCTAAAAACTAATCGACCGATTCTGATGACATTTGGCATAAATCTTTATAACCTTATCGTCTAAAACATGACCCTAAATATTTTTGAAAATAAAAAAAATCTTTCTTTATTGCAAAATGTAATAATTTTTTTCCGAAAACTTAATCTATTAGTGTCAGCGCGGACGTTTGATCGATTTTCAAAATTTCTTATTTTTTCTTGGTTCATATTCTGCGTATTAGTTAATGAAAGAAAAATCTACGTTGTTTTTTGTTCAGATTAATCCCGCCGACGCTATGAGTCACGCCGACTGACAACATCCGCCGCAACCCGTTTAGGACAGTGCCATAACTCCGCCACTTTTAAAGATTAATAAAAAAAAACCATGTAACTGTCAAAAGTGGTAATAAAACATACCCTCAATCTAAAAAATGGTGAAGAAATCTTTCTTAAGGGGTTTTCTCACTTTAGACGCTAAAAGACTACTTGCATGCATTTTTTTGATAGGTTTATATAATAGATATTGATTTATATTATAGATATTGATATAAAAGTTGTTACACTTAATAAATACACTTTCGAAATACATTAAAAAAAAGTTTTTTGTGTATTTATGTAACCCAAACAAACGTTAAACGCGTTTTTCTCGAAACAACGTTTCTCGACGGCTTGTTGATAAAATTATCGAAACTACTGAACCGATCCTCATGAAATTTTAAGCACATATTCTTTACAACTAGAACTATATCGCATATGAAAGTTTTTTTTTAATTCGGACATTTACTAATTTTTTTACCGAAAACAGTGAAAAACACGATTTTTTGGTTATTTTCGAAAAATGATCGCCATTTTTTTGTTTTTGCATATATCAAAAATCGTATGATATGCGCTATAGCCATCAACATACTGAATCAAAAACTGTTTGATTTTTTTGTTTCGGATAATCCATCTCCGAGATTTCATCAAAAGCCAACCAGACCAACCATTTTTTAGGTCATTCTTTTAACTATTTTTATCGACTATAAGTAGTGGCTTAAATAAATAAAATAATTTTTTTTATTGTATTTAAAAAATGTATTTATTAAGTTTGACAACTTTTATATCAATATCTATAATATAAACCTATCAAACAAATCATAAAAATTTAAATTAAAAAAATCATGAAAATTAGCTCCTCAGCGTTCGCCTCAGCCAATATTCGGATGGGTGTCCTAGCCTAGCTGCGTTGAAATACTATTACTGACTGGGAGGTAATCGCATACAGTTTTCGATGGGTAGGACATTTAGTTAAACGTTGGACATTTAGTGAAAAAAAACTATATCGAGCATGATAAGAAAATAAAAAACGAAATGAATCATCACTCTTAGAGGTACGAGTTCTACCCCAATTTATCGTTAAAAATATCGTGAAATATCAAAAAAATCCTAAATCCAAAATATATCGTGAAATGTCAGAAAAATCCAAAATATCGTGAAATATCAGAAAAATGCATTGGAAGGTTTCTCATGAGAAAAAATGTAGTTACAAGGCTGAAAAATCGATTTTCCGAGTGAAGCGAAGAGGGAGAGAAATTGCTGCAGTGGCGTTGTGACAGGAGTGAGAGTACAGTTTAGCTCCGTTGTATCGCCTGTTATAGGGGATTCGTGCGTGGATCAATAAATTGCGCGTAGAGAAACGGTTTGGGTGAAGCTTCGACTGTAGAGACGAGACGTCGGGTGAGAGAGTTGTCTCTCCTATACGGGATTGTATACTGGCGACTGTAAGGGAGAAAACCAGAGAGGGAGAGAGGATTCGACGTCGGGTTATTCGCAGCTCTGGAGATATTTCCTCTCTTCTCCAATCCAGACAAGATGATGGTACATGGGTAGTAGCTACATATATGTGTGTATGCCTGTATATATATGTGTGAACGAACATCCCCACTTATGTGGCGATGCTCGTTGGGGCAGATTCAAACGATTCCCCCGATGGGGAGCAGGGTCCAGTCTACCATCCCCTGAAACTTTCAACATTTCGTTTCCCATAACTTTTTCACCTTTCACCCCTCGATGGTTTTGATTTTTTCTGTCTTCCTACTCTTTCCCCCAACATTTGGTAATTGTATTGCGATATCGTCTCGTGATCTTTGCTCCATTGATACAGGGAGTTTCGGCTCTAATATCAGGTTGATAAAAAAGTTTTGTCATATTGTCATATGTCATGATGTCAAGATGTCATATTGACGCAATATGACATCGAGCTATGTCGAGAATATTCTAGAATGTTTTCTACTCTTCCGCGTGACAGGGTATAAAAGGGCGAGCGCGCGTTCTAGTGGACAGAAATGGCTTCGATCTCGCAGGAGCAACTTCGAGCGATCATGTTTTACGAGTGGCGGCGCGGCACGAACGCAAGCACAACTGCTAAAAATATACAGGATGCATTCAGCGAGAACGTAGTTTCTCATCGAACAGTCCAGCGTTGGTTCAATCGTTTTAAATCTGGAGACACAAGCCTTGAAGATAAGGAACGTTCCGGACGACCGTCGACCATCGATGATGAAGCATTACTCCGCTGCATCAAAGAAAAACCGGAAGCAAGTACGCACGAGCTAGCAAGAGAATTTGGCTGCACCCAACCGTCAATAGTCAATCACTTACACAACTTGGGATACAGGAAGGTTCTAGCTCAATGGATACCACACCGTCTCACCGACGACAATAAGAACTGTCGCGTGACCATCTGCCAGTCTCTCCTGCTTCGCCACCATCGCAAGGAGTTTTTAGAAGATCTTGTGACGGGAGATGAAAGCTGGGTCTTGTATGATAACAGAACGCATGTAGCCTACTGGCTTCCTATCGGAGAAAAACCGCCACACCAACCGAAATCTGATCGTCACTCACAAAAGGTTTTGTTGTGCTGTTTCTGGGACGCAAAGGGAATGCTGTTTCACAATTTTCTCCCTGTAGGTAAGACGATCTCCTCTACACGATACATCGAAAATCTCCAGGAATTGGCAAAAGCTATAAGAAAAAAACGGCCAAGACGCGCGACTGTGCACCTTCTCCTCGACAACGCGAGACCCCATGTCGCAAAGGAAACCCACAAAACGATCACTGAGCTTCACTGGAATACCGTTCCTCATCCACCATACTCTCCCGACATCGCGCCATCTGACTACCATTTGTTCAGACATTTGAAGGCATATTTGAGAAACAAAACTTTCGAAAACGTCGACGATCTCAGAAGGGATATTTCAAATTTCTTTGAGTTCCAGCCGCCGCAGTTTTGGGCAAAGGGAATAAATGAGTTGCCAACTAGATGGTCGAGTGTCATAGAAACCGATGGCGAATATATTGTTGATTAGAAATGTTTTGTATAAGATATATAAATAAATAAAATATATTGAAATTATTGCGACAAAACTTTTTTATCAACCTGATACTTTCGGCAAAGAAATCGTAAATATTTTCAGCACTTATATATTATGAAATTCAGTAGACACGTCACACAATGAGATCGACGTTTAGTCGAAGCAATAAGCATGAAAGTAAGCTGTAAAGTAAGAAAAAATGTTTAAAAACCGGAACCTAATATTTTTATGGAAAAATATGTCAAACAAAAGTTGTTTGGGACATAACAGTACGTAAAAAAGTATCGAACGTCCATCTTCGTATCTTCAAAAATAAGGGAGAAAGAAACGAAAAACCATTCAATTGGAAGACAAAAATCTCGAAGTTTCAAGCAATAAAAAAAATATCAACTTCGTATATATCTCGAGTTTTTTTTGTTACATATTGCTTTAGTAAGAGTTAATCTAACTTTCTAGAGATTTTATGTTTTTTATTTATTGTATAACTATTTAAAAACGACGACTAAACATTGACACAATTACTGGTTGAGGATCACTGTCAGAAAGAGCCGCACTGTATGGCTATGCCGTTCGCACTCATAGGAGGTTCTTTCTATCGTTCCGCCACGCATGCGCGCAACGCGCTCCAACGAGTATCTTGCGCCCCTTGCTCTCCCAGTGGTGCTGCGGCTGCAAAGCGATTTTGTCTTGCAAACAAATTTTCATTCGTCTTTTTCTCCCTTATTTTCGAAGATACGAAGATGACCGTTTAATATTCTTTTACTTACTTGGATGTCCTAAACAACGTTTGTTTGACATATTTTTCGATAAAATTATTAGGTTCCGAATTGAACAGTTTATTAACATTTTTAAACATTTTTTCGGGGGTTAAGAGTATGTACAAGTTCAACATAACCTCACAAATTTTCCAACCCAATTTTCTCATAGATGGTTTAATTTTTTAGGACAAACAAAACATTAGGCTCTGGAGAATTCGCTGACGCAGAGCTTGATTATTTCCTTTTGCCCTTAATATTATTCATCTCTGAGAAATCTCTGTTCGAAAAATGCAGCTATCTCTCTCGCACTCGTATGTCACGTGGTAGACCTTCTACTTCGCCTTAATTGCAAAATTATTATCACCATTCGATTCATCGTCATCAATTTACCATTACATCAATTTTGCGTATTTATATCTAAAAAGGGCTTACTTTCGAATTTTACTGGACCAGATAGAGTGGAGCACTGAAGGCCCCGTAAGGTGCATACTGAAGAGAGAATGAATGACTGACCACGGCGGAAATGTCGAGTTAAAAGAAGACTAAGATTTAGGTTGAGTAGACGTGAAAATTTGAGTCAAAAGGGGGGTGAACATTTTATACTGAAAAGCGAAGCGCAGAATTGATGAAAGTCGTATGTGGCTTATTGTTGCGACAATGAAATGAAACTATTAGAAGCTCAGAAGAGCTTTGCGAGATCACAAGATATATAACAATCGGCTAAACTTAGGTGTGTATGTATGTATATGATAAATCTCATCCACCCATTTGCCTTCATCCGGATAAGGATTTACGTAATTGCTCGATCAGTCCGGGTAGGTTGAGAAGGAAAAGGCAGGTGCGGGGAGTGAGTGAAGGAGAGAAGGTGATATATATATATATATATATATATATATATATATACAAAGTGAGAGGAAGTAGGAGAAAAAGGGAGGGTGAAGAAAGTGGAAGCACACGCTACCAAGGATTATATCTCGGCTGTCGTTTCATTTATACGGATTACATTACATCCGATCTATATGATATCGCGCACCGATTTCTATCCACTCTGCCCCTCGATTTCTTCAATCCTGCGTTGCTTATCGATCCACTCGAATCAATTCTCAAAGCTTCAGAATTGAATCTTTCATGAGATCGAACGATAATTTATCGGTCTATGATATGCGTGTGATTGCTCTCCTTCTCGTCTGGGTCGTCGACGAAAAACACACAAATGATTCAACTGTTGTTGGCTCGTCTACAAAGAAAACGATAAAAAAGTTATAGCAGACGGTGGAGGGACTGGCGAATATTCTCACCTGCTGGTCTCGGATTATGGAAACCGTCGCATTTTTATTCGGGCAAAAACAAACGAAAATACGAAGGGAGCAAAAAAGGAAACTGACGACGAAGCACGTTGGGGTGGTAGACAGCAGGAGTTAAGAGAGGGAGAGAAAGAGTCGTCATTCTCAGACCAGCTCTGAAATAGTTTATAGCAAGCCTCTTGTACAGCTCTTAACGTCGAAAAAGAACTTTTTTTGGCTTCAATTGAGACTGTAGGGGTCCTAGGATGTTTGAAATGTTCTGGACGTCCAATTTCTCGTTGAGGCTCAAAAAACAGACGATAAAGTAACGATTACAGTATATATGTGAGTAGAAAAAAGCTGTTCCGGAGTCTGGGTATTCGTGGAAGGTTAGAGGGAAAATGAATTTTTCAACTTCGGCGCGTTTGCGATTTTTTGTTGTGTCAAAATAACGCTACGACCTAGTGATTGCTACCCGGAGGGTCGTCTTGAGTGAATAATCGTCTGTAACGATTTATACCTTTCTAGCATCTTAATCATTTATTATTTAATTGTAATCTCCTCGGGTGCACGGGATAAAAATATAAACGATTTACAACCATCGGTAATGAACACTCTCTTTGTTGACTGGATAACAGTATTGAACGTTAGTAATGAAATTACAACTGTGGGGTGGACAGATAAAGGGATGGGATCTTAAGGCGTTACCCCCACTTATTGCGCAAAAAAAGGCCTTTTTCATGAATTTTTTAAAAGAAAACTACAAAACTTTTTTAATCGATCAATATACCGTCTTAAAGAACACATCTTGAAGAACTTTCAGTAATTTTTTTATTGAAAAATATTACATTGTTTAGTGGCAAATGGCCGTCAATGAAACAATGTTTTTATATACACGGTTTGCGGTGACCAACATTGCGGCGAAGTGGATCATCTGAAAAAAAAATGCGGATGGATTTAGTCAAATATAAGTATAAACTAGTCTTTAATCGAAGGATTTTAAAAAATATTCATTTTTCACAAAATGGCGGACAGTCAAAGTTAATGGTTCGATTTTAACGAAAAAAACGGCCGTTTTTTGGCTATAAAACGGCCATTTTTTTCGAAAAAAAAAAATCGAAATATTAAAGACTACATTTTTATGTATTAAATAAGCCTGCAAAATTTCAAGAAGATCGGTTCATTAGTGTTCGAGTAATCTTGGTCACCGACTTCAGAAATGCCATTTTGAGAAAAACGCGTTTAAAGTTTCAATTTCAGTTTACACGAAGAAAATATTTTTTTTTTGTAAACTTACATAGAGTCATCTATTCCGGGCCCATACTTCAGTATGGGCCCGGATACTTATACTTCAAAAAAATGCAATAAAAAAATCGATTTTTTCAAAATCGCAAGTGGGGGTAACCCCTTAAAAGCACGCAGGCACCTAGGATCACGGGAAATAAAAAAAATGTCGGTGATTCAATCAATCAAGGGATATACATTTAGACGGGTAAAAATTAAGGAATTTTGAGGGATTTTGTAAACGAGGAAATCATTATTCTACATTCATCAACCTGTAGGTATACTAGAAGGGGCCAGCCCACTTTGAAAATTTCAAAAAATCGAAAGCAAGCCAGACTTGAAGAAATCGACGATGATGAGCAATCAGAAGGGATTTTGTACGGTGCAGGAATTGCCGATTGAGTTTAGGTAAGAGTTTTTCATAGTATAAACTTCAAACGCGCTTTTCTCGAAACAACGTTTTCAAAATCTAGCTCCATCGTATCTCTAAAACTAATGAACCGATTCTTTTGAAATTTGAACCACATGTTGTAAACATGATTCGCAATAAGATGACCCTCGATGGTTTTAAAATTTGCATTTTTAATCTTTTTTTTGTGAAAAACTGCGAACGAAACGCGTTTTTTTTACTTTTTCCGTTTTTCATCTGCCATTTTTTTATTTTTTGATATAACTTTATATCCGAGAGTCATTTTGTAGCTGGTGTCATACTGAATCTAATAGACTTTGATTGTTTGTTTCAGACAAGCCGTTGTCGAGTTGTGATCGAGCTATCTAGCCCACCTATTTTTGAGGCGTTACGTTAAGCTATAGTTTTTGTACTTAATAATGAATTAAAATGAATTAATTTTTTTTAGAATATATTTCAAGACTTTATTTAACAAGCTTAACAACTTTAATGGTCATATCTTTTATAAAATCCTCAAAAAAATTGCGAAAATAGCCTTTTTTCGTGACTCCAAAGTGGACTTGCCCCTGAACAGTATATTCAAGTATGCAAAACAATTTTTTTTAATTCATTTATCATCAAAATAGACTAGATTTGCAAATAAATTCAAAAATTTTTTGTGTCACAACATGTATAGTTTTCCCCAATGACAACAATTAAAATGAAGAAAATGCAAATTTAATGGGCTACTGTGATCGCTGAAAAAATAAGCTACTCGATTTTTTTTTTTTTTAAAGCTGTTGCATGTATCGGTACAAGTTTTTTATTGCTCAAAGGTACACTCTTACAAAATAGAAAACAATTTTTTTGTTGTTGTATATAAATGTATATTTATTTAACAATTTATAATCGTGTAAAGGCATGAAACAAATGTGTTGCTGGCGTTGATGATTTGCGCTCTACAGGTAATCGGAAACAAAAAATTTAAAAAGATTCTTAACCTGTATGAGAGTCGCTATCGCGCGGACTAGGATTAATTTATATCGCAATGTAACAAAATGACGTCGTTTTTTTGCAAAAGCGCTCGAAAAACACTTTTGTTTGTCATAATTCGGGCGAAAGTATAAGTTAAAGTAAATATTTTTTAATAATTCAAGTTCTGACGATAGCCACCATGTGCTGAATATGCAGTGAAATGTTTAGCTCGATTGGTGGATTGGTAGAAAGAGAACGGCATGTATTTACAAAAAAGCAACATTTCACGCCAAATTTCTATAAAATTTGGATTGAAAAACTAGTTTTTTTTCTAATTGTTCAATAACAATTTTCGTGAAGTAAAAGTTAGCAATATTATCAATATTCCTCTTAAGTTTCAAACCAATCGGCTTAACAGTTTTTGAGCTATCCTGCACGCCAATTTCGAAAATGCAGTTCGGAGAAAAATACGTTTGAACTTTACATAAAATTTGAATTTAATTGCACTAGGTACTTGTGGTAACTAATTACTCAAGTAATCTGATACAAAGTAATTAAATTATTGGTAAATATTTACAAGTGGGGCTCCAGTTAGAAAAGGGGTTTAGAAATTTTGTACCGAGTCGATGTATTTCAGGGCACTTTGTTTATAATATTTAAATCAGGGGAAGACAATTTTAACCCTTATTTCAACCCCCAAACGCTTTTTTTCCTTTTTAAAGGTATGGAGGAAACGGATTTGGTGACATGAAGTGGGTCAAATGACATGGATTTGACCCAAATAAATCCAAAGAAACAAACCCAAACAAATTACAGTAAGCAAACAGAAAACGTATTTCAAAAATCGAATATTTCCCGGAAATATTTTTTTTTCTTGATAAAATACCCCTCCCCCATCATTAAAAACATATTTTCCTACTGCAGAATAGTCTGGAACACGTGAAAACATTTTTAGAGCCGGTTAGGGCTGGAGCCCCACTTGTAAATATTTACCAAATTATCAACCACAGCAGTAATTTTAATTGTTAATTGTTCATTTAATTACTTTTTGCCCATCTACATACATTCTAAAATATTCTACATATATAATTCTATCGTTTAAAGAAAAAAAAGATCGATTTTTTGATCGTTGTAAATGTATATGCCGCCTCAGTGAATTATACCGTCGACCGCAATTATTTCGCTGTCAAGCACAAATTTCATAGTCACAGACAATATTCTTTCGTAATTGCTACAGGACGAACAGTCCTCAGGACAATACAGTTTTCAATCCAACAAATCGAATATATTTACACTAACTTATTTTTCATTGTGCGTTTGTTTTTATTTTTCCGACTGCCCCATCCCTTCCTCCCTTTTGCTTCCGACCTCTCCGCCTTTTCCATCGGTTTGCTCTTAATTCTCCGGCCGCTTATGGCATTTTCCTTTCACCACCACGTGCTCACGAGGTGGAGGCTGCATGAGAAATCGCTACCGGTGGAGCTACACAGACCTCTGGGGGAAATGAACTTTCCTCCCTTTTATATCTCGTGGCTAGAGCTAATTAAATGCTGAGCCTGCCTCGAGCGCTTTTGCCTGTACAACCGCGTGTGTTCGGACGACCGTTTTAGCTGCATGTTCCAGCGGACAGAAAGGGAGAGAGAGAAAGACAGAGAAAGGGAGAAAGCAAAAAGGGCAGAAAGAGATGCACCTACGCGTTGAATTCTTTCTGGCAATTTTCAGTATACTGATAAAAAGCATTTATTAAAATAAAGTGGACTCCTTCAGTTGACCTTTTTTTATGTAAATTAACTAAAATCTTCGTGCAATAAAATTTTTCTTCACTGGCTTCTGCTATTAGAGTTTTATTAAAGAAATTATTATCTATTTAAATCAAGATCTATTTAACATTTTTGAGGGATACAAAAATTATGTGCCAATTTTGGTGTTTGGTATTATTTAATCAAAAAATATTTAGTCCCATAGATTAAATTCGTCTGCTTAATTTCGTTATTCGAGTTAACTAGCATATTCGTAAACACGAACACATTTATCTATTCGATCGTAATACTGTTTCGTTCTTATTTTGACATGCTTTTTTTTCTTCAGAAATCGACCTCCATTTAGGATCGTTTATCCGTTCGAGATCACACCCTTGGCCTGTGACTTCGTGGTCGCATGGGGTTCCTTTGAAAAATCGCTCGAAAAATTATGAGATCATAGTGCAAACACATTATATATGGAAGATATAAAAGAAAACATAAAAACAAAAATATATGAAAAAATACAAAATATAAAAAAATCGTAAATACATCAACTTTGTCCCCCACAGTCGTTACCGATGGAAACTCTGTGCTTGTCGCACATTCTAAATGATTTTATGGTTTTGCAAGTACCTAATATTGTGGTAGACGGACGTCGCAAAGAGTTCGCGTTTCGGAGTAATTCATATAAACTTGATAGAACATTTTTTGTCGTTCTTATATTCATACTTACATTACATAGAATGATCCCACGCAGAAAAAAATACCACTTTTTACGAAAAAATGTACGTGCAGATCACATGGGGGTCAAAACGACCCCAGCGCCCGCCTGATTTTTTTGTGTCGACTACCACGACGATACTGCTGCTGGAAATTATCCGACCCTAATCAGTGTCGATTTTTTTTTACGAAAAAACGATTTTTGAAAATGTTTGTTTTGATTTTCACGTATTTTTACCAAATAAATAGTATTCTTAGCATTCAAGGCCATTACCATTGGGTTCCTGGGAAATTTTAACCCCAATAAATACCGATTAGCCGCTACTTTTGAATTATTTGTACAAAAGTAATAGTATTTTGAAAATACCAACGAGGATTTTCAAGGACAAGGATTTGAAGGAAAAACTCAATTTTCGACAGAAAAAAGGACAATCTTTTGTTAATAACTAATGTTATAATTAACTCATGAAACTTTGTTCCATGTATTGTTATTTCACTCATTGAAACGTATTGTTATTTCACTTTGTTTTATTCATATTTGCTTGAATGTCTTCCCATCATTTTTTGGTCAGGTTTGACGAAAACGTTAGGTGGAGGGAAAGGGCAAAGTGCGCAGTGCAAAGGCTATTTTTAAATCTTTATTGTAGGAAATCGAGCACGTGCTCGCTATGCTCCAATGACAGATCACTATGTGAATTTAAGATGATGATAGAAGATAGAAGCTGATTATGTGACTTCATTTTGATAATTTCCCCATTTATTTATCTATGTAGGAACTCACCAGAACGATATTGTTTCTTGCAACTATGTTTTTTTACATGCTTGACAGTGGTATTGTTACCTTATTATAATGATATCCACTATTATTTTCTGATGGTAAATAAATATAAAAGAAAGACACAATAAGCTTCTTGAGATGAGAGCCTTAAGAAGGATTTGAAAACTAAGGAAAACCCAAAAAGGTAAAAAAAGAAACAAATTACAGACAAGGAACATTACGTGTGCATTATATGCAACGAACCACATATAGATCCTCCCACCGAAGAATGGATTCAATGCAATGATTGTCAAATGTGGGCTCATGATGCATGCACTGCGTACTCTGGTTGGATTATTTTACTACGATGATTGTCAAAAAAATAAAATTTACTGACTGTTAACCCCTTCGCAGTCAGTCGGAAATTAGATTTTCGTGCCACTTTTGTGTTGGAAAAAAATCTTCACAGATTTACCCTACAATTTCAGTGTGAAGTTTTTTAGGGTCGCTGAATCTGAATCTGAAATCGGATTTCCAAAATAAAAAATGGCGGATCCAATATGGCGGACGCAAATTTAAAAAATGGTTTGATTCCGACGAAAATAGGTACCATAGGAGTTTCGAGGTTACTGAATCCGAATCTGCAATCGGATTTCCAAAATAAAAAATGGCGGATCCAATGTGGCGGACGCATATTTGAAAAATGGTTTGATTCCGACAAAAGTGAGTACCATAGGGTTTTCAAGGTCGCTGAATCCGAATTTAAAATCAGATCTCAAAAATTCAAAATGGCGGACCGTATATGGGGCACGCAAAGTTGAAAAATGGTATGATTCCGACGAAAGTGCTGAATCCGAATCTGAAATCGAATTTCCAAAATTCAAAATGGTGGCTCCAATATGACGGGAAAGGTTTTCAGTTTTAGTCCGATTAAGTTGATTTGAATTCAAGCGACTAAATGCGAGAAATCATTTAACATAATATTAATAATAATATAAACAATGTAAATGTCTAGCAAGAATTTTGACATGGACTAAAGATTAAGCTCACCAAGAAACAGATCATGAAACCAAATGTTGTTATTTCTTATAATAACAATATGGGAGGTGTGGACAAAACAGATCAGTCTATTTCTTCTTACGAAACAACTCACACGACCGTCAACTGGCATCACAAATTATACTTTCATTTATTCGACTCTGCAATTTACAATGCTCCGTCGTCTATAATCATCTCCAAACTGACTCGGAAAAAAATGACTTCTTTACAGTTTCGTCGTGCACTGGCAGCAGAGCTGTTAGAAGATCATTGTGATCAACACATATCATCTAAAAAGTATCATTGTAAACCCAAAAATCTTCTGCGCTCGTCACGAAGTTACTTGCCATTCTATATTTCAGACGATAAGAAGATAGGAAAGCGTTGCACTGAATGTTATTCCAAAAAATAAAGGAAGGCAACATTCTTTATGTGCAAATATTGTGGTCCACTGTGGTCCACTGTGCGCGGTATGATCAGGTAAAATACCGAAATTCTTTTTTATTTGTTGTTCAAACATAAAATAAAAGATATAAATTAATGAAAAATAAATCCACAAAGAATGAAAAAAAAAACAATAGATACAGACAACAAAAAAAGAATAAAATCAAAATCGAAAAAAAAAATAAAAAATACAAATGTTTGGAGTTTTAAAAATACAAAAAATGGAATACGAGAAATACGAGAAAAAAAGAAAATATGCATGATAACAAGAAATTTGAAAAATACAAAAAGCACAACAAAAAAATTGAAAATACAAAAAGCACAACAAAATTCAAAATCGGAGTCAATGACCGCCACGTCCTCGATTCGTGACTCTGGGTTCGGCAGAGAGCGGGATATAAAACCAAAAAAGTATTTTTTACATTTGTTACTATGGATAGATTGTCATACATGATTTGCTAAATTTTAATTCATCATATTGTATTCGAGCATCAGATACTTGAAGTTAGGACTCGAATTCGAAATTGCCGACCACAAACATCCTAAAGATACAAATTTTTGTTGAAATCCAACTTGTCGAATCTGCGTCTGCCAGATTGGATCCGCCATTTTGAATTTTGGAAATTCGATTTCAAATTCGGCTTCAGTGACCTCAAAAACAATACGGTACCTACTTTCGTCGAAATCGAACCATTTTTCGAATTTGCGTCCGCCATATTGGATCCGCCATTTTGAATTTTGGAAATCTGATTTCAAAATTCGGTTTCAGCGACCTCAAAAACCTTACGGTGCTTACTTTCGTCGGAATCGAACCATTTTTCGAATTTGCGTCCGCCATATTAGATCCGCCATTTTGCATTTTGGAAATCTGATTTCAAATTCGGATTTAGCGACCTCAAAAACCCTCAAACACTCGCTTTCGTCGGAATCGAACAATTTTTCGAATTTGCGTCCGCCATTTTGGATCCGCCATTTTAAATTTTGGAAATATGATTTCAAATTCGGATTCAGTGACCTCAAAACCTATGATCTACCAAATTATAGTCAAATCGCTGTAGTAGAAATATGTTTTTTTTTAAATGCCCACATGTGTGTCATGACACAAAAATGGCACGACTTTTTTTGCCCAATGTGTGTCACTGACAGTCAAAGGGTTAAGAAGACCCGTTAAGTTTTTGTTCTTTTGTGATAATAATAATGATTTGTCCGCAATCAAATATGTGGGTACATTCATAGTTTTTCCCCCTATGATTCCCTATTTTCTTCTCATTTATGCCTAATCTCAGGAAAAAATACAGAGTGCTCGCTTTACCCTCTACGTGCCCGCTTTGCCCAGAAGCCGTGCCCGCTTTAGGCTCCCCTCGGGCAAAGCGGGCATTTCTTAAGGTTTTAAAATTCGTTTCATTATTTGTATTTTGAAGATTTACTGGAAATGTGTTAATGTACTATTAAACTGCGATAAAACTAGCACCCGATAGAAAAAAAAAAAAATTGTTTGAATACGACATTTGATGACTGCTTTTTTTTTCATTTCCCTTAGTGACCACTTTGGGCCGTCCTCCCCTACGTATTTCTCTTCGCAATGTTATTTTTAAGACGTGCTCAACATGTGGAGCGAAATAAATGAAACGTCTTGAGAATACTGCGTGCCGTTTTGAACAATTGTGTTCCGAAAAAAACGGTCGACGTCTCGCACACGGGCCAGCCACTGCCATCGCCGACCCACGCGGGCCTGTGGACCTTTGTTCTACAGGTACTACAGGTTCTACAGGTTCTTTGTTCTACAGGTTTTTCCCCCTTATTGTAGATGGTTCAAAGCATATTTTAAACCAATCTAAATAAAAAAAACAATTTTTTGAAAATTCACCAGTCGTGTTACCCCTTGAGACGGCTGTGGACGCAATGGAAGTTAGGTTAGGTTAGCGAATTGCGGGTAGGAAGTGATAAGATAGCTTTCAATTAGGAAGGGTTATACGTAAAAACCCGCAAGGGTTTGGACGTGATACATTGGAACTCAGGAACTAATTGAGATTGCATCGAGTAGTACTTTGAAAATGCAAAATGCCAAATCACACTAGTGTGATATGTATTCTCGATTGGGGTAGAATATTCATAAGTCGAATTTCCATAACCGAATATCCATAAGTACGAATATCCATAAGTCGAATATTCATAAGTCGAATATCCGTAAGTGAATATCCATAAGTGAATATCCATAAGTCGAATATCCATAAGTGCGTATAGAGTAGAGATGAGTGCCAAAAATGGCGGGAGGTAGAGGAAAAGTGAGTATAGAGGGATCCCAAACAAACAAACACACCCAAACAAACAAACAAACCCACTTATCTCTACCTTCCGCTATTTCTGGCACTCATTTCTACTCTATACTCACTTATGTATATTCGACTTATGGATATTCGACATATGGATATTCGACTTATGGATATTCGTACTTATGGATATTTTTTTTTATTGTTTTTTTTCCTTAGGTACAACGCTTGTCGCGTTTGTTACCTATTCTTTCCCATCACTATGACCGTTCTTTCCTCTACTGTTTACTCCTTTTTTTCTCCATCTTTCTCCCTGTTCCCCCTCTTGCGGCCGCAGCCGACTTCCCCCTCTGTATTATATTTATCATGACATTTCTGTCATGGATATAGGGAAACTGCGGAAAACCTATACCAATACAGCCGGTCATCGAGTTCGCCCCCCAGTCGTGGAACTAGTCTTATTTCGCCGCGAAATGCGGAAGAAAAACATTTCACGACGAAATGTACGCGACTGGGATTCGAACCCGGGACCTCCCGGTCCGCTGGTTTAGTGGCGAGCACGCTAACCACTAGACCATCGCACCGGTTTACTTATGGATATTCACTAATGGATATTCGACGACAGTAGTATTCGCAATCGATGTGTGGTAACTGAGGGTTAAAGGATACTGTTTTTGATAGAAAAACACTCTTCGCCTCCAATGGCATTCTATTAAAGTCTGATAGCTTTATTCTTCCATCACCAGACATTTTTGCTTTTGGTGGTCGTACAAAAAATCTCGGACATTGTCACCACAACAGGGCTTCGCGTTGAAAGAAATACCAGCTTCGAATACAACAGTTTCTTTAGGCCTGATAAATATTTCGACAGAAGTAGATAAAATTATGATAGCTTGAAAAAAGTCAGATGTACCGCATTTCGTTGATTTCAACAAATCATCGGCAGTGAAACAACACATACGTTTATTTAATGAATTTTTTAATTTGCAAAATGATTACTACACCAGCTACGATCGAAGGCAACGATACGACGGAGCGTGAGCTCTCGTTGCATGTCTGGTCAGTTTTATCCAGTTTTATAGGCACGTGAAGTTCCATTATAGGCACACTCTCGAGAACTTGATCGATGGTCTCGATTCTCATCGCGTAGTATCTGTCCCCACAGCCGAGATCTTTTGTGCTAAATTTTCTCGGAAATATGTACGGTACTATCGGCTTTATCCCCTGGAAGAAAAAAAAACGAAACGTATTCACCGGACGTTCGCTGCCTTGGCAAAACTCGTTACACGCAAAGAGCCATTACCGTTATCTCGAAGGTTAAGATAAACTGGTGGCATTCGTTTATCTATGTTGATATACGTACGTACGACACAGAAATTGTACATAAAATGCGTTTTAACATGTGCAATGAAAAAAATAAAAATCCATTTTGTTGTTATTTAAGGGAAGGTTCTGCCTCGTTGGCTCAAAAAATGTTCGATTTTTCACCAATTTTTTATGCGAAAAGTATTGAATATAGAATGTTGATATTTGGTGTGTTGACTAAGCGGTCTTTATTGAACATCAAAATATTTTTTTAAGTATGACAAAACATGGCGGTGGGAGTGGGAGGAGGCACGTGTGTCGGTGCGCGGGCGATGACATTCTTCACTTGCGGAAGTCCTAAGTCCCGGACAGGTGATCTGAAGCAAAAAAAATCAAACATATTCTTCCTTTGTACAATATTGTGTATAAGTTGACCTAGAATCAGGAAGAAAAATTGAAAAATAAAAAAATAGTGAGCAAAAAACTGCGAAATTTTTTGAAAAAAAAAACAAACTTCCTTCCGATCGCTCACTATTTTTTTGTTTTTCAATTTATCCTCTTGATTCTAGGTCAACTTGTACACAATATTGTACAAAGTAGAAATATGTTTGATTTTGTACTTCAGATAATCTGTCCGGGACTTAGGACTTCCGCAAGCGAAGAATGTCATCGCGCGCGCACCGAGATACAGGGGCTCCTCCCATTCGCACCACCATGTTTTGTGAAACTTTAAAAATATTTTGATGTTCAATAAAGACCGCTTAGTCAACATACCAAATATCAACATTCTACATTTAATACTTTTCGCATAAAAAATTGGTGAAAAATCGAACATTTTTTAGCCCAACAAGGCAGAACCTTCCCTTTAGGGCTCACATACACCCGGGAAGGTTAAAAAGATCGATTTTTCAAAAAGGTGGTCATTCGAAAGTACTATTCTTTGAGTGTCTAAGCTGTAAATTTCATAAGGAAATTCGCAGTAATGACGAAGTTATAGCGTTCTGTAACTGAACAAGTGAGCAACGACTACCGGTTGGGGCGCAGGTTGACGCGGACTTTGTCATCTGTTTGACTATGAGCCAGGTGTTTTTGCTCCTGTTGAATTCCTGGTATTTGTGACCTTTTGTATAGCAAGGTCATGTTTCGAAAAGTGGGTGGGGTCCTATAGCCCATGAATCGACGATTTCATGTAAGTTTACATTAAACCAGTTATTTCAGTGTAAAGTGTACTCAAAACTTTAAACGCGTTTTACTCGAAACAGTGTTTTCAAAATCGGTACCAGAAATATCTCCGCAACTACTGGACCGATCGGGATCAAGTTTTGCACAGTTATGCTTCACACAATAATCTAGTACTTTTCGAGCCGTTTTTTCGATACCTGGCATAGTTTTTTTTTCATCATAAGTACTGAACAATTTTGAGGCGAAAAATTGCCTGTTTTATTCCAGTGTCTGCCATGACCCGAACAAATTAAATTTTTTAATTCCGGCTCGATAAGTGCTAGTTTTATCTATCTACTTTAAGAAACAAATATATATTTTTTTAGATAAAAAAATGGCAGAGGCACGTCTGGTACCGCAAACGCTGTCAACAAAAAGACGTCCCAGGAAAACGACTGTAACTTTTTTACCGTTTGAAATTTTTTAACAAAATTTTCACACAATGTAGATAACATGTCATACTTCAAAATGTGTATCATGGTTGTTCAATAAAATTCAGTTTTATACACAAAAAAATTCTCAAACATAACCTTACTTTTAGCCATCTCAGGTGTATGTAAGCCCTTAAAGACCTGAATGGGCGACCGTTCAGCCACGCATTGGGTTGTACGCTGGCTATTGAGCGGGAAGCAGTATTACCAAGTTTCCGATGACAACATAATAGAAACTCAAAGAAAATATAGCTGCCTCTATCGGCACAGGTTTTCCACAGTTTCCCTGTGCCCAAATGAGATAGCAGTAATGCACTTGGAGAGTGTGGCTGCGGCTAATACTCGAGGCCGTTTCTAAGGATCTGGAAGTAGTGCGATCACAAGCTCGGGACAACACGCGAAATGGATGGGATTACTAAAGCCCGCAAGGCCACATAAAGAAACATTTAAAGTTACAATGAATATTAAACTCAATTGAACGTAAATCAATTGTATTCAACGAAACCGATAAAAAATTGATTTTTTTCAAACTATAGAACTATATAATATGTAGAATATTTTCGCAAAGTTTCAAAGCGGAATTCAAAAAATGTTAATCCAAGCGAACCTTAATTTCTTTGTAACAGATTACTTTAGTAATTAGTTACCACAAGTACCAAGTGCAATTTAATTCAAATTCTCTCTCAATTTTTCTCAAAACTGCATTTTCGCAATTGGTGTGCAGGATAACTAAAAAACTATCAAGTCGGGGGCCTGAATTAGAAGGTCCAAAAAAGCGATTTTTCGGGAATTTTTAGAAGGGAAAAAACAAGTGAGCCCAGTAAACATTGAGGTATCTTTTCATGTATATTTGAAATGTGTTAAAAAAAGTCAACATGAAACAATAAATGACTGCAGATTTATCAGCTTATTCCATGTGCGTCTTGCCACTGCAGTCCCCAATCGAAGGGAAAGATGCAGCTCGTAATTCTTGACTGAACCAAAGAATCAATACAATTTTCAATTGTCATATATTTTCTTCCGGGTAAATTAAGAAAAAGCTACAAAAATAGTGAAAATATAAATTTTCTGAGGTTTGAAAAAAAAATGTGTTAAAAAACACTTCAACGCGCTAGAAAAATTATTTAAAAAGACTTTTTCAACGACTTTTTTAATCCACTTTGAAGAGATTTTCATACTGAAGAAAATAAACTTTGGTTGGATTCAATAGGTCGTTTAGTTTTTTTTTGCTATCACGCCCGCCAATTTGGAAAAAGCGTGAAAATGAAAACTGGAGAAAACGCGCTTTAAAGTTTTCAATAGGAGAAAATATCAATATCAAATATCAATCGCTTCTCTGCTTTTGGCCTTGTAGCTTCGAAAATATTTATGATTGGCCTCTGTAACTTTGGAAGTATATTGTTGGATTTCTATCGATTTAAGCAATAAAAAAAACGATTTTTTAGACTTTCTAATTCAGGCTCCCGTCTTAAGCCGCTTGAGTGGAAACTTCGTAGAAATATTGGTAATATTGCTCCATTCTACTCGACGGGAATTCTTTTTGAAATGTTAGAAAAAAACTACTTTTTAAATCCAAAATTTAGGCAAATTTTGTGTGAATTTTTCATTTTTTTGTCGATGCATGCCATTCTCTTAAATGTGAATTTTCTTCATTTTAATTAACATCGAGGCCGAGCGCTGAACTCATGAAAGACCTAATAAGAAGTAGTTGATTAATTCAGGATCCACTTGTTTTCTTACCTTGTTGATTGGGCAGCGTTTCCCCTTGAGCCCCAACGCTGACGCCATATTGTATCGTCGCTGAGAGCTCGCTGGATCGTCCAAATCTCTATCTAGAATCTCGCATATATTGAGTCTAGTGTTTTCGGCGTTTTTCGAATCCAAAGGGCCATTCTCGTCTCCGAAAATGACGCGGACCTTCGTGAAAAAAAAAATGGTAATTGATGGATTGACATACAGAATCAGGAATATTTGAATGTGTTACTCACCATCAGAAGAGTTTCAGGGTCGATACTTTGCAAGTATTCGATGCCCGTTGGATATTCGCTCTCGTTTGAGTGCAGTTTCAAGTATGGATTCTCAGGCACTACGGCTAGTGTGGCGTTTCCTTGCTCCGCGTGATATTCATACTAAAAACAATACGAATCAACGTCACATATATTCAGCATTAAACATGTTTGTCATTTTTTCACTTTCGCCACGTCTTTTTTTTCATTCTCTTAAGGAGCTATACCAGTGTGACACTTTAAAAAGATCGATTTTTTTTGCCTTTTTCGACAGTTTATACTTTCAATAATATACTGTAAAAATTTCAAGGCCGTATCTCTAATCATCTTATCTTGCAAAAATCGATAGTTAAATCTTTAAACGGGTTTTCTCGAAATGAGATTTTTCAAATTTGCTGACATTATAACTCAAACAGCAATTATCCGATTGACTTGAAATTTGAACTCAGTACTCTTGAATATATTTACTCTACAATGACGTAGGATATTTTTGATTGGTTGATAATTGACGATTTGGCATTGAAAAAAACGATCATTTTATAGGCTAGAAAATATACTTTTTTCAGAACCACGCTATATTGATAGATTTTGATATTTTTCGAAAATCCTACGTCATTGTACAGGAAATACCTTTCGGTTTAACGACATTTTTTCCTTTTTCGGTTTTAGCTACTCAATCGGCCGGAATCATGTCAGCAGTGGAGGAACTTTTTTTTCGGCGCCTCCGAAGGCAGCGCATAAGTCGCTTGGATCTCAATATTTTTCTATGAAAAAATTATATAATATAGGTCAAATATAGGCAAATATATTCTTAATTTCCCGGAACATTTAATTGAGTACTTTTCTTCCAAAAAATTCCCGAAAATCACCCAAATTTTCAGCGTTTACACTGGTATAGCCCCTTAAGGTAGAACAAGCGCGCGCACTTGATTTCTATATATTTTATTCAAATTTTACCCAGGCATTGTTCATATCATTATGCATGTTTGGATGAAATTTCACAACAGTCGTCTATTTAGATTGGGAGATTTTGGGTTGTTAAATTTCAACTTTTAACACTGCAGGGTCTGCATTGACCGGAAGTCAGGTCACATAAATCGTCGTACCATTCTATTGTGTTGATAAACAATTATGTTCAGATAGCAAACTAGTTAGGGAAAGCGTGAAAAAAGTTTTTATTCCCTTTACTACTCAGTTTTGCTAAAAACGTTCACTAAAGACATAATAATTCTCCGTAAACAATATTTGTCCCCTATAATAAGAAGACATATGGCGACACCGCAGAAAAGTATTGTTTAATATTTCGAGAAAAAATAATAATCGTCGTGTTCCTAAAGTTAAAAACATTTATCATAAAAAAATATTCGCGTTATAAATATTAATACTTTATGTTGTTTATGTTATCTTCGTTAACAAATAAAAGTGTTGGCTAATTCATAACTAATTAAAAACTTTGTTCGATTAAAAATTACTTCCAAAAAAAAAATTGTGTTGCAGTATTATTTTAAATATGCCGCGCAAACTTACGTCATTGGATACGTGGAACAATTCGGTGTTGCCATATGTCTTCTTATTATAGGGGACAAATATTTTTTACGGAAAATTATTCTGTCTAAATTTCAATGCAGACCCTGCAGTGTTAAAAGTTGCAATTTTGAAACCCATTATCTCCCAATCTAAACAGTCGACTATTCTGAAATTTCCCTCAAACATGCATAATGATATGAAGTATGTCTGGTTAAAATTTGAACAAAACGTATAGAAATAAAGAGCGTGCGCTCGGTCTACCTTAAAGCGAATGTGGCAATTATGTATAAAAATGAATTGAGAGGATGAACTACATCGGTCTGGTACGAAGGACCAAATGAACAAAAAGAAATCACTCACGTTCTTTGCCAAGCAATATCCAAAAAGTGTCAGAAGTACCAAAGCGAGCATTTCAATGTTTTCGCTGCTGGAATAGTGTGTATGAACTCCCCTATAGCTGAACTCGAATGAGCTGAAGCACCTATCACTTTTCCTGCCACAAAAGTCACGGACTGGGCACAAATAGCTCACGTTAGCGATAATATTCAAACGCCACAAACTAAGCGAAGCATTTCCTCTACATATCGTCTCTCATACATTTGCGAAACAGCAATTAGCAATTGTTCCGAAAATAGGAAAACAGCTTATTTTTTTCCACTTTACGAGCGAAGAAGTGGCATTGAACGCGATTATATCTTTTATCGAGTTTATAAGTATTTGCCAATTTATACATCGAAGTTTACATCAATTTGGTATATTTTGAATTAAGGGGTTAGGCTACTGTGGCGACCTTAAAATAAGGGTTATTTAAACGAATTCATTTTGAAGGGGTAAGTAAGATGACTGAAAAATAGTTTGGACATTTATTTGTTAGTACATTAAGAAATTTGTGTACCAAATTTCATAAAAAAATATTCATCGTTAAAAAAGGTATAAACAATCTCGTGGAGGACCTTTGAACGAGAGGGGCTCAATGGTGTACTTGACTTTGGCCACCTACTTGATCTGAAGCAAAAAAGAACGAGTTTTTTCGTGAAAGAAATTATATTGGCTAAGACTTGACCGAACTACTATTTGTTATCAATCATGCATTTATTTTTTGATATTTTTCGATATTTTTTAGGAAAAATGTCATCATTATTGTACCCATGAAAATGAAATGTTAAAAAGAAAAACGTCAGTAAAGACTAAACTACTATAACACTGAATAAGTGTACCAAATGTCAAGGCAATCCGTTCATTAGATGTCGAGAAATCGTGTACACCGTTTTGACAAACATAGTTTCAAGAAAAACACGTTAAAAGTGTTACTAGTAGTTCTGTCATTATCATTATGAGTTTACCTTCAATTTGTGATTCCTGCACCAGATTTTGGACGTTCCTCTTCAATTTAAGTTGCCTCAAGCGACGCATGCTTTTTTGATTTTTTCACAGTAACCCCTAACATTTATTAGAGATTGTGAAACACCTAAGAAAAAGCAGTATCAGCCTTCCATCGAACCCTGGATTTCTCGCTGTACCGATGACTGCTCGCCCCGATATCACGCGAACGTTCGGCCCTTCATTTTATTCCAAGTAACTTCCGGCTCTCTCGACCCTCTGCCAATTCTCGAAGACTGAGTTTACATAGGATAATTCGAGTTGCAGGAGTTCGACTCTTATTGTTAGCAAGCCAAGTCGTGGGGTAAACCTCTCTACACATCCACACTTCGACACACACATACACGCGCACATATACAGGGTGACAACTATAAAGTGGCCTTTCGTTCATGAAGGGCCACACACGAAGATTTTGCGACTGAGACAAAAAGCGTTTTTTAATGGACTCTTAAGCCCTCACTGAGAAACTGGCAACTATGTATAGCGTATTTTTGTGATGAGTTGTAGGTGCCATAAAGAATGAAGTATTCCGGCGAAAAATTGAATTCCATATTGATCACGGCAGAATAAAGATAATTAAATTCCAAATACGAAACACCCTGGAATTTTTTTAGCCCAACCCGTCATCGAGAAACAAAATGATCAAAGATGCTTTTCAAAGTGGACAAATGGAATCGAAATCTATTTTAAAAAGTTCCTGAGGAGTGTTCCGTATTCGGTGTTCAATTATCTTCATCCTGCTGAACTCAAATGGAATGTAAATTTTTTTCCATAGTGCTCAATTTTTTTCTGGCAAATACCAACTTGTCACAAAAATACGCTACATTATTTTCGAGAAGGTCTTGCAGAATTAAATATATTTTTTTCGGTCCCAAAATCTCCGCATCAGGCCTTCAACCCTTTCAATGCGGCGTTTAAATCTTTCAATACGGCAAAAGGGTTTAACCCTTTCAATACAGCATGAACGATCCCATAACGACGCATGACATCCCATAACGTACCAGCTTAAAAAAATCGAAAGCAAGCAAGACTTGAAGAAATCGACGATGATGACCAATCAGAAGGGATTTTGTACGGTGCAGGAAATGCCGATTGAGCTTAGATAAGAGTTTTTCATAGCATAAACTTCCAACGCATTTTCTCGAAACAACCTTTTCAAAATCTAGCTCCATCGTATCTCTAAAAGTAATAAACCGATTCTCTTGAAATTTGAACCACATATTGTAAACATGATTCGCAACAAGATGACCCTCGATGGTTTTAAAATTTTGATCTTTACTCTTTTTTTTGCGAAAAACGGCGAAAAAAACGCGTTTTTAAAAACTTTTTTCGTTTTTCATCTGCCATTTTTTTATTTTTTGATAAAACTTTATATCCGAAGGTCATTTTGTAGCTGGTGTCATACTGAATCTAATGGACCTTGGTTTTTTTGTTTCAGACAAGCCGTTGCCGAGTTGTGATGGAGCTACCTAGCCCACCTATTTTTGAGGCGTTACGTTAAACTATAGTTTTTGTACTTAAAAATGAATAAAAATGAATTACATTTTTAAAAAAATGTATTCCAAGACTTTATTTATCAAGCCCAACAACTTTTATATTCATAGCTTTTATAAAATCCTCAAAAAAAATCGCGAAAATAGCCTTTTTTTGTGCCTCCAAAGTGGACTGGCCCCTTAAAAAAAACACATGGCCACCTTATAATTGTCGTCCTGTATACAGGGTGAGGCACATAAAGTGTTACAGAGCAATAGCACTCAAACTATTGATCATATCCAAAAATGTTTCAGACAAAAGTTTCAGTGTTCGAGAAGGCCGTCATACTGGACCACCCTTTTTTTTATCGGTCGAGGCGCTGAAGCTACGTCAAGGTCAACTCCACTTTTTTAAATGGAATGGTACATTTTTTTCCAAACGTCAGGGGTCAAAATTCGTTCAAGGTCATTCAAGGTCAGTATCAATGATACAAATCTAAATTTCACTACCAAATATTTGTTAGTGATCCGAGATATTTAGATTTGTATTTCATTTTAATAGGTGACCTCGAATGACCTTGGACGACTTTGAACGCCCAATGTTTTTTATGCGGCTTGAGGTGCTCCACAAGATGGTTGAAAAAAAAGTACCATTCCATTTGAAAAACTGGAGTTGACCTTGACGTAGCTTCAGCGCCTCCACCGATAATAAAATGGGGTGGTCCAGAGTGACGGCCTTCTCGAACACTGAAACTTTTGTCTGAAGCATTTTTGGATACGATCAATAGTTTGAGTGCTATTGCTCTGTAAAAATGTGCCTCACCCTGTATATTTATGCCCCATATACGTATATCGAGAAAGGATACTTTCATTTCGTTATATGAATGTCATCGTGACATTCGTATAACGAGATGAAAGTATCCTTTCTGGTGGCCGGGTTTTTTTTAACCCTTTCACACCTGATGGGACATGTGCCGTCCCAGGCTGGAAAATTTTACACTAATTACTTGCTGTAATATTTACACCCCATATACGTATATCGAGAAAGTATACTTTTATCTCGTTGTATGAATGTCATCGTGATATTCATATAACGAGATGAAAGTATCCTTTCCCTATATGCGTACATGGGGTACAAATGTATACAGGACGACAATGATAAGGTGGCCATGTGGTTCTGAGCCCCTTCGGCGGTTTTGAGGTTGGTCCTTGAATGTTTCCAAAGTCGTCGTCGAATTAGCACAGGACGATCCGTCAGATGGCTTTTACATAAAAGTATTTAGCGTAATTTAGGGGGAGTTGGCCATAATTGAAAGATGGCCAAGAGAAATGTTTCATAGAACTGCGCACTAGATTTCACCTGTTACTGCTCAATTCGCTTCGCGTTGTGCGTAGGTGTGAGTGTATGAGCAAAAGTTTGGCAAAAACATTGTTAAGTAAGTAAAATCCTTTTTAATTGTTCTGTCTACTGCTGAGTTTTTTTCGAAGTTTTTACGTTCTACATTGTGGTGATTATATTTTGTAAACGTAACGGTTGCTTTTGTATCTCTTGAGTAGTTCACGAACAGTGCTTTGTTATAACGTCAAGATTTCGCATGTACTGTTTCTACTTGTTTACATTTTAGATGTAGCCATCTCTCAGGGGAGATTAGAAGAGATGGCCTCGTACAGTCGGTGTGTGATGACCATAGTTTTTGTTGTAATGTGTTCGAGTAATTCATTTTTTCTACGATTGTTTTAGATGCGTAATAAGTACAAGAGAAAAGCTCTACGAGGGAACTGGACTCAAGAATCATTAAAAGCAGCTATTAGTGCCTTAAAACGATGAATTGTTGGTTCGTGCGGCCGCTAGGACCTACGAAATACCTAGGAAGACCTTAGATATACGATATAAGAACAATGAGAAAAGATGTTGCGGAGAAAATTATTATGAAGCTCGTCTCATCGAAGACTGGCTTCAGTGGATAGTATGCCAACTTTGGGGACACAAAAATTATACTGCTTTCGATAATGTGTGTTCTAGATGTGGTCAAAAAGAAAAATTAACAATCAAAACATAAAACCAAAGAGAAAACCAAGAGTATAATGCTGGTTAACTAGCCATCTCACCTCTTCTCCTATGGCCATCACACCCGGATACTCCGGGAGAGATAATCAATAGCGATTTAAAAAAAATAGTAAATTAAGGTTGATCTGATAGGAGTTTGTGTTAATTTCGAAATTATCTTAAAGTTGAATGTTCAAAGTTTAATTACAAATGAAGATAAGTTGAGGAACGTCTGTACTTTTATTTTGACGGATCCTTGAAAAAACTGTGACCAACTACCCCGGACTTACTCTACATTGAACGAAAGGTGATCTTGAAAATATCGGAGGTGCACCTAATATTGAGTATGGGGACAATAAGCCACTATGCGTACGGTCCTCGAAGGCGAAAAACCTCAAAACTTTGCTTTCGTACACATATCCGTGGATGTACATAAGTACAAGTACACAAATGTGCGTGTAGGTGCTGGGACTATTCATATGTAGTTGGCTATTCACGAGTGGTGGCTGGGTTAGATAGTGGAGTCTGGCTGGCACGGAGTGTCGGACCATCTCGTCCACTCAATTTGCATGGGAAATGCCCAAGGATCGTCCGTATCCTCTGACCCAATAATACGCGACTGGTTGTTGTGTCGTCGGCCCTGTACCGTTGTACGTATACGAAGCGCACACACCCACACACACAGAAGATGCTCCGAGAGCTCGAAGCGGTTGGCACCCCAGTTGGAATTCAATTACGCGAACGTAGCCGTGTTTCGGCTGCTAGTAGGAGCGGGATGAAACGTACCCACGTAATGCCAGGTTGGAAAGAGACAACAACGACACAGGGATAGCCTGGGGGTGGGCCCAAGAGAGGATCTCGCAAGGTGGTGGAGACGAGAATCCCCACGAATATACACGCGTACACCGCACACGTTCTCCGCGGCTGGAAAACCACGAAACGATAAATCTTTGGGAAACATATATATATAACTGCAAACCTGCAATGTAGATTCACTGAGTCCCATACCTCGTTACATGCAGCCCGCGCTCACTACCGGAACACTCGTTACACGTTTCGTGAATGTAGTCGATTTCGACGAGTCCGCGGACATCGAACGGTCCCGCGTTACAACAACGGAGAAAAATACCCTTTTCCTGTCTTTCCTCATCCCTTTGCCTTTAGGGGTTGAAGGATTCCTGGCTTCTTCATGAAGGGTGTCTCAAAATGATCTGACATTTTAAATTGCGCGCCATTTTGACAAGTTACAAGCTTTTATTCAACTTGATTTTGCGTGAGATGCAAAACGGCAAATCGATATTTCACCCACTTCCCGACTACTTAGAGATCTGAGATTTTGCAAACATGCATCTAGGAGGTGACAATGCATGATTCAGCTTAAAAAAATGAAAATGAATAATTAAATTACTTGACTTTCTGTGAGATGTAAAATGGATAATCGATATTCCACCTACTTCCCGGATACTTAGAGCTCGGAAATTTTGCAAACATGCATCTAAGAGGTGACAATGCATGGTTCAACTTTTAAAAAATTAAAATAACGACTTTTTGTGAGATGCAAAACAGAAAATTGATATTTCACCCACTTCCCGACTACTTAGGGTTCGGAAATTTTACGAAGATGCATCTAAGAGGTGACAATGCATGGTTCAACTTAAAAAAAAACAACTTGACTTTCTGTGACATGCAAAACAGAAAATCGATATGTCACCCACTTCCCGACTCCTTAGAGCTCTGAAATTTACAAACATGCATCTAAGAGGTGACAATGCATGATTCGACTTGAAAAAAGAAATTAAAAAATTAACTTCACTTTCGGTGAGATGCAAAACGGAAAATCGACATACCACCCACTTCCCGACTACTTGGAGCTCTGAAATTTTGCAAATGTGCAAGGTGACAATACATGAAAAGTGCATGAGAACATTTGGCTCTAAGTGCTCTCGGATTACACAATCGATAAAAGGGTCAAATAGGTTAAAAGCAAAGGTCGAATAGGTGGTGAGCCAACATCTATGATAAATGCCACCTATCACAGTTCTCCAGGATTTGTTCTGACAAGCAACCAATATTAACACCGGTTTGTTTGGAAGGATTAATCCCTCTTTGCAAAAATTTCAGAACTCTAGTAAAATCAATTGAAGATTAAAAAGTAGGAAATAATTTATATGTGAAAAAATTGTTTAAAATCAGGCTTTTTTTCAATGTACTAAAAAGTAGAATATATAATTTTTTTATCAAGTCACCTATATTTGACTATAAATAAAAAAAATGGGGCGCTCAAAATTTAGACATATAATCTTTAATTTACATACACCCGTTAACATATCAATTGTATTTAATTTACTGTAAAATAACCTTAGATTACTTAAATAAAAATCCTGAAACTGAGTATAAACATGTGATAATAACTTCTCTAATCACTATTGTGCCAAATTCCATACGGTCAATGAAACTGAATTGATCAAATTTGGTAACATTTAAAAAGTTGAGGGCCACAAGCTTTTATTTATAGTCACATATAAGTGACTTGGTAAAAAAATAGTTTCTACTTTTTAGTACATTAAATAAAAGCTTGTTTTGTAAAAAAAATTTGTTACATGTAATTTTTGTGGAGAACATACAGTACTAATCGTTGATAACTGGCATCAGGAAGTATTGAGGTTTAGTCATGGAGAATTATACGATCGAGCACCGCATAGAAATTGATATTTGCTGCATTGTTACTGCATAGTTATTGCAGACGAAGTTTCGTGGTCGTGTTATCTCCCAACGCTGCGATGTGAATTGGCCACCAAGATCGTGCGATTTGACGCCATTGGACTTCTTTCTTTGGGGTTTTCTGAAAGGAAAACTGTGTGCAAATGATCCACAGACCATACTGGAGCTCAAGAAAGCAATTGGACCTTAGAGATAACCTCTATGATGGCACCTTATATGAAAATAAAAATATTCGTCCTTCTCAAATAAAAAACACGCAGACAATGACGGAGATGAATGGAGCACTCCTGCCCAATAGAAGGCTCATGGAAAAATACACCCACCATGCGGAATGTGTAATCTTGTCCGAATGAGACAATTCAGAATACTTTAGCTTTCGCAGGCTTATGATGCTATGAGAGTTTTATGCAGCGATTTTGTGGTGTTGCAGTTCACTTCGTTGGAATGCACCACAAGTTTATTTTTATATTTTTATTTTCTTATGTTTATTATTATACAAAATGTTTTTTTTGCAGATTAATATTGTAGATCTCTAAACCGGTATCTTAGAAAATGGTTGAGAGGTTTTGTAGGTATAATGTGTCGAAGGAAATTAAGGGATATGCATAACCTTGAACTTAAAAAAACAGATCGGTTTTCAATATTTTTGTTTTGTTTTAGGTATTGGGATAATTAGGTCGATCTTTCACAGACATGTAGTAGATAGTCTTGACATGTCACCGTTTTTTTTGCAAAATATATATAAACAACGTAAACATTGTCATTTAATCTCAGGACTGTAGCCTCTTCACGGCTTGGTCGCGTACACTATTCCGGCAACTGGATTCATCTAAAGTAAAAAATGGACAAATATACTTTTAGCATAATGGTGAAGCTACAAAACCATGGGATACTTTTTCGAAATTTTAAAATTTGCATAAATTGCACTGCTTTGAAAAAAATGTCGATTTTCGACAAAAATAACGACTTTAAACGTTTGTTATTAACAAACGGAGGAACATATGAAAAAATTATCTGGTCTGTCGATTGAATGTGTTATAAAATATGTTTAGTCCAAATTTGAAGTAAATCGGACGATCAGATTTTGAGCTATGACGTACGCCAAATTGCAAAGTAGACAGTGAAAAAAAAATTCATTCTTCCATCGAAAATTCAGTTGGTTTAACAAAATGTATCTTTAAATACGTTCAACTTGATTTATGGTTGGCATGAAACACGTTTTGTCAATGTAACTGATAGTTTTAGTGGTGTGAACTGTAGCTTATTTAGCATGTCTAAGAAACTGTTGAAACAACAAAATTTCGAGACAACAAAATGCATTTTGCACATTCAACTATTTTCTTTTCTCAGTGTACTTTCGAGATAAACGCAAGAGAAGAAAACGTAGTAAATCCACTTTTTCCGTATACCATTTTCGTATAAATGTTTGGGTCTGCTCAATATCTTCGGTGGCTCTTTATGGTTTCGGGTACGGGCAATACGAATAGGACATTTACTTTGTTCTAGAATCGTTTTTTATCGTTACAAACAATTTAATTTCTATAATGACGATTGTGACAAAAAAGTGCATTTTGTAGAAAAAAAGTTTTAAACAAAAGATGTTTCTTTTCGAATTGACAATAAAAAATGTCTAATTTTTTTGCTACCTTCATTAGTAATGGAGATATGAACAAGGAACGTTTTCATGAGAGAGACGGGACGATGAGTGAAAGGGACGAAACGATGAGTGACAGGTGATGCGATTAATTTTCGTCGTTTAAATCTCCATTACTAATGGAGCTAGTAAAAGAAGTAAGCATCTTTTATTAAAAATTTCCATATATGAAATGCATTCTTTCGTCCTAATTGTTATTTGAAAAATATAATTGTAAGAAAGTGCCTTGGTGTATGGACTACTTGCTTGAAATAAAATCACAATTATTTTTCGTACCCTCAATCTGCGATTTCTGCACCGTATGACAATCAGACAGCCTGGTTGGACAAAGTCATATCAATGCCCTTAGAAACCATACAATGCTCCGCGCAGCGCTAGAGCCGTATCGCAACTGAACGTTCTGACCTGCTCCACTAAAATCGTCATAACTCGGTCAATTTTTGGAATTTTTGCAAAATTTTTGAACCGAATCAACGTTAAGACTCTACGCAATAAGAAAATAAAATAACTCAAAATCGATTTTCTGAAATTCCAAGTTTATGCATACCCCTTAAAGATACTCAGAAAGATTAATTTTGATTGCATCCCGAGGATGCAAACCTTGATCTCATGTGATTTTTACATGCGGATAAGTGCTCAGCTGATCTGGTGACATTCGAATAATACTATTTTGTTTTCTTTATACTTGTTTTTTACATTGTTTAATAATAATTATTTTATGTATACACGTATAAAATTATCAACTCAATTTCGAGTAGAACAGGTGACGACTCCCAGGAAAAGACTCAAGGCAGATTGCATCGATTGATCAGACCATAGTCTGTCGAGTAATAGTGGGCGTTTATATATATATATATATATATATATATATATATATATATATATATATATATATATATATATATATACATATATATGCGGAAAGGATTACGAAGACATTCGACGTCGAGGACTGTCATCATAATAACCGATTGTCCCCGTACTCAACTTCATGTAAACCCCTATGTCTTCAAAATTATTTGTACATGAATGTGAATACATTTATATAAATGTCATTTCGAGGATCGTCCTGACCCGAAAATCAACGATTCGTTAACCAAAAAATTTAACGACCGTTCGTAGAACAACCAAACGTGCTGATAGTCAACATTACATAGATATAACGGCTTTTAAATATCCCTTGTCAATATATATATACACACACATAAATAGTTGTAGGTGAGTGTGGGTGCGCGTGTGTGTTATCGAGGATCGACTCGCTTCTCTTGGGCTCTTGTTCGGCGCATTACGCAAATCGTTCAAGGGACGTACAGTGCTCCATTACCAAAAGCCCCCTGAACGAGTACGAAATTGCTTCGGCCAGCAGGTGAGCGATTATGCCACGGGAAATTGAAACAATGGTCTGGGAAAACGGGTTATGCGCGAGAGCGCATAACCCGAATTTATCCGCTTATCCATTAGCCAAAAAAAAAAAAAATAGGGTGAGAGAGAGAGAGGAAGAGGGCGAGACAGGCAGACAGACACAGAGGTGAAAGAAAACTTTTTCGTCAGAGGGGTTTAGCGGCCAGGCGGGGTGAGGAAGAGATGAATCGAAAGACTGTTCCGAACACATAGACCACACAAATATATATAGCGCGGTAACGGGGTCATCCTATATGATAGCTATTTTTTTCGCTTTTTTTGTATGCACCATTAAAACACACTATCATTGAATTTTTATCACACATTTATCAACATTTTTACAGTCCCGTAGAATTTTGCCGAAAAGAAATAGCGAGTTGAATCGACTTTACACCGTTCGGATGACACTCGTGGGCACATTTTTTTTAACATGCTTTTATTTAATGTGCTAAAAAGTAGAAAATAATTCTTTTTTTTACCAAGTCACCTACATGTGACTATAAATAAAAGCTTGTGGCGCTCAACTTTTTAAATGTTTGATAAACTTGATCAATTCAGTTTCTTTGACCGCATTGAATTTGGCGCAATAGTAATTAGAAAAAATATTATCACACGTTTATACTCAATTTCAGGATACTTATTTAAGAAATCTAACCTGCTGTACCTTTTGCTGTAAAACTGGTTGTTTTACAGCAAATTAAATACAGTTAATATGTCAACGTATTTGTGTAAATCAAAGATTATGTCTAAATATTCAGCGCCCCAAGTTTTTATTTATAGTCACATAAGGTGACTTGGTAAAAAAAATTATTTTCACCTTTTAGTACTTTAAATAAAAGCTTGATTAACAAAACAAAATTTTTTTTTACATATCAATTATTTTCTACTTTTCAGTATTTAATTGATTTTACTAGAGCTCTGAAATTTTTGCAAAGAAGGATTATTTTTGTTGTTTTTCTTTATTTTTTTTACAAATGATTAAAAAAAATGATTTTATTTGAAGAAACGAAATTATTTATATTGTGAAGTGAGTGTTATTAAAGGTGTAAATAGCACCGTTATCTAGGTCCATTAAAGATATTTTATTATGGATATTTTTTTACGTTGATTCATGCAAGTGGGAGAAATATCGATTTTCCGTTTTGCATCTCACAGAAAGTAAAGTTATTTTTTTAAATTAATTTTTTAAAATTCGAATAATGCATTGTCACCTCTTAGATGCATGTTTGCAAAATTTTAGAGCTTTAAGTATTCGAGAAGTGGGCGAAATATCAATTTTCCGTTTTGCATCTTACAGAGAGACGTTATTTAAAAGATTTCTTTTTTAAACTTGAACAATTTATTGTCACCTCTTAGATGCATGTTTGCAAAATTTCAGACCTCCAAGTAGCCGATGAAATATTGATTCTCCGTTTTGCATCTCACACCAAGTCAAGTTAAATATAAGCTTGTAAAATAGTTGGTTGACGGCTGCTATGATTCCGGAGATTTTGCTCATCTGAAAAAAAAAGTTAAACGGCATTTTAATTTGTAGACCTGAGGCTATCGCCGGAACTAGAGTAAAGTAAAAATATCGAAAACTGATTTTTTTGGCATGGTTTTAAAAGTCAAGTTTCAAGTATCGTAATTGTTTTCGACTCTTTCAGATCTAAAAAAACTATGGCAGATATCAGAAATATTCTAGTACGGGTGAGAACAATAGGTATGCTAACCATACCATAAAAATGTGAGCGCAATCCGTTCAATACTTTTTGAGATATCATGGAAGCCAATTTGAAAAATACAGTTTTGAGCAAAACGCGTTTAAGGTACAACGAGCGCGCGCTCTTGATTTCTATACATTTTGTTCAAATTTTAACCAGGCATTGTTCATATCATTATGCATGTTTAAGTGAAATTTCAGAACAGTCGACTATTTCGATTGGGAGATAATGTGTCCTAATATTGCAACTTTCAACACTGCAGAGTCTGCATTGAAATTTAGACAGAATAATTTTCCGTGAAAAATATCTGTCCCCTATAATAAAAAGACATATGCCAACACCGCATCGTTCCACGTATCCAATGACGTAAGTTTGCGCGGCATATTAAAAATAATACTACAACACAAATTTTTATTTGGAAGTAATTTTCAATCGGACAAAGTTTTTAATTAGCTATGAATTAACCAACACTTTTATTTGTTAATGAAGTTAACATAACCAATATAAAATATTGATATTTGTAAAGCAAATATTTTTTTTACGATAAAAGTTTTTAACTTTAGGTACACGATAATTGTTTTTTTTTCGAAATATCGAACAATACTGTTCGGCGGTGTTGCCATATGTCTTCTTATTATAGGGGACAAATGTTTTTTACGGAGAATTATTCTGTCTTTACTGAACGTTTTTAGCAAAACTGAATAGTAAAGGCAATCCAAACTTTTTTCACTCGTTCCCTAATAGTTCGCTATCCAAAAGTAATTTTTTTTTAAATTTATAAACACAATAGTGTGGTACGACGAGTTATGTGATCTGACTTTCGGTCAATGCAGACCCTGCAGTGTTAAAAGTTGCAATTTTAAAACCCATTATCTCCCGATATAAATAGTCGACTGTTCTGAGATTTCACTCAAACATGCATAATGATATGAACAATGAGTGGTCGAAATTTGAACAAAATGTCTAGAAACCAAGAGCGCGCGCTCGTTCTACCTTAAGGCGTTATACGCAGTTGCAAGGCCAAAAAAGTCGTTTTTTCACGAATTTTTTTCTGGAAAAGGATTTCATTTTAGCAAAACGAAGCGTATTAGGCAGTATAGTGGCATCTTTTAGCTTTAGATTGGCATTTTTTATTTTCAAAAATATTCATTAACATTGCTCCTGTAGGAAGTCTCGTAGAGGTCCCCGAAAAAAAGTGTCCGTCGGTGAGCAAAGTATCTCCGGTTTGGATTATCTAAAATGAAAAAACCAAAAAGATTCTTTCAGGGGATAGATGAATCCAGGTATTGATCGAAGGAATAGTCGAAATTTTAATTTTTGACAAAATGGTGGCTCCGGAAAGAAGCAATTTCGATTTTCGACCAAATTTTTTTCGTTAAATCGTTGAAAAAAAATATAAATAATTATCGGAAATCTTATTCCTTCGATCAATACCTGAAGAATATATCTGACAAGGTTGTGTTAAAATTGCAGACCGATAGATTGAGCCGTTTTTGAGAAATCGTGCTCACCGACTTTGAAAACACCGTTTTGAGAAAAACGCGTTTGAAGTTTCTCGGACGCTCGGAGACGCGCTCCGAGCGTCCTTACAAATATGTGTGTATTTCCGAGAATATTCGCTAGATCGGTTTGAAATTTTCAGGGAATATACTCACACATTTGTACATTCCGAAAATGCAATAAAAAAATCGATTTTTTGAAATTTCTAACTGCGTATAACCCGTTAAAGGTACAAGTACGATATGCACAAAGAAAATGTTGACTCACCATTAGTCTGCTATGCCGGGTCCATTAACGCGCGAACATTTTTTGCCATTTGTGCAACAGAAAAATTTCAATTTTTCGGACCTGTCACGCGGGATGACCACCTTAATATTTGACGATCTGAAAAAATTCCACCATGGAGCCTCAGCGCTTGGCGGGACATGTCAGGAAGAAAAATCGACAGAAGTTCGAAGGGCGGGACGGAGAGAGAGGAAGTACCGTATGTAAAATATCAAATAATCTTCTTGAAAAATTGAGTATCCCGTACCGTGGCTCGGCTCTTCCATTCAGCTATCTGCGGACATACGTGTACACATATTCATATATAATGGTGAGCAAACAGGCTTTTTTGAGTTTTCTCCGGCTTTACCAATTCACATCGTCCTCGCCTTCTTTCCAACCCTATATTCCCTACCCCTTCTCGCTTTCTCCCTTCCCTTTCGCACAAAAACGCACATAGTGCACCCCCCTCCCCCCGCCACGTTTGGTATGTACACACGGGAAAGCGTCCCGTCTCTTTTTCGAATCAAAGGGCTGCTGGAACCCTGCCAATGCAATAGTAGCAGGAGGAAGTGAGTCGCGAGCGCTCGAGACAATGTTCGAGTTTTTTTCGACGATCGGAGTTGCCAGTCGGACTTTATTTGTCTTATTTTTCATTGTCTTCCTCTTTAGCCTTTATTCTTCCCTCTCCTCAAAATAAAAAAGTATTTTTATTTTCCCTAGGTTTTTTCCTCCTTGTTTTTTCGATTCAGTGTCCCTGTTCGCTTGCAATTTTTATACCCGCTAACGTTCCGTTGCCTTCATTTTCTGTCCTTTGACGAATTTGGCGAATTTGGCCATGGCACGGCACTTGCTTAATTTTATCATGCAAATCAATTTTTCACGTGGAAAAACGTCCGTGTTCTTGAAATATACGACAATAATGTTCTCATGAATGTATACGGTATGAAAAGTTGATAATTCGAACGATACATTTTTTATTTCGTGAGTATCTTAGTATTGCGAAAAAAAACAATGTTAGGAGCGCGAGGCGCTTGAAAAGTGGAAGATCACTGTGAAAAATGCATATCGCACCATGAAGAATATATAGGTACTGGAGCACAGATTAGCGAGGGACAAAATTGAGCTATATTTTTTTCCTTTTTCTCACCATCCGATTATCTCCTTAAAAAAAATTGTCGCGAAAGCTGCGAGCCGTCAAAAAATATTTAGAGGTCGCTCAAGCCTTAAAAAATTCAAATTTTCATTTAAGAATCGATTTTTTTTTCCTTACCCAGGTAGGAATTGACGATGAAAAAAGGGCTCGCCAAGCTCTGAAACAAGGCTCACATTTTTTAATTCAGGCTGAGCACCAGCCTGATTTCAGGCCTAGCTGAACCTCTGAATGATAACGCGGTTTCAGGCTCTTGCACACAGGCTTGACCAAAGGCTGGTAGAAAAGCCTGTACTAAGCCTGAAACGACGAAACAACAAGGCTCAAAACGAGCCTTAATGAAGCCTTCACGAGCATTTATGACCAGGCTTTTCCCAAACTCTTCCCGAGGCTATATGAGGCCTGTTTTTAGTTTTCTATATTCTACATTTTGGTAAATTTAATAAATTTGTAAAGAATTCATTTGATTTGTTATATATATTTATTATTTGTTATATTATTTGTTACAAAATATATATATAAAAAATATTTTAAAAAACAAAACTTTATTTTATTACGTACTTTTATTTTCGTATATACTTTTTTGGGTACCTCATAAATATCGATAAGAGCATATGTTTAAATGTTCTGAGCTGCCTCCTTCGCTTTCGTTTTTCGTGTCTTCGCACCCGACAAATTTGTTGCTAAATTTTTTTTTTCATAAAAGTACAGAAAAAATATTATTTTAAACTTATTTTATTTTATCACAACCTGAAACAAGCCTGCATCCAGCCTTGATTTTTCAGCCTCAAAATTCACCGGCTGAATAAAGCTTGAAATAACCCTGAGTTTAGGCTAAGCAGCCAATCTTGGTTCCAGGCTGCTGCAAACGATGCAACGAAACCTGGGCCAGGTCTGTCTCACTCAGGCTCGGTGAAACAAGGCTCGCACAAGCTTGTTTCCATCGTCAGCCTTTTGATTTCCTACCTGGGTAACTTCTGACCTATGAATTTTGCGCTTTATAACTTTTAAATTAACCTCGCGAAAGCTCTAGCTGGCCAATGAATATTTAGTGGTCGCTCAAAAGCTTCGAAATTTTCTATTTACGAAAATTTCACAAATTTCACTCATGAATTTGACGCTTTATAAAATTTTCAAAACAATTAATCCCTGTTTCTTTAGAAACTGATTTTTCAAATTTATCTCAACTTCTAACCCGATAAAATGACCTATAATTTTGTTTACGTCAGTTTTATAACTTTCAAAAGCGATATATCGAAAATTATGGCGCGTCGCAAAAAATCCTTTTGGAGGATCTTTTAAAATAATAAAAGGAAGGTGTATGCCAAATTTAAGATCGAAATTCGGTTTTCGCCTTTCGGAAGTTTATCTGGAGAATCAAATGAAGAAAATGTTGATTTTACAAGAATATAAGTTAAAGCCTCAGGCCACAGTAACGGGTATAAAATCATGTGCGAATTTAATACTTTTTTTTCGTATGAAAAAGTGATTCGCTCATAAAATTAATTGCACATCCATTTAGTATGAATATCAAGCTGTTAAAAAAATATATTTTTTTTTCCATGTACAAAATGGCCAACTACTAATACTTTCTTTTGTTATCTTTTTTTAGGCGCTCCGCGGCGTGACATTTAGCATCAACAATTTTTTACCCAGAACAAAAAACAAAAATTCTCGTCAATCTACATTAGAATACCTAGAGAAGTACGTACGGAATTAAAAAAATATTGTTTTATTCAAAAGTTGTAGGTATTTGAACTCAAGAAATGAATTTTCAGTGAAAAACTTCGCCATAACTGGTCATAAACTGCTTATAGAATGAAAAGTTTTCGATTAATCAGAAATTCCGTACGTACTTCTCTGCGAAATGGAACGAAAGTAGAAATGGAGCGAATGGAAGAAAAGTTAGGAACATAACTTTTAAATTTGAAGTAAATCGAGTGAAAATTGTTGAAGTTATTTGTCACGCCAATTGGAAAAAAGCTATTTCAAGAAGTTTCGAGTAGTCGGCCATTTGGTACATCGAAAAAACATATATATATATGCGTTATCATCGAAATCTCAGTCAAATTCCATCCCGTTCAGTAGTCGATGTGCAAGCCAGTGCGCGGCTAATAGTAAGTGATAACCCATTCGCGCATAGTCCAGCCCGATGCTACTTAAGGGGTTACAACAACGAAACTTATTCCAAAATCTCAACATCTCAGGGACGGAGGCGTTTTTTTAGAAATTACACTTTTCGCCACCGTTTACACGATGATGTTTTTCATTCTTTCTTCTGAAAGTTAAAATAAATTCTTTTTAATGCATTTTTCGTTGTAATTTTTGAAAATGGATTCTCTATAGTCTTCGTTAAGCAATTTTTTATTTAGAATATTTATTACAAAAATTTAAAAAATTTAAATAAAAACGCGAAAATAGACAGGATAAAATGTTTTAAATTCAAACTGTGATAACCGGTTTATTTTTAAAATTCGATAAAATTTGCCCTACTGATTATGGATTATCCTATGGGCCGGGTATTAAGTGGACGATGGGAAAGTATATTTTCGATAGAGGTCTCAACACCGTAAATGAACATGAATAATTTATTATCCGATAAATATTTTATCAAATCGCGTAGTCAAAGTACAAAATGCGGTACAGTGTAGCTCAATGCGGCTGTGAACGCAACGGAACGTTGCGTAAGATTAACGAAGTGCGGGTAGGGAGTGATAGGAATGGATTCAATTGGGCAGGGTAATAGGTGGAAGCCCGCAATGGTATACGTTGGAACTAAAAAAAACGTATCAAAAATAAACTACCCAAAGTACCAATAAATAATGTATGGTGGACATATCTCCGTATTTTTATACTATACACTACTTTAAAAATCCCGAAGGATGCCAATTTTTTACCGACTGGAGGTCCGTAACTTGTTAAGGGACCAGTCCACTTTGAAAATTTCAAAAATCGAAAGCAAGCAAGACTTGAAGAAATCGACGATGATGAGCAATCAGAAGGCATTTTGTACGGTGCAGGAATTGCCGATTGAGTTGAGGTAAGAGTTTTTCATAGTATAAACCTCAAACGCGTTTTTCTCGAAACAACGTTTTCAAAATCTAGCTCCATCGTATCTCTAAAACTAATAAACCGATTCTCTTGAAATTTGAACCACATATTGTAAACATGATTCGCAACAAGATGACCCTCGATGGTTTTAAAATTTTGATTTTTACTCTTTTGCGAAAAACTGCGAAAAAAGCGTTTTTTGAATACTTTTTCCGTTTTTCATGTGCCATTTTTTAATTTTTTTTATAAAACTTTATATCCGAGGGTCATTTTGTAGCTGGTGTCATCCTGAATCTAATGGACTTTGATTTTTTTGTTTCAGACAAGCCGTTGCCGAGTTGTGATGGAGCTACCTAGCCTACCTATTTTGGAGGCGTTACGTTAAACTATAGTTTTTGTACTTAAAAATGAATAAAAATGGATTAAATATTATTTAAATGTATTTCAAGACTTTATTCATCAAGCCCAACAACTTTCTAATTCATAACTTTTATAAAATCCTCAAAAAAAATCGCGAAAATAGCCTTTTTTCATGGCTCCAAAGTGGACTGGCCCCTCAATGCCTGCATCTACCTAGAGGTCCGAAAAAATGGCCAAATTTCGATTTTTTCCCGGGAAACGGTTTGCAGAAAAGAAACGCATGTTTTTGAACACAAAGATACAGATATTGAGAACTTTGAAAAAAAAATCACCAAAACAACAAAAACATGGCCGCCGGCATATGATGAAATTTTTTTTGCGACATTTGGCGGTGGACACTCTCCAGCTCAAGGGGTTACCCCCACTTGCAATTTTGAAAAAAATCGATTTTTTATTGCATTTTTTTGCGGTATAAGTATCTGAGAATATGTCCTGAAAATTTCAAGTCGATCCGAACAAAATTGACTGAGATATGAGCGTTGAAAGAGAAGAATCCGTTGTGAAATTCAAACTTTAAACGCGTTTTTCTCAAAATGGCATTTCTGAAGTCGGTGACCAAGATTACTCGAACACTAATGAACCGATCTTCTTGAAATTTTGCAGGCTTATTTAATACATAAAAATGTAATCTTTAATCGTTCGATTTTTTTTTCGAAAAAAATAGCCGTTTTATAGCCAAAAAACGGCCGTTTTTTTTTCGTTAAAATCGAACCATTAACTTTGACTGTCCGCCATTTTGTGAAAAATGAATATTTTTTAAAATCCTTCGATTAAAGACTAGTTTATACTTATATTTGACTAAATCCATCCGCATTTTTTTTCAGATGATCCACTTCGCCGCAATGTTGGTCACCGCAAACCGTGTATATAAAAACATTATTTCATTGACGGCCATTTGCCACTAAACATCGTAATATTTTTCAATAAAAAAAATTACTGAAAGTTCTTCAAGATGTGTTCTTTAAGATGGTATATTGATCGATTAAAAAAGGGTTGTAGTTTTCTTTAAAAAAATTCATGAAAAAGGCCTTTTTTTGCGCTACAAGTGGGGGTAACGCCTTCAATGGTCTATCTGAAATCTAGAAACCAAATGGGTTATTCAAGACAGATACAAACACTCGGTATCGTAGGGGCAGGGAGCGTAGTATAGGCAGAAAGGTTGTAGGTTCAATTCCATGTGTATGCGAAATATTTTCTTTGAACGAAATCATTTCACGAGGTCAAGGAATGACGAATTAATATCTAAAATCATTGAGGTAGAACTCTAAATTGTGTATTTCATTGAATTTTGGATTTATGAAACATTTTGTGCATTCAGTAGACGGGCTGCGATGCTTTGAACCAACACCCATGCAGCGTATAGAAAGTATTCAAATAACACACTTTGTACGCATAGAAATGATACATTTAAGGGGTGAGATGCAGTCAGAATAAAAAAAAATCGATGTAAAAAAAACATTTTCTTGAAGTATGATATTTCGAAAATATTCCCTGAAAATTTCAAGTCAATCCGATGAATAGTTTCGGGGATATCCTACAATTAGTGAAGGGGCGTCGGGTCCCCATGGCAGGTAGCGGCTCACAAATGCGCAAACGACAATACCCGGGATGGCAGAATGCTTCGAAGACAACAACAAATTGATATTTTGGAAGCTTCCACATCGGCAGAAGCTCTATTGTATGGGCCAGGAATTGATGATTCGATGTACTTAATTTTTTAATTAGTATTTCTATACATAAATAAAGTGTAAAATTGGAAAAGTCTTTCAGAAATTTTCAAAAATTTATTACTCACAAACTATGAACTTCAGCAAAATTTTATAGAGACTGCTTTCGTTTTAAAATTGCCCAAAATGTTTTTAAAAAATAATTCATCCTGAAAAACGTTAATTTTTTGAAAAGTTGTTTTAACAATTGGCTATAAAGAATTGAATGCTCGACTTTTCGGCAAAAACACTTCATTCATCAAGCGCAAAATTTTACGAACATATAATATCGTAACCACATCGAAAAACTTTAAACGCGTTTGTCTCGAAACTATGTTTTTCACGTCGGTGACCACTGTAATTTGAAAACCACTTGATGGGTTTTGACGAAATTTGGTGTGCTTATTGATAGCATTAAAAACTAGTCCTTAATCGAAGGATTTTCATTTTTGTTGAAAATTTCTATTTTTGTTAACAATAAACGAGCGATTTTTGGTCGAAAATCGAAAGTTATCTGTCGGAAGCTGCCATTTCGTTAATTAAAAAAAGCTTCGATCAAGGACTAGATTTATTATTAAACTAATGATTTGTTTGTATTTTTTTTTTCAATTTTTAGATGATCCAGTAAAATTTCATGATGGTCACCGCCAAGCACTACATGCCGAGGGGGGTCCGACAAAGATGGCGATATTGTTATAAATAATCAATGTTTTTCTTTGAAAATTTGTACAAGTCATGTTGAAATATAACATAAAAAGTCTGTGTAACCACTTTTGTAAAACACACTTAATCACTATGACAAAAATTATTCAAAATGCTCGTTTTTTCACGCCTCTGACTGCATCTCACTCCTTCAGTGCGTGATATGAAGCGCTTTGGATTTGTAGTGTGCTACCGCTCGAGTGGCTGACTGTTAGAAGATGCAACTCATCCAATTTTAGGATTATTTCAATGACATTTTCACGGAATATAGCTAAAAAATAATACTATCGAATAAAAATATTTTTGGAAAATGCAATTTTTTCACCCGCCTAGATAGATGTAGTCTATTAACATGGGAGACAGCTTAAGCTGTACACCGATCGCGTGGCCACTAAAGGTGGCTAGCTTATGTTATAGTTACAAACCGATCCTACATTCGAAACTGAACTCAATTGGGTGAGATTGCAACGAAAATTCGAATTAGTTTGCAATATGCCATGCTTGGGCAATGCTGCAAAACCATATTGGTTATGTGTAACATTATTGCACACATTATTAGCGCGTTCAAGCGAAATTCGCCTAATTGAAGTTCTCAACTCTCGCGCCAAAGTATTCATTTGAGGTTAGCGACTGTCGCAAGCCATATATATTGAAGCCGTGGCTTGGGATGTTTCCGATGGCAGCAGAAACAGACAAGCATATCGGGCTCTTGAGCCTTCGTCTCTCCTGCTTTAGAGGCATCATCTGCCCGTCTCATACATAGACCGGAAGTCTCTGTTGCCTCGGAAAAAGCTGCATGGTACACTCGCTGTTGCAGCGTGTACCAGCGGCAATTTGCGCTTCTCTCTCTCTCTCTCTCTCTCTCTCTCTCTCTCTCTCTCTCTCTCTCTCTCTCCGTTCCTTTTTCGCTCACTGCCACTATCACTCAGTGAGCAATGCTTGTGCAACGTAAGCCCGAGACACACCGGATGAGAGGTCGGTGAAGTGGCCACGACGAGAATGCAGTGCACCATACTAGTCAGATACTATGCATGTGGGTGTGCATGTACATATGTCTATATCACGAGCGACGTACACACTTCGAGAGGTGTCTTAATCGAGTATTGAGAGTCTACCTCACGTATTCTCTCGAATTGTGCACTCGTCATCACGCCCGACAATTTTGGTACTCCATTTTTATATGTACATACGTGTATTCTTGATTAAGAGCAAAAGTGAGCACGCTTTGAAAGACAATCGTCCTGAGAGGCGTGAAAGAACACGAGTAAATGGTACTGCGGTATACGCAGATAAGAGGCGAGCATAAGCATTCAAAATAATTTTTGAAAATAATTCACACGAGTGATAATAATATTTGTAATAATGGGAATAATTGTTATCGCTTTGTATACAAGTGTATGCATTTATGGCAATGCGGAAAAGATTCATCTGCATAACTTTCATTTGATCCTTAGCTGGTTACAATTTTCGTGATTTCTTTGTAGGAAAACGTGTGCAGGTTTTCATTGTTTTTTTACATTGAAGATTATCGTTTTAACGGGGTATTCCTCTCTGGAAGCCCAATTTGAAAGGCCAGAATGATGATTATTTTTCTAGTAACATATTGGTTGGAATAAATTAATTTTTTTCCCAGCATGTTGTACACAAGTTTGTGGTCACAATGTAATTTTTTCGGAAGAAAATCTTTCAGTGTTCGTGGTGCTGCAGTTAGCGTTGCAGTCCTCCAGCGGCGAAGGTTGAAACGGCTGGATCTCTACCAGGCTCAAATGTAATCTGAAACGAAAACAAACAAAAAAGGTCTTTAAATATATCCAACGGGCTATGGGTTCACGATCCACTTTTCGAAATGTCGAAAAATACGAAAAATGACAGCTTCTCCATAGAAAACCTCATTTTTCTCTTGCAAAACAGCATGCTGAAGTCATTAATATTGACAAATGGTCCATCCAATTAAAAAATGCAATCGTGAATTGAAAATGACTACTGTTTGTACGCTAACTGCGCAAATTCAAGTCAATAGTGTGAAAGTTACTCACGATATCAATTCCGTCGTGTCAAGATATGTAGTTTTGAGATAATCGCGTTCAAAGTTTTGGTACATATTTTACAGGATGTCGTGAAATATTGTCGTCTTGCTGCTAATCAGCGATTCCGGCATCATATAAGTGTCCTTCCTCATCACCGAGATCGTGTTCTTGTGCTTTGATGTTCGCTTTCGTTACACGCGAATCATCCTTAACCCGATGCAGACTGTTGCCCTTAAAATATGTGTAACTTCGTCAATTTTTAGAATTTCAGGGTCCGGTTGGCCTTAAAATATTCTTGAAAATTAACACCCCAACGTTATGCAAAAAAAAAACGATTTTTTAAAGTTTCCAGAGATGGATCCCCCCCTTAAGTATCTTCTGCATTTTTTGAATCAACAAATATTTTTAAATGTGCTAGATACACTGGTTTGTGTAGACCGATATTTGAAAAACGTCCCTCGCAATGATCACTTCGCTCGGGAACTAATCGTCCAAAATAAAAAACAGAACAAACGCATTCAGTTTTTGCATTAAGGGGTCAGTCCACTTCGGAGCCACGAAAAAAGTATATTTTCGCGATTTTTTTTGAGGATTTTATAAAAGATATGAATATAAAAGTTGTTGGGCTTGATACATAAAATCTTGAAATAATTTTTTTTTAATTTTAATTTATTTTTATTCATTTTCAAGTAAAAAAACTATAGTTTAACGCAACGCCTCAAAAATAGGTGGGCTAGGTAGCTCCATCACAACGCGGCAACGGCTTGTCTGAAACAAAAAAAAATCAAAGTCCATTCGATTCAGTATGACACCAGCTACAAAATGATCCTCGGATATAAAGTTTTATCAAAAAATAAAAAATGGCAGATGAAAAACGAAAAAAGTAATACAAAACGCGTTTTTCCGCATTTTTTTGCAAAAAAAAGTAAAAATCAAAATTTTTAAACTATCGAGGGTCATCTTGTTGCGAATCATGTTTACAATATGTGGTTCAAATTTCAAGAGAATCGGTTTATTAGTTTTAGAGATACGATGGAGCTAGATTTTGCAAACGTTGTTTCGAGAAAAACGCGTTTGAAGTTTATACTATGAAAAACTCTTACCTAAGCTCAATCGGCAATTCCTGCACCGTACAAAATCCCTTCTGATTGCTCATCATCGTCGATTTCTTCAAGTCTTGCTTGCTTTCGATTTTTTTTAATTTTCAAAGTGGACTGGCCCCTTAAATTATCTAGTGCTTGAACGAAGGATTTAATAAAATATCACTTTTTTCAAATGCCGTAGTCCAAACCGAAAGTATCGAATTTCGGAAAAAAACACTCTATTGATAAGAAAAAACCTTGCATCAAAATTAAAATTCATTCGTTCAAGCACTGCTTTTTGGTATGTGAAAGAAGCTTGTAAAGTTTGAAGTTTATCGGTGCAGTGATTCGCGTGCAAGCATTCAAAATACTTTTTGAAAATAATTGGCGTCATTTAGAATCAAATAGTTTCCTTTGTATATTATAATTTGTGTTTGGTGGCATTATGGAAAAGCGACCGCTATTGTGCTTCTCGGTACACAGCAACTTCGTAAAAGCTGCAATCACCAAACGAAGTAATTAGCTAATTAGTTAGTCGATTAATGAGCGCGAGAATACTCGATAGATGCGTCAGTCCGCTCTTTTTTATTATTCTATGGTTTTTTATGATCATTTTTATTATTATGATGGCTGTCATCGTAGTTTTGTGTGTGTTTCGACTATTGTCATTTCTTTGTGCGATTTTAGAGGGTGAGTTTCGATGTGATGTGCACCGCTAGTATCTGAGGGGCGATGAGACACGGGATAACGAGTGAAAGGGTACAACAAGCAGCCTGTGGGCGAGCGATGCAGTACTGCAGAAAACTGGGGGATTGCAAACTCATTCTGAGTCATCCCTTGGTCCCTTCGCCTGTACCTTCCGCACTCCACAGCTTTAGAAAACCTAAGACAATGACGGCCACTGCTTTTAAGTTGGATTATTAATCATGGGAGGGGCAAACGTTTCTGCTTGCTTGCGGTGGCAAGGGGGTGCAAGGGGTCCAGCCCCTTTCTTGCGGTATCCTCGTCCACTCCTTTCATTATTGAATGCAAATACGTTCGTTAGCCCTCTTCTTTCGAGTACGGGAGAAAGAGAGCCATTGGAGGTTGGGAGAGAGAGAGAGAGAGAGAGAGAGAGAGAGAGAGAGAGAGAGAGAGAGGGAGAGAGAGGGAGAGATAACGCAAAGGGGCAAAATTTCCTCGTGGCTCGTCCTCCAGTGAGAACCCTTGAGACCCTCACCCTGAAAACCCAGCCGCGACTTCAAGAACGTCAACTCCACTCGAATAATAATCAACATACGAGTAATAGTAATATTAGTAAAAATGAGAATAATAATTATCACTTTATATACGAGTGTACGCATTTATGACAATGCGAAAAAGGTTCATCCCCATAACTTGCATTTGATCCTTATAGTACAGTCGTGCGTATACTGGAATCGGAATAAATTAGAAGAAAGCTAGTTTTTCGACAGGTGATTTTGAAGGTGCCGCAGGTGCTAAATACAAGATTGCCTAAAAATCGGGGTGTAGGGTTTTTTTGGGGGATGAAGGGAGATGGGGGTGGATTAAAGCCAAACCACAACTCCCACGAGGACGGCGCCGGGAGACAAAATGTTCAGGAAAATCCGGGCTTTATTTTTGTCCACAGCGTCGAAGTCGTGAAAGTTCATTTTGGGGTTGAAAAAGTGGGGTGAAATTTAGAAAAATCAGTTTTAATTCGATAACTCTTTAGGAAAAATGCATACAATTTTTGGTCAAATGGGAACGTTGTAGCCCTTGAAAAGACGCGTCGATCGAGTATTTGATCATCTCTTCCCAGGAATATCTTCACACCTGAAAAATTGTTGCAGTACAAAAAAAAATTGTTTATTGAATAAGTAAAAAACAATCGATTTTTCGGGAATGGTCTAAATGTACGAAATGTAGAGAATAATTTTCTCTATATTTTCGTTTCTATGGACCACCCCTGAATTTTGCTTTTTCCAACCCCTCTCGTGGGTTGAAAATTCGAAATGAAATTCTGCGAAAGTTATTGACCGAAAATAAAATTCGTGCGAATTCGTGCGGTCAATAGTTTTACCAGAATTTCATTTCGAATTTTTAACTCCCGAGAGGAGTTGGAAAATCAAAATTCAAGGGTGGTCCATAGAGACGAAAATATAAAGAAAACTATTCTTTATATTTCGTACATTTAAACCATGCCCGAAAAATCGATTATTTTTTATTTATTCTATAAGATTTTTTTTGTTGGTTTTTCAACATTTTTTTGGGGGGTGAACATATTATCGGAGTGTGATGATCAAATACTCGATCGATGCATCTTTTCAAGGGCTACAACTTTCCGATTTGAACAAAAAGTGTACGAATTTTTCGTAAAGAGTTAATTAATTAAAACCGATTTTTTTCAAAATTTCACCCAACTTTTTCACCCTTAAAATATATTTCCACCACTTCGGCGCTGTAGACAAAACTAAAGCTCGTATTTGTCTGAACATGGTCCGAAAAAAAAGCATTTTCTAAAATGTACGCCCACTATGAAGCTATTTTTGTCCTCAAACTATCATATCTCAAGAGTATCACCCTACATTTGTTTCAAATTGAAAATTCCAAGAATTATGATTTATCAAGTAAAAAATTGCTTTTTTCCCGCATCGATGATCCCTTCCCGATTTTCTCCGCCATTTAAAATGTTCATCACAATATTTTACTGAGAATGCCATATTCCAGAAGGATCAAATTAACACCCTCAATTTTTATAAGCCGTTCGGAACAATATAGTCAGCGTGGCAATCGTTCAAACATGGCTGGGGTCACGCTGACCCCACGCGACCACGAAGTTACAGGCCGAGGGTATGCCTCGAAGGGTTAAACCAGTGTACTTATCAGTCCGCATATACTGACAAATATGCAGCAGTTTCCAATGATCGTAAATCGTATAATTTGAGGACGCGTCTGGTGTTCATGGTTGTATATAGCACACACTGTATATAGTATATACCATATACATACACCCATATACGTAGGTATGTGTAAATGTATACGAGCATGATTGAAAATGCAAATGAAGTTTTATCGGCCCGTAGCCTGATCGATATGTCCGTCTGCATGTATATTCACATATATGTGTATATATGTATGGCACAAGTACAATATAGGTACGTACAATGTTGAGCGTTCTCTTGCGTCACCATCAGTCTTCTCGCTCGTCATCCCGTTGAGTGGACGATCGAGAGTCGAACGAGTAGTCGGACGTGCGTGTCGAGAAGGGCGCGAGAGAGAGAGAGAGAGAGAGAGCGAGAGAGAGAGAGAGAGAGAGAGAGAGAGAGAGAGAGAGAGAGAGAGAGAACGGCAGAGTGAAAGGGAGGACGCGACGAGACTGAAACCGGAAGTGGACGGGCTCACGTTTCATCGGATATCCTACGCGTACGTACACCCATATATCGATCACTAACAGACGAAAGTACATCGCCTCGCGTGTCAATTTGTTCGTGTTACACCCCTTTCATTTGCCAGCAGTCGAGATACGGATCTCTGCTCTATAATACCTGTATTTGTGCGCATAAATACCGACGAAGCTATACGCGCCAACTGGACACACTACGCCCAACCTCGTTCTTCCCATATATGCACACTTATTTTTCTCTTTCCGCTCCAACGACCCGTCAATTACGATTGATAGAACCGATAAATGAGGTAGCTCGTGTTCACTTCAGAGGTGGCAAGTGGGTATAAGAAGAAAGAAGCGAGTATCGCACATCTTGGTTGACGTTGCAGTTCGTGACTTTTGAAACATTGAACGCCCCGTATGCTGGGTTCTGACGTGTCCGGCGCTCGGACAAAACGAGAGACGGGCGGCGAATAACGAAGGGGAATATCTGTGGCACCCTACACTTACTGAGATATATAACTATATGTATACACGTGTAATGCACGGGCAAGCTCAAACGATGCAGACTCCACCGTTCGGGATGATAGCAATTTGCACTCGTCCGTATCCTTCCTCACCCACACTCGAGTTGGAATTGTCGGACGTGGATTGAAAAAAAGATTTGTATATGTATAGTCATAATCCGGAACGTTAAGGAGATAATACAGAAGGGAAGAGACGAAAGTACGCCATGATCTACCTTTCTCAGCCTTCCTTTCTTCATCTTTTCCCTTCACACACATCCACACACTCACACACACCCACACATACGCACACACCCACCCACACATACACACAACCACCCACACACACACACACACACACACACACACACACACACACACACACACACACACACACACACACACACACACACACACACACACACACACACACACACCCACACGTCCACACACACACACACGCACGCACACAAACACACACCCATGCACACACATCCACGCACGCACACACACACCCACACACGCACGCAAACACACACACACACATACACCCACGCACACGCACCCACGTACACACGCACACACACTCACGCCCGCACCCACACACACCCACGCACGCACACACACCCACGTACACACACGCACCCACGTACACACGCACACACACTCAGGCCCGCACCCACACACAGAAGCTGAGGAAGTGATCCACTGACATGTGTACAACACTGCAGATCGCCCGAATTGAATATCGTTTTTTCTTGCTCCAAGAGATAATACAAAAGATACATATACGTATCACGATTCATGCTGATGGAATTTCTCGCATCAGTTTTTCGCCTTCTCGGCAATATTTCGGGTGTGCAACCATCGCTACGTTTATCGGGTGATAGACACTCCACGTATATACCCTGCGCACCGAATTCATGCATATACAAATATACTCTCACTCTCCCTGCATACATTGGAGCGTTAGCAACGAAAATTGGACAAACCGTGTGATATTGAAGCGGCTGCGGGGGGAGCGGAATGAATAACCCACACAAAAAGTCCATTGCGGAATAATTTGAGTTCATTGCGAAAATACAGTCGTAGAGGAAATGTTGAATTTAAAATTGATTAAAATCGATGGCAGGTGAATGCGCGGTTGTTGCGCTGCTGCGGTGATAGTTTATTCCGATGGTAACCCAATTAAAGCTCAGCAAAATATTGTGGTCGGGCTGATCGCGGTTTTCTCACAGTTTTCTTGTGCCCTCGTGCCAATGCGACACAGTAATGTATTAGGAAAGAGTGGCTGTAACACTCTTGGGAGGTTCTAACGAACCATGGGGCAATAGTGAAGGAGCCCCTAAAACTCGCAAAAGCATGCAGAGGGACATTGTAGATTTGAAAAATGGAGCTGATAAATAATTCAACAAAAGTAAGCCATGATATGAGGAATCTTATGATTTTTATGTTCATCACACGAAACATAATTTAACAATCTAGCTGTAGCTGCATCTGTATGTCGACTGTATCTTAATTAGCAGTACCCTGTGGTACTCTCTTTTTTCATGTCAACAAAGAGACGTGCCCATTTCACCTTCGACGTTTGGCACGTGAGTGTACATTGTCACAATGGTGTATATGTTACACAACCAGTCCAAAGTCACATAGATCGTATGATGACGTTGGACATGTTGACATGATAAGGGATGGGGCTGGAAGTCGGGAGAAACGTTGAGGTCGAGAGAATTCATCCCTCTGTGCACATTGGGAGGAACGTGTTACGTTTGCGTATACAATATTGCTAGGCTTTCCGCGTTTCGTGCCTGTAACATGGGATAAACACACACATGTATGTGTATATAAGTTTTGTTTCACACCATGAAGATAATGCAGCTGCGAAAGCTTGAGTACCATATTGTCCTCCGTTCTATAGTTACGAAGTCAAATCAGCAGTATCTGTATTTACGGAACTTTCCACACAAGATGGGCCGACTTTTGCTTCAACGCCTTCTTTCCAGATGTCAGTATTCTCCGCAGATTGGATTGATGATGAGAAGAAAAATGAGATGACAGCCCAAGGAATTCTATAAGAACGTGTGCCCTGTATATGTGTACATGGCGTGCCCCCTATACACTGAAGTAAGAAGTTGTCATCATTTCTGTCTACTTTTGTCTTTTTTCCCTTTCGGGCCCACGATCTCTTTCTTTTCACCCCAAACTCGTTACTACACGGAACCCAGCGCCTTGTAGACCTCCCAGTATGTTGCCTTAAAAAAACGAAAGCCCAAAGAAAAATAGTGCTAAGAGTGGCGTGCGCCTATGGAACGGTATCTACGAAAGCAGCGCAGGCGATAACCGGGATCATACCCATCGATCTCCTAGTAAAAGAACGGAAGGAAATCTACCATAGCAGGGACGGAAATACCTCCGATCTGAAGAAAATTGTGGGAGAGGGTATCATCGAAGAGTGGCAGAGAGAGTGGGAAATGAACTCCGAGGTGGCACAGTGGACTAAGAAATTAATCCCCAATGTAACGGAGTGGGTAAACTGTAAGCACCGAGAAGCAGGCTACTGCATGACGCAACTATTGTTAGGTCATGGGAGCTTCAAAAGCTACATGGACCGAATCCAAAAGTCGGTCGACGACAACTGTGTATACTGTAACCAGCCAGATACAGCAGAACACACTTTTTTCCTTTGCGGGAGATGGGAGAGACTAAGGCATGAAGCGCACTGCAGATTGGGGACCGAGCTGACAGTCGAACACCTAGTCAATGAACTAATAGGATATCAACAGAAATGGGACATAATTAACGACTTGATGACCAAAATTATGGAAAGGAAAGAATCTGACGAAAGAGAATTGCAAATACAGCCAGAATGAGGAGGAGACAGCGGCCATCCTGATGATATGCTTCCACTGCGGTTCCGGAAAGGCTTGCGATGAATAGGGGTTTTTTAGTGGGTGGAAATCCCACACTACCACGAACAACACGGTGTCTTTGAAAAAATTTTCCTCTTCAAAAAAAGTATGGTACCTTCAGTCGCTTTTTCCTAATACCCTACTGTACTGCATCTGCAGCACGGTAAAACTGAAAAACCTAAGCTGATACAGCCGCCTACACTTTGGTCAGTTACAATTGCTCTACCCTCGGAAACCCAGTGGAACCGTTTTCTGCTCGTTAGTCGAGGTGCTACTCTAGCTAGGCGGTCACCCATCTGATTATTGAGTATAGCCAATACTGCTGAAGGTGGGACATAGTCAAAACCGCACACCGACCACGCGTCCCCTACAGTCAGAAAATGTTTCCATAAAGACGTTGAATAAGTTCTCGCTATTTTCCAACAGGTGGCGTTACCAGCACAGCGTGCGTGTGGTTTAAGATGGTAACGCAGCTATCAGGAAGTACTATAAGCAAGCTTGAAATTCAGTGTATGTCATGTCGCCGAGGTGGGAACAACTTTTTTTTTCATAGTGTTAAACATGTCAAATTTCGTACCAAAAAAAGAGTATAAGCGCAGGGATTTTTACTGCACTAGGGTCGAAGTGGGAACAGTGGCAACAGCGGGTACACTGAACCTTTTCTATTTTTCAGAAGTGGACATGTGTATATGTGCGTCTTTTTCACATTAGAACCGCCCTCGGATGCCAATAGGTTTGAACCTGTCTGCGAGTCGCTCCCGCGCAATTCGGTTGTGATTTTTGGTATCAAAAGGTGAAAAACCAGCTTGATCCAGTTGATCTTTACCTATCGCACTTATGTTCTAAGTCATTGTTCTCCCGCAGTATACAGCTATATTGCGGTATTTGAGCATTGTGTTTGTTAACCTAACAAAAATAGAAACTTGTCAGTACCCGCTTTCGAAAAAAAGCGCGGCTCGGCACACAGTGGCTCAATTTTTCGAGGTACACAGAGGTAAGTCATAATATGAATATTTTCGCGTTGTGATTTAGATAGGTACTGGTACTACCTCATTAGGTAGGTACTCATTTTTCATTAATATTCAATAAATGATTGTGATTGATTTCATAATATGCTGTCTTTTTTAAATTAATTTTGCAATAGTTTACTGTACAATACTCCCTATTGTATAGAGAAAAGCACTTCATTACATACAAGTGTACAGTGGATCAGGGTAATTTTCTTCGAAATTTGCTTGATTTTGAAATTTTGTTTCAATGTAAAATTAGGCATGTTTTACTGTGTACACCCTCAAGTACACAATGGATCAAATCCCATTTTTTTAAACATGGTTATTATCTCAATATCTATTGGGTTAGGCCGTTCAGTGTCGTTTAACAAAATGAAGCCAGTGAACACACCTCACGTTTAGTCAAGGTTTCATTGAGATTGTGTGAACGGTTAGGCACCTCTGAAAAAATGAGCCACTGCTCCCACTCTGACCCTACTTTATGAACACGAAATTCTTGTTGAGACTTACGGCGACCATGCTCTGTCAGAAACAACATGCAGAGATTTTGATATGTTGACTTGGAGGCATTACTGCATGAAGACTCACGTCAGACGCTAGCGGAACTTGCAGAATCAGTAGCAGTTGATCGCACAATAGTTTCGAAACGTTTGAAAGTATTAAGGGGTTAGGCCAGTCTAGAGGCCGAAAAAATAGGATTTTTTTTCAGAAAAACTATAAAATAAATCGAGATTACAAACAAGGGTGTTTATCATACACATCAGTGACGGTATACAATAATTTTTTTGAAGCAATTAATTAAAAAATGGCAGCTGTGCAGCGTTTATCTCAAAACTGCATTTTTTAAGTTGGCCGGAAACATAACTCAGACAATTTTCAACCGATTCACTTCAAATGTTGAATATATCTTGAAAAATGCATTGTCTATGGAAGTACGTAGGATTTATTTTTATATTGCATAGTTCATTTGTTATTAACAATTATCTGATGAATTTGTTTACTGTCCAAAAATTTACCTAAAAAATCGTCAGATAATTGTTAATAACAAATTAACTATGCAATATTTAAAGAATCCTACGTACTTCCATAGACAATGTATTTTTCGAATTGTATTCAACATTTCAAGTGAATCGGTTGAAAATTGTCTGAGTTATGTTTCCGGCCAACTTAAAAAAATGTAGTCTTGAGATAAACGCTGCACAGACACCACTTTGAAATTAATCGCCTCAAAAAAATTATTGTATACAGTCACTGATATGTATGATAAACACCCTTTTTTGTAATCTCGAAATATTTTGTAGTTTTTCAGAAGAAAAAAAAATTCCCAAAAAGCCAGTTTTTCGGCCTCTCGTGGCCTAAGGCCTTAAGAATGATTTTTTGAAATAAAGCATTAAGGGGCCAGACCACTTTGAAAATTTAAAAAGAATCGAAAGTAAGCAAGACTTGAAGAAATCGACGATGATGAGCAACCGGAAGGGATTTTGAACGGTGCAGAAATTGCCGATTGAGTTTGGGTAAGAGTTTTTCATAGTATAAACTTCAAACGCGTTTTTCTCGAAACAACGTTTTCAAAATCTAGCTCCATCGTATCTCTAAAACTAATAAACCGATTCTCTTGAAATTTGAACCACATATTATAAACATGATCCGCAACAAGATGACCCTCGATGGTTTTAAAATTTTGATTTTGACTCTTTTTTTTCGAAAAAATGCGAAAAAACGCGTTTTTTTACTTTTTTCGTTTATCATCTGCCATTTTTTTATTTTTTGATAAAATTTCATATCCGAGGGTCATTTTGTAGCTGGTGTCATACTGAATCTAATGGACTTTGATTTTTTTTTGTTTCAGACAAGCCGTTGCCGAGTTGTGATGGAGCTACCTAGCCCACCTGTTTTTGAGGCGTTGCGTTAAAATATAGTTTTTGTAATTAAAAATGAACAAAAATGAATTAAAATTTTGAAATGTATTTCAAGACTTTATTCATCAAGCCCAACAACTTTTATATTCATATCTTTTGTAAAATCCTCAAAAAAAATCGCGAAAATAGACTTTTTTCGTGGCTCCAAAGTGGACGGGCCCCTTAATTTCCACGAGAAAACAGCGAGAACTTATTCACAATTCCAATATATATATCTATGAAGTGATCCTACAGTACCGAAATGGCGATCATCAAAAACACACCCGTAGCACGTATACGATATTGCATATACATCATTTGCCCATACGTGCAATGATGTAACGCCGTGTTTCATTGGAATTTCCACGAACGGACGTACGTGAAACGCGGCAGAGACAGCTTACGATGCTCCGGCAACCTGGATGATAGGGACAGCAGCTCTGCAGAAGGGTGCAACACAGAGCCCGGTACGTGTAGTCCGTAACCCCGCATAGTCTCGTTCTTGAGCCAAGCCAATCCTCGGTGGCCCCTGGCATCGTCGCATTGTCACACGCACTGTGGGAGGGTGTACCTAAGACCAAGGGTGAGCGAAGGGGCTCTTTGGTATTAACTGTACTCTCTCGATTCCTCCGGCTGTCATTATTTCTCTGCCTGTCTTTCCACCTCTCTCTTTCTCTCTCTCTCTCTCACTTGGTCTTGTTCTTTCTGCATATCGCTTTCCATGCATCACTCTTCCTTATTCCGTCTGCACAGGAACCATCTCGTCCCACTCGATCCTCACTTGAACTACCCCTTGTGAGTGTCATCTCTGCCAGCGCAGCTTTGTCTAACTCGCACAACGGGGTACTTGGATCTCTCGTACGCGTTTCCATATGCTTCCTCGTGGCGAATGACGGTATTCCGGTCGTCACTCTCGTCATAATCGCATTGTTAGACGCCATTTCAGGGGGTTACGAGTATAAGACAGGGGTTGGGAGCTAGGAAGAGCTACCGAGGGTTTCCCCGTTGTGGCTTCTGAGCTCTCCATAAACGCGGACAGGGATGAGGACTAGCTATCCACAATTCCGAGATTACAACCGACGTTAGCGTTGTCTCCGGTTGTGCAACGCGGACGAGCAATTTTGAAATGATAGCGTCTACCAAAGACGCTCAGTAGGTTTTTTCTCTTCTTGCGACAAGTATCGCTGATTTGTTTGCAGTTTTTGACGAATCATTCGGGGGAAAGGTGCTCAGAACAATTGAAAATTCAATCGCACTGCAGAAGCAATGATGACATCGGTTGGTATTCATGAGTCTGTCGATCTTCCGGCATGCTCCTCAGGGACCATTCTCGGCACCTCCGTAATATATGTATGGTCATGTATATGTATGTACATCCGGGACAAGGTGTCTCATTCTCCTCCTCCTGCTGGTAAATCCATGGAGTTAGCTGAATAGAACATCGTTATCTAATAGACCTGGAGAATTAGATCCAATTTGCGTTCTCCGCGCGTCTTCTCCCTCTATCCACGATACACGGTGCAATGCCATGAGAATGGAGAGCATAGTGGTGGGACAAACAAAACATTTGTCCGTGCAATCGGCTATGGAGACCGCAGCGCCACCGCAATCTACCCTATGTCGTCTTAGAGAGCCGGAGATGCGGTGCACTCAAAATCAACCCTGTATATACCGAAGTGGACCGTGTGCACTTGATGGCTGACTATGAACGGGGCGCACTACTGGCAGTCTGTGTAATTACACTTGGAGAAGTTTCCACGACGCTTCCCCATCATCTTCAGTCGTCTTCTCAAACGCGTTTTCATAATTCATGCTCCGCGAGTGTGGCTGTAGGTCAAACCTAATGGAAATATCACCATTCGCGTAACTACCGACCTCTTTATTAATTACAACAATATTACCTTGGCTATGATATAGATGGACGTCCCGCTCTGATTGCGACTAATTAGAATTATTCGAAGGCACTCCATTTGGCTCAAGATTCTGATGAATTGATCGTAGCCACCGCTATTGGCTTTCATGCACGTCCGTCCGCGTAAGCAGAGCGTCCTCCACCCTCTATTTTTGTTAAGGGGCTATACCAGTGTGACACTTGAAAAAATCGATTTTTTTGCCTTTTTCGACAGTGTATACTTTCAAGAATATCCTGCAAACATCTCAAGGCCGTATCGGTAATGCTCCCCGAATGGCAGCCTTCTAAAGAACAGCCGCTCGTAGGTATAAAATGCGATAGTTTAATCTTTAAACGCGTTTTCTCGAAATGCGATTTTTCAAATTTGCTGACATTGTAACTCAAAGAGCAATTATCCGATTGACTTGAAATTTGAACTGAATACTCTTGGATATATTTACTCTACAATGACGTAGGATATTTTTGATTGGATGAAAATTGACGATTTGGCATTGAACAAAACGACCATTTTATAGGCAAGAAAACAGACTTTTTTCATAACTACGCCATTTTGTTAGATTTTGATATTTTTCGGAAATCCTACGTCATTGTACAGGAAATACCTTCCAGTTTAACGACATTTTTTCCTTTTTCGGTTTTAGCTACTCAATTGGCCGGGATCATGTCAGCAGTGGAGGACCTTTTTTTTGGCGCCTCCGAAGGCTGGGCATAAGTCGCTTGGATCTCAATATTTTTCTATGAAAAAATTATGTAATATAGGTCAAATATAGCCAAATATATTCTTAATTTTCCGAAACATTAAATTGAGTACTTTTCTTCCAAAAAATTCCCGAAAATCACCCAAATTTTCAGCGTTCACACTGGTATAGCCCCTTAATCTTGGGTTTAAAAGTCTAAAATACGTCATGGGAGTAGCAACAAGTAATTTCAAGTAAAATTATGGTAACGGCCGTAAAACAATATTTTTTGGAATCAATATTTTAAAAACGGTTTTTGATATGATCAATCTTCCATATTTTCGTCTTTATCCGAAATTGTTCATATATCAAATATTAACAATTATGGGTGTTTATATGAAAATTGTTGTTTACCGAACAATACATTATTTTGGCAATGGTTTGGAAAGTAACTGAGATTCAATACCATATTACAATGCTTTACGTGACTATGACAAGGTACGGAATCCCGTTAGAATGCTTGATCCACCTCGTACTCGATTGCTCTTTCCTCTTTTCTTACAAATATTCAAGATTTTTTTTTCCGATACCCATTGGAAATAATTTTCAGTCGTAAATGTTGGTGATAGAAAAAAACGATGCTCATTATTTTTATCCGTTTGCGGTGTATTTTTTTTTTGCTGCAACGAATTTGAGGTGACACTTCGATCAAGTTTAGTCAAACCACAGTACGTGATTTTTTAAAATGAATCTTGAAATAAATATGAATGTAGTATTTACGAGGTGGGGATACGTTGTTGTCGTCAGAAATACACCATCGTGTTTGAGAGTTTAGTCACATACAAGAGTAACAATGAATAAAGAAATCTCGTGTGGGCTAATACTAACTGCGAGGTCTGTGAAAAAATGAATGAGATTCCCGAGCAGAAATTTGTTCAGGGTGATATCCGGACCGGATCAGGCTGCCACAATAGCAAATCCGGGCCGGGTCAGGCAAATTTAGTCCGGTCCTGATCAGGGATGTAACGCTTTTGCAAATTCAGGTCCGGATCAGGCACCTTATCAGGCTCTGATCAGGCGCTTCATCAGGCCCGGATCAAGCAACTTATCTTGTTGCGGATTACGAAATCTATGTATACTTATCCATGCGAGTCGGCAACGTTCAACATGTGGCAAGTAAAAAAACGGAAACAATTAAAACATGCTCATTGGTATCTGTCGATCGGAAAATGGTGTGTTTGGATACGAGCAACAACGACACGGAAGAAAAAATCTGGGTGATGTCTCTTCTCCACTGATAACAGAAAAAAATACGAGGTTCGTTTCGCATTAAATATATTACAAAATATAAAATTGAAGAGAATAAAAATACGTATATATTAAAAAAAATGCATTTCTAGACTGACTGTATGGTAATGCATTACAATCAATCGTAAAAAATTGATTAAATTGTTCTTCAAACTAATAGTAATCTCTATTTTATCATTTTATTGCCAATATTTTCGCTTGTCCGGCGCAAATCAGGAGTGCTTGGTCAGGGCGCCTTATTAATGCCTGATAAGGCTCCTATCCGGCGCAAATCAGGCGGGCCTGATCAGGGCGCCTTATTAATGGCTGATAAGGCTCCTATCCGGCGCAAATCAGGCGTGCCTGATCAGGGCGCCTTATTGATCCCTGATCCGGCCCTGATGGATCCTTAGGCAGCCTGATTAGATTTCTGCTCGGGTTATAGGAGCCTAAAAGATATGCGCAATTTGGCAATATTGCAATGTCCACATGTTGGTCACATTGCTTGGCACTCTACGATGTACGTAATCAACAGAGATCGAATTCCTTTTTTAATCTAGTTGCAACAAACTAGGCCCGTATTGTAGAGAATAAAATTTTACCCTTTATATTATCGTGTGATAGTTTTGTCGCAATCCATCTGAGTCCTCACAAAATGCCTTATTGACATTGGTTTTTTTAGTACCGTTCACGCAAACTAAGTGGTGTTAGTTGGATCAAAATTTGTTCGAAGTTCGCTTATCGCGAGATCGCAAGATCCGAGTGTGCGTGTGTGACCGCTGTGTCGTAAAGATTGCCGCCGATTTTTTTCTTCTCAAAAGCAGCTTCTGAAGGAAGGTTAAGTGCGGTCTCTTTACCCCGGAAGTGGTGTTGCCACGTTTCAATGGTCGATCGACCAGAACTGATTTTTTTCCTCAAGTTTAAAATTCTTTGTAAGTGAATACCTGGTCCATTCGATGATGACCATGAGTTTCATTTTTTCACAATGTTCCTGATATATGAATATGAGGAACATTGAATATACATTTATATACTAGTATATTATAAGAATATTATTTATACATGTATACAAAATATACATTCGTAATTTTTCTGACACTAAATGTTGTATAATAAATGCTTGGAAAGTCTCATAAGCTGCAAACATCCTGTTTTCCCCATGTGCTTCTATGCAAAGTGAAGGAATTTTGAATAATGATATCTTCCTGATCAAATGGTCAATTTGCTTGAAATTATTCCTGAACACGTATTATACTGTGCAAAATGACATAGTCTTGTACCAAAAGTAAATCTTTGTTTTCGCGTATGCAGTAGTTACCTCAAGGGATTAAGGTACTGTGGAAATTTCAAAAAATCGTTCGCCGCTCGAGGAAACTCAAATCGAAGAGGAAGGTCCGAGATGTGGTGGAGGAATGGCAGATTAAAGTTTAACTTATGATTACAACGATATAACTGATAGTAAAAGTTTAAACGCGTTTTTCTCGAAACTATATTTTTGAAAACGGTGTAAACAATTTCTAGATATCTAATGATCTTATTGAGTTGATATTTGGTACACTTATTCAGTGTAACAGTAGTTTAGTCTTGACCGAAGTTTCTTAATTTTTATTTCATTAGTTATTAACAATGATGATTTTTCCTCGCAGCAATAGCCATTTTTCCTCAAAAAATCGATTTAAACGCGATAACAAAAGAGGCTCGGTCAAGTCTGAGTCCGTATTATTTATTTCGAGAAAACCCTCTTTTTTTGTTTCAGATCACCCAGGTAGGCAAAATTCAACACCGTTGAGCTCCTCGGGTTTAAAGGTCCTTCACGATATTGTTTATAAATTCTTTAATTATTAATATTGTTAAATTAAATTTGCTACCCAACTTTGTTAATGTACATTAGGGTGGCATTGAGCTCCATTTTTTCCCTTTTTCCCACTATCCAATTATTTAAAAAAAAAATTGCCGCGGACGCTGCGAGCGGTCAAAAAATATTTACAGGTCGCTCAAGCCTCCCAAAAATTCAAATTTTCAGTGAAAAATCGATTTTTTTTCGTCTACTTCTTATCCATGAATTCTACACTTTACAATTTTTAAATTTACCTTGCGAAAGCTCTAGCCCACCAACGAATATTTGGTAGTCGCTCAAGAGCTTCGAAATTTCCAATTTTCGCTAATCTTTTTTCACTCTTCTCATTCATAAACTTTATGCTTTGTAAAATGTTCACAACAATTAATCCTTTTTTCTTTAGAAACAGATTTTTCAAATTTACATAACACTTCTAACCCAAGAATTGCAATCTTTGTTCTCATAAAATAATTCCTTAAAGCCCTTGTGCGTAAACAAAATTATAGGTCGTTTTATTCGTAAAACTGAAATGGCAGCTGTTTCCCGCGTATCGTAATACGTCCTGTAGTTGGTCTCGTTAATCAAACTGCGGATCAATCGTAGCTGTACTCTGTGACGAACGACGCAATAATACAATAATACATAATAATACATAATAACACATATCGTCTAATTGGCGTTTGTTACAAATTATTATAATAAATCATTCAGAAAACGTAACCCTTCGCTATTTATTTTGTATTTATGGTACGAGGAATTATAGTGCATGCGAGATTTATTTTCGGCGAAAATTCTGAATTTCAAAAACCTTGAAGCGACCACTAAATATTCATTGGCCAGCTAGAGCTTTCACGAGGTTAATTAAACAATTGTAAAGCATATAAGTCATGGGTGAGAAGTGGACGAAAAAAGGATCGACTTTTAAAAGAAAATTTGAATTTTGCGCAGGCTTGAGCGACCTCTAAATATTTTTCGACCGCTCGCAGCTTCCACATTTTTTTTTTCTTAAAAGAAGATAATTCGATGGTGAGAAAGAGGAAAAAAATAGGGCTCAAAATTGTGCTACCCTAATGCACATACCAATAAGTGTCCAAACGATTCTTTAATCATCTTATTTATTCCTTCGAAATATATTTTTTTAAAATGAATCTGCTTTTCGCCCCGTCACAGTAGCCTAAGCCTTTAAGGGGTAAGGGCACAGTGGAATTTTCAAAACATCTATTTTTTTCTTGCTAAACAGTGCTTTATCATCATTAGAATAAGTTACTATTCGATTTATAGCAAGAACATATTTTTTTCATCGACTTTGAGCGTATAACTTATGCCCACCTCTGGCACGGCCATAGAGTACCTAAAACTTTAAACGCGTTTTTCTCGAAACAGCTTTTTTTCCAATTGGCATGACAACAAACTTCAACAATTTTCACTCGATTTACTTCAAATTTAAAAGTTATGTTTCTAATTGCATTTCGCAGACAAGTACGTACGGAATTTCTGATTAATCGAAAACTTTTCATTTTATGAGCAGTTTTACGCGAAATTTTTTATTTTACAATAAAATTCATATTTTTTCACATTTTTTTATATTTTTCATATTTTTTACATTGAAAATTCATTCAAATAGCTACAATTCAATTCAAATACCTACAACTTTGGAATAAAACAATATTTTTTTTCAATTCCGTACGTACTCCTCTAGGTATTCTAATTTAGATTGACGAGAATTTTTTTTTGTTCTTGGTAAAAAATTGTGAATGCTAAATGTCACGCCGCGGAACGCCTAAAAAACAAAATAAAATATTAGTAGTCGGCCATTTTGTACAACGAAAAAAATATATATATTTTTTCTAACAACTTGATATTCATACTAAATAGATGGGTAAATAATTTTATGAGTGAATCACTTTTTCATACGAAAAAAATTGTTAACTTCGCACATGATTTTATACCCGTTACTATGGCCTAACCCCTTAATGGCCCATGACTGGCATTAATGCCAGTGATTTATGCTGAACGATCAGGTCAGTTTTTTTGTAAATTAGGGTGACTGACGTTCTCCCTTTTCACTCCTGAATCAGGCTCGAGAGTTTGTTCTCACTCAGCCAACAAATAAGCTCCTATCAATTATAATCGCGAAGTAACGAGGCCTATATACGTACATCTACAGATATAGATATATAGATTGTCGATCGTGACAGCACGCTCCGGTAGTTTGTCGTTGGGCGAAGAAAGGTCAGCGGATCTTGGTTCGCGTGTAACGGGAGAGAAATCGGGACGGTGAACGTTCTCATCGTCGCCTTGAGGTTTCGGTGCCCGGACGAACTTCGCCATACCTACTAATCGTAACTTGTCCTTACCTTGCTACGGAAACTTCGTGGGCGGATGAGAGGTGACGGAAGGGAAGGAAGGGGGGAGGGGGGCGTGAATGCTTGTAACACGATGAAGCTCGGAAACCTCGTCAAGGCGAGATACGACGGGTGTTCTCTTCGTCGCCACGTGGCTCCACCAAACTTCTTAATCATCTAATCAATTCGTCACCGTTGATACCTTGATCCTTGTTACACACTCGTCTTCCGATCGGTATACGCGGTAAATGGATAGCCACTCCATTCGACCAGCCTCACATCAAATGTCCGACACGCTTTTACTCACTTTTCCCTCATCCGTTATCAATGGAGCCTTCTTAATGTTTCGGATTTTTTCGGCCCAACGCACGCGGGGAAACTTCCGGTTTAAGGGGTCAGGCCACTCTAGAGGCCGAAAAATAGGCTTTTTGGAGATTTTTTTTTCAGAAAAACTACAAAATAAATCGAGATTACAAAAAAAGGTGTCTATCATACATATCAGTGTTATTAACAATTATCTGACGATTTTTTAGGCTAATTTTTCACGTTCCAAAAATTTGCTAAATAATTGTTAAGAACAAATGAACTATGCAATAAAAAAAAAAATCCTACGTACTTCCATAGACAATGTATTTTTCAAGATATATTCAACATTTCAAGTGAATCAGTTGAAAATTCTCTGAGTTATGTTTCCGGCCAACTTAAAAAATGCCGTTTTGAGATAAACGCTGCACAGCCGCCATTTTGAAATAAATCGCTACAAAAAAATTATTGAGAGCGATCAGTGATATGTATGATAAACACCCTTTTTTGTAATCTCGATTTATTTTGTAGTTTCTCTGAAAAAAAATCCCCAAAAAGCCTATTTTTTCGTCCCCTATAATAATAAAACATATTGCAACACCGCATCGTTTCACGTATCCAATGACGTAAGTTTGCGCGGCATATTTAAAATAATACTGCAACACAAATTTTTATTTGGAAGTAATTTTTAATCGAACAAAGTTTTCAATTAGTTATGAATTAACCGACACTTTTATTTGTTAATAAAGATAACATGGACAATATGAAATATTAATATTTATAACGCAAATATTTTTTTTATGATAAAAGTTTTTAACTTTGGGAACACGATGATTATTATTTTTTCCTCGAAATATTGTACTATAGTTTTCTGCGGTGTTGCCATATGTCTTCCATATGCCATATTTTTTCCGGATAATTATTCTGTCTTTACTGAACGTTTTTAGCAAAACTGAACAGTAAAGGCAATCCAAACCTTTTTCACTATTTCCCTATCTACGTTGCTATCTAAACATAATTCGTTTTCAAAATTTATAACCACAGTTGTTTGCCAGTTTTTTATTTGACATTCTCAACGAGAATATGTTGGATTTGCCAAAAAAAATCCTTTCGTGATCCCAAGCACAAATTTGTTGAGGAGTCCCAAGATGTTGAGAGACCCACATCTCTATCGGGATTTGTTAGTGGCATCGCACGTAGGGAGTCCTCATTGGGATCCAATTGGGTTCTGTAACGTTCCCCGATGAACGCCGTTTGAGAATTCTTACCACGTTCGAATCGAAAATATGTGAAAAGCCACGAGAAAAACTCTGCTTGTTGAAATATAACCTGCACGCTTCGTTAGCGTGTCCGTGTGTGGTAATATTATAACAAAGTGCAGTAAAATAAAAAATAAATGACAATTACGATGGATTTTCAGTGATGAGATACAAATCGATTTTTGAGGTATTTCCATTTTAAGGGGTCTTCTCACTTTAGACGCTAAAAAAGGAATTTTATGCATTTTTTTGGTAGGTTTATATGAGAGATATTGATATAAAAGTTGTTACACTTAATAAAGATACTGTCGCAATACATTAAAAAAAGTTTAATGTATTTATGTAACCAAACAAACTTTGAACGCGTTTCTGTCGAAACGACGTTTTTCGACGGCTTGTTGATAAAATCTTCGAAACTACTGAACTCATCCTTATGGAATGTTAACCACATATTCTTTACAACTATAGCTATAGCCCATATCAAGGATTTTTAAATTTTGATATTTACTTTTTTTTGCCAAAAACGGTGAAAAAAACGTTTTTTTTTCGAAAAATGTTCTCCATTTTGTTATTTTTGCATATATAAAAAATCGTATGATATGCGCTACAGCCATTAACATACTGAATCTAAAAACGTTTAATTTTTTTATTTCGGATGATCCATCTCCGAAATTTCATCAACAGTGCGGACCTACCATTTTTTTAGGACATTTTTCAACTACCATTTTCGTCTATAAATAGTGACTTAAATAAATAAATACATTTTTAAAAATGTATTTCGAGAGTGTGTTTATTAAGTGTAAAAACTTTTATATCAATATCTATAATATAAACCTATAAAAAAAATCATGAAAATAGCTTTCTTAATGTCTAAAGTGAGAAGACCCCTTAAGCAATTTACACTTTTTGAAGATATGATTTATACTCTTTTAAGATCTACTCATTTCGTATATCTATATATTATTTAAAAAATTTAACGTACGGAATGCGATGGTTTCGATCAATAATCAATTGTGTTTGACCGAACGAAGTAGAAAGTTCCCTTAAGCCCAACAAGACCAAACAGAGGTGCCCTGTCACACTTGAAACTTCCCTTGTCCACTGCGTGTTTGTTTTTTTTTTTGACAATTTCGGATCTTACAGGACCACCGAGCCCACAGAAAATACATTTGGAAAAATGCATTGATGTCCATTCAGTTGATTGTGTCATTGTTTGCCCTGTTGTTTATCACACAACCGGTTAATTCGCAAACATTTTAAAATCGATTGGATTTTGATTCAATATTATAATAACCATCTGGGCACCTGATGAGCAACGGGAGCCTCCTTTAAGGGGTTACGCACACTTGCGATTTTGAAAAAATCGATTTTTTTTATTGCATTTTTTTAAAGTATACGTATCCGGGCCCATACTTCTGTATGGGCCCGGAATAGATGACTCTATGTAAGTTTACAAAAAAAAAATATTTTCTTCGTGTAAACTGAAATTGAAACTTTAAACGCGTTTTTCTCAAAATGGCATTTCTGAAATCGGTGACCAAGATTACTCGAACACTAATGAACCGATTTTCTTGAAATTTTGCAGGCTTATTTAATACATAAAAATGTAGTCTTTAATCGTTCGATTTTTTTCGTTAAAATCGAACCATTAACTTTGACTGTCCACCATTTTGTGAAAAATGAATATTTTTTAAAATCCTTCAATTAAAGACTAGTTTATACTTACATTTGACTAAATCCATCCGCATTTTTTTTCAGATGATCCACTTTGCCGCAATGTTGGTCACCGCAAACCGTACATAAAAACATTATTTCATTGACGGCCATTTGCCACTAAACAATGTAATATTTTTCAATAAAAAAATTACTGAAAGTTCTTCAAGATGTGTTCTTTAAGATGGTATATTGATCGATTAAAAAAGTTTTGTAGTTTTCTTTACAAAAATTTCATGAAAAAGGCCTTTTTTGCGCTACAAGTGGGGGTAACGCCTTAACGTGTGGCCTAACACGTACTTGATTACCTTCTCGTTGCATCGTAACAGAGGATTTGTTGCTGCAAAATGCGTATCATGCAAAAAATGCATCTATGTCATTTTTTTGATGTCTAATATTTTTATTTGTTTTCGAAAGGGAAATCTTTATTTGGGTCGCAAATATTCGAAGTTTGAGCTAAACGATTGTCAAATTTAACTCGCATTTTGGCTAATTTTTATTTTGCCAAAGTAAATATTTTTAACAATGCCACTGTTTGCAGAATCGTTTGTGCAAAAATTGAAGAAAAAAATCAATAACTTTTGTATGTTTGCCTATACCGCTTTTTGGCTTATCCGAGAACAATAACTTGTACAACTTCGAACAATAACTTTTGTACAATTCGAATAAATTTCGTTACGGACTTTATTTACTCACGTCATAAAATGGTAGTAGGTGGCCATGTTTTTTATCCCATATCCCCCAAGTGTACTGAATGGTTCGAAACTGAAATAATGTACTTGACATCGCGTTGCGATAAACGCGTTAGATTATAGGCAGGGAAAATTGATGGGGGTGTATAATCGGAAAGGCTCTGTGACCGCTCGACTGTAAAAATTACGTGGATGAACAACACCCACGAGGGATAAATATAGTTTATTTTTGTTCAACTTCCGGGTTAAAACATCGGAGGTAAAAAAAGCAGATACGACAAGGATTTTGCTTTTATTTTTACGTGGGGCGTGTGATCGCGTGCAGCGAAACGAGGTCGAGAGTCGAGGGCAAGTTTTTCCTTGGAGAAGCCTTTCTGCACGGGGTTGGTTTGTATGGCGCGCCGAGGCTGCGACTATAAAAGCCGAGCACACCTGTTGGCAACGTAATTTTGAGCTTCTAATTTTCCGTCCTTCACGCGTCACTCCATATGGTGCGGGTCGCGACGGTGAGCTTTTTTTTACCCTCGAGAGGAAAAATTTAATCGGTTGGAAAGAGAAAGAGCGAGAAAGAGAGAGAGAGAGAGAGAGAGAGAGAGAGAGAGAGAGAGAGAGAGAGAGAGAGAGAGAGAGAGAGAGAGAGAGAGAGAGAGAGTGCAAAAGACATGAAGGGGAGCCTTTTCTCTTAAAATCGAGAGACCCTTAATTGTATATATTTCTTTTACGTTGAAATTGAGACGAAGAAGGGTCACATTGTATTGCTCACTTTTTCAATCAAGGGGAGAGATGTCTTTAGGCGAGGAAAAAATTGAATGATTTTTTTTAACAGGAAAGAATTCTTCACCACTTTTGAGACTTAGGAATTTGAACCAATTACTAATGACTAATTTATTACTAATTTGAACTAATTTGAACAAATTACTAATTTGAACCAATTAATTACTAATTTTGGCTGTGACATGGTATTTTTTATCAATCTTTAAAAATGGAGGAGGTATGGCACTTCTAAACTGTCTTCTTCTTCTGTCAGTCTTCTAAGCTGCATTTTCAAAACTGGCGTGACGTATAACTAAAAAACTAATCGATCGATTCTGATGAAATTGTGTATTAATTAGGGATGTAACTTCTTCGTCGATTTAAATATCGCGCGTTCTGTTGCGATGGCTTTCGCGCGACAAGATTGGCGCGCGAAAGATTGGCGAAAGATATCTATTCCCGAGTAGAAATTGTTCTAGTCTGTCTGAGTTACGACCTAGTAACTGGCTCGCCCAATCGAGCTCATACGAACTGGCCAATGGTTGGCTCGCTATGAGCTAGTGATATTGTGAATGTTTTGCCATCCAGCCCTTGTCTAATCACTGCCCAGCTGATCTTGGTCCCAAATGACAAAGTGAGGTTATGTGCCTACGTGTAGTTCCATCGAGCGAATAACTCATGGCTGGCTAGCTAACTTGAGTTTTAGATGGCTTTGCAAAAGAAAAAATGTCTCAAGTGGGCATGACGCCATGACCTAGTCAACACTAGCTAACTGCGGCTATGCGCCCCTTGGCTAGTCACTGCCCAGCCGATCTTGGTCCCAAATTGCAAAGTGTGGTTATGTGACTACATGTAGTTCGATCGAGCGATTGGCTCATGGCTGGCTAAGCAACTTGAGTTAAAGATGGCGTTGCGAATGCAAAAATTCTCAAGTAGGTATCTCTCCATGATCTAGCCAGCGATGCGGCTGTGCACCCCTTGGCTCGTCACTGCCCAGCCGATCTTGGTCACAAATGACAAAATGTGGTTATATGAATACGTGTGGTTCCATTGAGCGACTAGCTCATGGTTGGTTAAGCAACTTGAGTTACAGATGACGATGCGAATGAATAAAATCCTCAAGTCGGTATCTCACGATGACCCAGCCAACACTTCCCAACTGCTGCCGCACTAGCCGGAATAAATGACCGGACAAATAAAATTTAAGGTTATGTAATTCTATGCGATCATCGCTCTTAATGCGAACGCAATTGAGTCATTGATCCGATAATGTTATTTACATTTGTCAATCCACCCATTTTTCAATAATCTGACATTGCGTAGTGTGACATGTGTAGACGATAAGAAAATTCAGAAATTAAACAAGTAGAACTGGCTCAGTGGACAGCGTCACAACTCATCACCCAGAGGTCCCGGGATCGAAACCACGTTACGATGTAAACGTTTGTCTGAGATAATTTAAAATTGAACCATTAGTATATTTACAGCGCAAATATCATAACCCTAATTAATGAACAACGAAGAATATCTTAAAGGGTCCAATGATGTAAATAATGTGCAAAAATAATCACGAAAGTATAAATATATAGCCGCAAATTTTTTTGATCTAATCGCCACCTAATTTTTTGTTCCCAGTCGCCAGCTGAAAAAAACTATATCATGGCTGGGTCAGAAATATAATACAGCCGTGGGATATTTCTTTCTGTCTAGTCATCATCTAATTTTTTGTATTCAGTCACCAGAGGACCAAAGCGTTACGAGGCTGGGTAGTCAATCGCTAAGACGGCTAGCTAATGGCGATTCGAAACATCACTTTACTAGCTTGTGGCTAGGCGGTGATGAGTTACGTTTTCCACTCGGGTTCTATCAATTGACCTCGGTTGCTTTAGAGCGACTTTTTTTTCAACTGCGGATTTTATTTCAAATGATTTGCGCAACCGATTATCAGCAAATAGCCAGACCTCTGCTTTCTTAACAAAAATCTCCCTAAGATCAAGTTTGATTATTGACTATCTACGTCACAGCTAAAAGCTACTTACGTTAAAACCCTGTAGAAACCTGTCTTTTTAGAGTTCAGTTCAATTTCAAGTTTAATTAGTACAATTTCAAGTTTAGACTACTTCAAACACTAAACTTTAAATTGATAATAAATAAAAGAGTATAAGTATATTTCTATTTGTTTTTCGCACTCCTTTCGCTCCTGGAAGGTAGGTAAATAATTTTTCACGTTTTCATCTTCTTACTTAAGGGGGGATTGTCTTTTTTTTCGCAAAATTTACCGCTTTTTGGGAATTTTTTTGTGAAGAAAGTATACAACGGAAAACTTGTGAAACTTGGCATATAGTTTTATTGATCTGTTTACTACATACAAAAAAATTTTTAAACAATTTCATCAAAAAATCCGCCTCCCACCCCCCTCGACGCGCGATGGTCCTTTTTTGATGGTGTGCACGATTTCTCAAAAACTATTTAACCGATTGCCTTTAAATTTGGACAGAATGCTCAGCTGACATCCTTTTATCGTTTGATGAAGCAAAAAAGCAATACGTTTAATAGTTTTTTATTTATAACAAAAAATCGATCAATTTTTTTCGAAAAATCGATACTTCAAGTTCAAAACGTCACCAAATCGTCAATTTTTTCTTTCCCTTCATCGAACGATAGCTATATGTGTCTAAAGTAAAATGCTTTTTGGGTTTTTGTTGCAGGATGAACGTGAAGGCTGTAATCGTGCACACCATCAAAAAAGGACCATCGCGCGTCGAGGGGGGTGGGAGGCGGATTTTTTGATGAAATTGTTTAAAAATTTTTTTGTATGTAGTAAACAGATCAATAAAACTATATGCCAAGTTTCACAAGTTTTCCGTTGTATACTTTCTTCACAAAAAAATTCCCAAAAAGCGGTAAATTTTGCGAAAAAAAAGACAATCCCCCTTAGCGGGTTATACGCAGTTAGAAATTTAAAAAAAAAATATTTTTTTTGCATTTTCCGAATGTACAAATATGTGAGTATATTCCATCAAAATTTCAAATTTCTCCGAGCGCGTCTCCGAGCGTCCGAGAAACTTCAAAAGCGTTTTTTCTCAAAACGGTGTTTTCGATGTCGGTGAGCACGATTTCTCAAAAACGGCTCAATCGATCGGTCTGCAATTTTAACACAACCTTGTCAGATATATTCCTCAGGTATTGATCGAAGGAATAAGATTTCCGATAATTATTTCTATTTTTTTTCAACGATTTAACGAAAAAAAATTGGTTGAAAATCGAAATTGTTACTTTCCGGAGCGACCATTTTGTGAAAAATTAAAATTTCGACTATTCCTTCGATCAATACCTGGATTCATCTATCCCCTAAAAGAATCTTTCTGGTTTTTTCATTTTAGACAATCCAAACCGGAGATACTTTGCTCACCGCTGGACACTTTTTTTTTCGGGGACCTCCAGGAGACTTCCTACAGGAGCAATGTTAATGAATATTTTTGAAAATAAACAATGCCAATCTAAAGCTAAAAGATGCGACTACACTGCCTTATACTTTTCGTTTTGCCCAAATGAAATCCTCGTGCAGATAAAAATCGTGAAAAAACGACTTTTTTGGCCTTGCAACTGCGTATAACGCCTTAAGTACCTTTTTAATGTTTAGGTCATTGGTAAGTGTACAAAAAGAACAATTTTTATTATATCAAGTTTTCTTATAAATCGTATCGGTATCGGTATAGGTATCGCCGATACGTTGATATAATTATCAGTATCGGTATCGTGTCGGCTAAAACAAGTATCGTGACATCCCTAGTATTAATCTATCTAACCTTATCGTCTAAAACATGACCCTAAATGTTTTTAAAAATAAAAACATGTTTTTTTTTAATGCATAATGTAGCTATTTTTTTCTGGACAAATTCGATATTTTTGCTTCAAAGCGTGCCATATAATTGGTTTTCGAAATTTTCCACGTTTTCTTGGTTCATATTCTGCGTATGAGTATTAAGGGGTTAACTCCACTTGCGATTTTGAAAAAAAAGATTTTTTTTATTGCATTTTTTTGAAGTGCAATTTGAAGTGCAGTTTTTTTTGATGCCCGGAATAGATGACTCTATGTAAGTTTACAAAAAAAATATTTTCTTCGTGTAAACTGAAATTGAAACTTTAAACGCGTTTTACTCAAAATGGCATTTCTGAAGTCGGTGACCAAGATTACGCGAACACTAATGAACCGATCTTCTTGAAATTTTGCAGGCTTATTTAATACATAAAAATGTAGTCTTTAATCGTTCGATTTTTTTTTCGAAAAAAATGGCCGTTTTATAGCCAAAAACGGCCGTTTTTTTTCGTTAAAATCGAACCATTAATTTTGACTGTCCGTCATTTTGTGAAAAATGAATATTTTTTAAAATCCTTCGATTAAAAACTAATTTGTACTTATATTTGACTAAATCCATTCGCATTTTTTTTTTCAGATGATCCACTTCGCCGCAATGTTGGTCACCGCAAACCGTGTATATAAAAACATTGTTTCATTGACGGCCATTTGCCACTAAACAATGTAATATTTTTTAATAAAAAAATTACTGAAAGTTCTTCAAGATGTGTTCTTTAAGATGGTACATTGATCGATTAAAATTTTTTTGTAGTTTTCTTTAAAAAATTCATGAAAAAGGCCTTTTTTGCGCTACAAGTGGGGTAACGCCTTAACGGAAGAAAAATCTTCGTTGTTTTTTTTTCAGATCAATCCCGCCGACGCTACGTGTCACGCCGACTCACAACATCCGCCGCAACCCGTTTAGAACACCGTACCATACCTCCGGAATTCTTAAAGATTAATAAAAAAAATATCATGCAACAGCCAACAGTAGCGATAAAACATACCCCACGTTTAAAAAATGGTAACGAAATCTTTTCTTTTAAAAAAAAATCATAATAATCAGCAATTTTTTCCTCGCCCAAATTATATCCCCCCTTAAAAACAACGCTTTAAAACTCTCAACTGTATCCAAAGGGAGTGCACTCGAATTGCAATAAAATATATGCAGATTATGCATCACATTTTACGCTCGTATCACATTCAAATTGTGTAAATAACGAGCATACGCGTCCGCAATAAATGGTACTTGAAAAACCGTCGCATTCAGAGTAGGGATCAATTCTCGCTTTGTCAGAATTTTAAGAAGGGAAAATGCAGTGAATATCCCCCGGAAGAAAGAACAAGGACGGGTACTCTCGGGAGGATAAAAGGAGGTGTGTAGGCTGCGGGAAATAGCGAATGACAGCAGGAAAAAGAGGTGGGGAAGAAGCGAAGAGACTTTATACTGACGGAAAGCAGAGCAAAAGCACCCTGCTTTTCCCTCTTGGCCCCACCTATATACGAGTCTTTGATACGTAGCAGAGGGTCGAGTCCCTCAAAAACCCTTCTCACAACCCCGTATATGTGTCCATATATATATATATATATATATATATATATATATATATATATATAAGCAGACCCATGTCTAAAGTTTTTACATTAAGCAGACATCGGAGGTACAGTTAAATTCCTGTCTGTTGAAAAAAAGGTTTTTTTTCTGTATCAAGATAGAATGCAGATGTAATGAATATTTAAGATGTAGCAAGTTTTTTTTAAATTCAATATTGAGAAAGATGAGAAAGGATATTGAGGGATAAAGAAAAATTGAGAGTCGTCTTTTTTTATTGTACGATCTCGCATGCTGAGTAGAGTTGGGCCGAGTCAATGCTCGGTTGGGTGACCACAGCTCAGCTATGCACTGACCTGTGCGCTGACTACCGAGCGGGCGGGAGTTTTACGAAGATTTCAATGGTAATGAAGTTGAAACGCAGGAACATATTTTTTTCCGTTCCCCCATGCTAATGCGATGTTCACTGCATAACGGGGTATTTCTCTCTAGAAGCCCAATTTGAAGGGTCAGAATGATGATTTTTTTTCTAGTAACACATTGGTTGGAATAAATTAATTTTTTTCCACCATGTTGTACATATGTTTGTGGTTACAATGTAATTTTTTCGGAAGAAAATCTTTCGAAATGTTCGTGGTGTTGCATTTAGCGTTGCAGCCCTCCAGCGGTGAGGCCCGAACCCGAGTAGAAATTGTGCTAGCCTGTCTGAGTTACGACGTAGTAACTGGCTCGCCCAATTGAGCTGATACGAACTGACCAATGGTTGGCTCGCTATGAGCTAGTAATATTGTGAATGTTTTGTTATCCAGCCCTTGTCTAGTCACTGCCCGGCTGATCTTGGTCACAAATGACAAAGTGAGGTTATGTGACTACGTGTAGTTCCATCGAGCGACTGGCTCATGGTTGGCTAAGCAACTTGAGGTACAGATGACGTTGCGAATGAACAAAATCCTCAAGTCGGTATCTCGCGATGACCTAGCCAACACTTCCCAACTGCGGCCGCACTAGCCGGAATAAATGACCAGACAAATACAATTTAAGGTTATGTAATTCTATGCTATTATCGCTCTCAATGCGAACACAATTGAGTCATTGATCCGATAATGTTATTTACATTTGTCAATCGACCCATTTTTCAATAATCTGACATTGCGTAGTGTGACATATGTAGACGATAAGAAAATTCAGAAATTAAACAAGTAGAAGAACTGGCTCAGTGGACAACGTCACAACTCATCACCCAGAGGTCCCGGGATCGAAACCACGTTACGGCGCAAGCGTTTGTCTGAGATAATTTAAAATTTAAGTATTAATATATTTACAGGGTAAATATCACAACCCTAATTAATGAACAACGAAGAATATCGTAAAAGGGTCCAATGATGTAAATAATGTGCAAAGAAAATCACGTAAATATAAATATATGGCAGCAAATTTTTTTGTTATCTAATCGCCACCTAATTTTTTGGTCCCAGTCGCTAACTGAAAAAACTAGGTCATGGCTAGGTCAGAAATATAATACAGCAGTGAGATATTTCTTTCTACCTAGTCACCATCTAATTTTTCGTATTCAGTCACTAGAGACCCGGGAAAAAGTTCATATCTGAATATATCTGAATCATATCTTTAGAATCAGATATGGTCAGACAAGAAAAATGGCCATATCTGTACATGCAGTGTCATGACAGATCATGTATGCTTATATCTGAGCATGTATGCTCATATCAGAGCCATTTTGATGATTTTGAGAGCAGACCTGTCCATATCGCAGCAGGTCTGACCAGATGCAATCGGCAGGCAAGATCTGATTTTGTTGTACCAGATCTGATTTTATTGGGCCAGATCTGTCTGTCCGTATAAGAATAAAATACCGTGGATCCCAGCAGACCTGGACATCTATGAACAATAGACCTGCCCGTATGATAGAATCATAGTTTATCTGAACTATCATACCAGGTATGACTCCGACTATATCACAGCAAATCTTACCCTGTTGAGACAGATCAAATCTTGTTAGTGCAGTCACGAAGGTTTTAAAATGTTTACATATATAGAGCGGGGTTATTAACACGTCATCACTTGACGTGTTAATAATTAATAACATTATAGCAACTCAAATGATCACATATAATTAAGTCAGGTGAGGTGCCATATCTGATCGGATATCGTCTCATATCCTTATATATCGTTTCATATATTCAGATGTTTTCATGTGTGAACAACTCAACTGCATATACGATAAGGTATGAGTGTATAAGACTTCGTATATTTTCCAGGTTTGGTATCGTATCTGATGGGATAAAATTTTATATGAACGTACCTGCTCATGTATCACATCACATATGTTCAGATATGGTTTCACGCTGCCAACTCGCCTTGGTACCTGACCAGATAAAAACATATATGAGATCTGTATAGCGGAGTCTGGTACCATATTTGATTGGATAGGATCTTATACGAACAGATACGTTCACATATCACATCATGTATGTTCAGATACGAATTTACGGTACCAACTCGCCTTGGTACTTAGCCAGATATAAACAGATATGAGTTAATATATGGTCAGGCCAGATACTGTATTTGATCAGATATGATCTTCTATATGCATATGTGATGTGGAATATGATCAGACCTAATCATATATGGTACTGTAAAATATCAGATAAAAATATATCTGATACATATATGACAATATCTGAAACATACGAGGGGGGACCCATAAGTTCCGGGAATTACGCTGTGGTGGGGAGGGAGAGTGGGGGAACCTATTCTGTGACCACATGTCCGTTAGTGTCACGCCACCTGCGTCAGTGTGCAAAGTTGTGTTGCTGTGAGTGCATCGGTTCGGCTGTAAGATTTTTTTTAGTAAAACAACTGTTTACATTTCGGCGAAAACGTAATGGCAGATTGTCGAGAACAACGCGCGGCTGTGAAATTTTGTTTCCTGTTGGGGAAATCGGCCGCGGAAACTATTGTAATGCTTAAGACTGCTTATGGGGATGCTGCCTTAAGTAAAACCAGAGTTTACGATTGGTTTTCACGTTTTAAAAATGGAGAAATGTCTATTGAAGACCAACCTCGTTCAGGACGCCCCTCAACGTCAAGAACTGATGAAAACGTCGACAAAATCACTGCCCTCGTTCGTGAAGACCGCCGCCGAACCATTGATCAACTCTGTGAGATGTCGGGAATGTCATGGAGTTCAATTCACAGAATTTTATCCGAAGATTTGCACATGAGAAGGGTTGCAGCCAAATTGGTTCTTCCATCATGACAACGCACCGGCCCACACCGCCCTTTCCGTGAAGCAATTTTTGACCAAAAACGCCATGACACCGATTGTCCACCCCCCATACTCACCGGATCTAGCCCCCTGTGACTTCTTTTTGTTCCCCAGACTCAAAAGGAATATGAAAGGAAAGCGTTTTGCCACTGTGGAGGAGGTGAAACAAAAATCGCTGGAAGGCTTCAAGGACATCCCGATGAGTGAATTTAAAAACTGTTTTGAACAATGGAAGAATCGTTTGGAGAAGTGCGTTGTGGTCAATGGCGAATACTTTGAAGGTGATCAAAATTTGATGTAAAAATATTGAGAAATAAAGAAGTTATGACGAAATTCCCGTTTTTTTGGGTCCCCCCTCGTATATGAACATATCCACTCAGACATGAACTTTTTTTCCCGGGGGACCAAAGCGTTACAAGGCTGGGTAGTCAATCGCTAAGACGGCTAGCTAATGGCTATTCGAAACATCACTTTACTAGCTTGTGGCAAAGCGGTGATGAGTTACGTTTTCCACTCGGGTATTTTCAATGCTAAAATACTAAAAATTATGAAAATCAGTACATTTTCTCCTCGCCTAAAGGTGTCTCCCCCACAAGTGAAAAAGCGTGCACCATTTTCCATTAATTTCTTTGACCCCATGTCGTCATTTGCTTGCTTATTTGCTTGTCCATTGATTTTGACGAATTACGCAAACCCGGCTAATTGGCATTGTCAGACAAATAGCCTATCGCGAAGCTTTACGAGCAATTTTGTCGAGGCACGAATGAGCAAAGCGTGTAAGACAATGTGGGTAGATCCGTCCATGTATAGGAGGGAAACATAAATTTTGCAACGCGAACGAGAGGGGTTGAAGTTGTTCGTCGGCGAGAGCGCTTGCGTTAGTGGTTACAATTCTAACCGGGAGGTTTAACCCCCTCGCGTGCGAACGAGTCGGTGTCGCTGTCTACGGTGGCTTCGGGCGAGCCGCGCCGACGAGGCGACGTCGGCGTCGGCGCCGGTCCGCAGAGCGCGGTCTCGGCGCGGAACTCCGAGGGCTCTCAGTACGTCCTGCGCCGTCATAAGTCGCGCCCACGCAACCGGGACGACCCCGTAGCTTAGTCCGCGCCGTGTAACTACTCGACGCGGTGCACGCAGTCAGGCCGGCTCGTTTCAGTCTCGTGCGACCTCGTGACACGTACGTCTGTCGAATTTGTCCGTAGAAAAAAAAAAAACATTTGTCCGCAGAAGCAGAACAGAGAGCGGAAAAATTCTTCGAAAATAAATATACGCGATCTATTACGAGGTGAAGTTTCTTCATTTTTCAATCCGTTTAAGAATGTATTGCCCGTACATTCCATAACAAAAGTGAGTTTCGACGAGAATTTTGAGTACTGAGGGAATGAGGTTAATATTTTTGACAAATCAACCACATTGAAGGTGCTGAGAACATTAATTTCCGATTATCATAATGCAAAAAAGTTATAAGTAAATTGTTGAAGCTATAATTGTTCAAGAAATTTCCGGTGAACTACTTTTTTATATTAGAAAATGAATTCGTAGATTTTTCTGAAAAGGTATGATTTTTTTTAGAATTTTCTTTCTATTTTTATTTTTATTTTTTTAATTTTAAGAAATGGATGAAGAGTCACACATTTTCTTGTGCTGTAGGAACAATGTTCTATATTAAATGCAAGAAGTGCCCGGGGTATTGAACGAACAGTGTCATAGATACAGCCTGTGAAAAATTCCAAAAACGGGATTTTCGAAGGAGAGAGAAAATTCTTTAAAAAATCATATGTATTCGGAAAAATATCATGATTCATTTAATGTCAGAAAAAATCAGGTTTACCGAAGATTTTTTTAACAAATATTTGTTCAAACGATTTATTTATAAGATTTCGGCATTCTTATTATTGAAAACCAATGTTCTTAGCATTTTCAATACGGTTGATTTTATTCAGATTTTAATGTAATCGCAAAGTACTTGAAATTCTCACCGAAACTCACTATTGATAGGGAATGTACGGGCATCCTTAACCCTACGTTGACACACTGGGTTATTTTGCCCGGACGAATTTTAAATAAAATGCTCACCTTTCGAAATTTGGAAATTCTCAACAATTTTTTACAGCTAATTAATTTGATATGTTCCGGATCTCAATTATGCAGACATATTAATAAATGTTCAAAGTGTATCCCGGACTGTTTTCAATAAAAACCGACGAAAGGGTTGCTGATGGCAGGTGGATGAAGTACCATCCGGGTCAACTTGACCCAGTGTGTCGAAATCGTGGCCAAATATAAGTGTTTTAAAGAAGGGTTAAAAAATCATCGAGGTGGAAAAAAATTGCACTCAATGAGGTTTCGACCAATTGGATTTTTGAGATTCGAATAATCGTGACGCAACGGTGACAAATGAGATTTCCGCACGAGAGACGACAGGTGCTCGATCGCTTGTGTTTGTATCACTCTGTCTCTCACCTGCGATTCCGCTCGCTCTCTTAAGGCGGGAGTCTGAATTGAAAGGTCCAAAAAAGCATTTTTTCGGGATTTTTTTTGGAAGGAAAAAAAACAAGTGAGCCCAGTAAACATTGAGGTATATTTTCATGTATATTTGAAATGTATTTTACAAAAATGTTTCAACATGAAACAATAAATGACTGCAGATTTATCAGCCTATTCCATGTGCGTCTTGCCACTGCAGTCCCCAATCGGCGGAAAATTTGCAGCTCCTAATTCTTGACTGGAACGAAAAAAAACCAATAAAATTTTCAATTGTGATATTATCTTCTTCTGGGTAAATTAAGAAAAAGCTGAAAAAATCGTGAAATGTATCTTTTCTAAGGTTTGAACAAAAAAATGTGTTAAAAAAAACATTTCATCGTGCCATAAAAATTATTTTAAAAGACTTTTTTGAGGACTTTTAAAAATTCATTTAGGAGAGATTTTCATACTGAAGAAAATAAACTTTGGTTTGATTCAATAGGTCGTTTGGTTTTTTTTGCCATCACGCCCACCAATTTGGAAAAATCGTGAAAATAAAAACTGGAGAAAACGCACTTTAAATTCTTCAATAGAAGGAAATATCAATATCAAATATCAATCGCTTCTTTGCTTTTGGCCTTGTATCTTTGAAAATATTTACAATCGGCCTCTGTAACTTTGTAAATAAGTTCCTGGATAGTTTATCTATCGATTTAAGCAATAAAAAAATACGATTTTTCAGACCTTCCAATTCAGGCTCCGGCCTTAATCCATCTCTCGCTCATCGTTCGTCCGATGCCCCTGTTGTGCATAGTTGCCTATGTACGAGTGTGTGCGTGTGTGAGAATTTTATTCGAAATGACGACTCTCCGAATGGCAGAGTATGAGCAGAAAATATTTATCGAAAAAAGTTGCTGGCACCGAGTAATTTTTTTCTTTTAAATCTCTCATATTTTATCTCCCGTATATGTAGAGGATATTCTTCGTATAAAAGGCAATTGTCGAGATCGGACGTCCTTCGAAGTTGCGCTGTTCTCGCGAGGGTGACCTCGAAAAATAAGTTCGTCAGGAAATAAGGTTGAAGTTTGCATCGTTGGAATCCAGCGATAACTGATTTGAAAAAAAAAAAGATTTTTTCATTTTCATCGTGTCATTTATTATTTACATTTTTACTGAAGTCACGCTTGAAATTTGCTCCGATAGGATACAACGAGATGACTCAGAATTTAAAAATTGTTATCTATAACATATTTTGCACATTTGGGTGGCAGATCAGTGATAAGGGGCTGTCCGTATATTACATCACCGATTTTTTCTCTTTTTTACCCCACCCTCCTGAAATCATCCTATCCAACTATCGTTACCATCATCCAACGACCAGAACCCCCCCCCCCCCAATTTTGAAATGACGTAATTTATGAACGGGCCCTAAGGACCGTAAAAAAATATGTTTTAGCCCAAATCTGTCAACCAAAAAATTTGGGATACTCGAAGCAATCGATTTTCTTGACATCCCAATCATAAAAGTTGAAAAAAGGACTCAAAAAACCTCTGTGCCTCTCCTCAACATTCGATACCTCGTTCATAATTTGTCACTTCAATGTTGTCAACTGAAAGCACGGAGCCGAGGGAAGTACGATAATCCGTATCGTCTCGTTTTGAAGGCAAATTTGATTGATGTATCTCGAAAATCTCTGGATTTATATCGCGGGTGAAAAAGGGCCTGAGTTTACGTCAAATACTTCATATATAGGATAAAAACTCACATGCGGTATTTTTAAATATGTATAGGTGTTTCATGTGCATTATATATACATTTACATATATATATATATACGCATATACATGTGTGTGTGTGTGTGTGTGTGTGTGTGTGTGTGTGTGTGTGTGTGTGTGTGTGTGTGTGTGTGTGTGTGTGTGTGTGTGTGTGTGTGTGTGTGTGTGTTCTACCCTATCAGTAGAAAGTTTGCCGTGGACTTTTTTGCCGGGTGGTGCACCAGTAGACAGAACCCGATAACGAGATTCTCCTCCGGGCTGCGACCGAACGAAGAAGGATTATATCGTCATCCTCTCTCTTCCTGTCCTTGCCGCCTATTCGCGCCCCCTGACGTTGTTTTCGTTTTTGTTCCGTTTTTCACCTCCTCGACATTGTGTGTGTCGCGCTTCTCTTGCGACCCCATACATCAATGTGTCGCTCAGAGAGAGACAGAGAGAGAGAGAGAGAGAAAGAGAGAGAAAATTGTACGATTCACGACTCCGAAGTGCCAGGTGCATATGATTGCCGAGAATTCGGGACGCGGAACATTTGTTGCTTTTGTAAAATAAATTTCTCGTTTTGCGTTTCAACGAAATTTTCTCAAAAAAGGTACTGTGAAGATTTTTAGTGTAGAGTCGGATGAAAGCTGTCCAATAACAAATGGGTGATTGTAGTACGTGTGTGAAAATCAGCTAAATAGAGACTTGGAGACGCTTGCAGTTGGTTTATATTTCATTTTATTTCGGTGCGAATCGTATACGTGTTTCAATTCAAAATCGTCCTGGTTTTCGTGGTTTGAAAATTGGAATCAACAATCAAAGCGGATCGACTTCAGTTTAATCGAATAATTAATTGTTTTTTCCGATTTTTTTTGTATACTAGATTATTTATTTGAGATTTGGAAAAAAGGTGTGTTATTAAGCACACATTGAATCTATTACGTTCAATTTTTTTAAATAAAAAATTAACAACTTTATAAAAGTATAATAAAAATAAAATAAAAACACAAAAGTTTTATAATCTATAAAAATCTAGTTCTGGTAGTACTGATTCTGGTGGTTGTGGTAGTAGCCGTTTTTCGGGGAAAAAATCAGGCAATGGCGGATAGTAAAAAAAGTTTAATTGTGGCGGAATTTTTACTTATATTCGAGGGCTTGAAAAATGGTAATAAAAAAATGGCTACCTGCAATAATAGCTACTGCAATTACGGAAATTTTGGTGCTTCAAAATTGAAAATCGAAAAATTATAGCTAGAGTTATGATTCCGGCCAGGTCGATAAAAGTCGTTTCGAGAAAAACGCGATTGAAAGTTTTAGCTCCCGTAAATCGTTGGGCTACCTGCTCTCACTAAATCGTCTGTAGCCTGGTCGACTTTCAATATTTTCACTTGAACATTTTTCACATATTCTCGAGTAAGTCTACTTTGAGAAAATGTAAAAAAATCGATTTTTATCCCTCATAGTAGTGTCCGGCCTGAATTTGATTGAACTATTGCATTTGATTTAATTACGTTGAATGAATTATTTAATTAAACTCACTTCAAGATGTTCGCTTCCGAAATAGTTTTAAAAAACTGGGTATATTAAATCAAAATACATGCATATAATTAGGCACAGCCTTGACGCCCAGTATTCATCCTACATAAAGAGAAAAAAGTATTGTTGCTTTTATGAAATGTCTCTTTCGGAGACAGACGACCATTTTTGCAGATTATTTCATGAAACAGTTAAGGGGTTAGGCCACTGTAGAGGCCGAAAAAATAGGATTCTTGGGGATTTTTTTCTCGGAAAAACTACAAAATAAATCGAGATTAAAAAAAGGGTGTTTATCGTACATATCAGTGACTGTATACAATAATTTTTTTAAGCGATTAATTTCAATATAGCGGCTGTGCAGCGTTTATCTCAAAACTGCATTTTGTAAGTTGGCCGGAAACATAACTCAGACAATTTTCAACCGATTCACTTGAAATGTTGAATATATCTTGAAAAATACATTGTCTATGGAAGTTCGTAGGATTTTTTTTTATATCGCATAGTTCATTTGTTATTAACAATTATCTGACGAAATGTTTCGCTTTCCAAAAATTTGCCTAAAAAATCGTCAGATAATTGTTAATAAAAAATGAACTATGGAATATAAAAAAAATCCTATGTACTTCCATAGACAATGTATTTTTTAAGATATATTAAACGTTTCAAGTGAATCGGTTGAAAATTGTCTGAGTCATGTTTCCGGCCAACTTAAAAAATGCAGTTTTGAGATAAACGCTGCACAGCCGCCATTTTGAAATTAATCGCTGCAAAAAATTATTGTGTACAGTCACTGATTTGTATGATAAACACCCTTTTTGTCATTTCGATTTATTTTGTAGTTTTTCTGAAAAAAATCCCCAATAACCCTATTTTTTCGGCCTCGAGAGCCCTAATTTCAAATATGCCGACCATTTGTTAGTGTTAATATAAACGATGTATGTTAATGGGAAGCTCTAGACACCGTATAGAAAAAAGGCAGCCGTGCAAATACGTTTTAATCCTCTGTATCTGTGAGTGACTGTGTCTCGCTGATACGTATGTGAAACGTGTCTAATTGTGTGAAGTAGTACACTGAAAAGCGTCCCTGGCACTGAATAATATCATTGTCTGACCAATACTGACTTTTTCTACTGGACAAGGGGCCGTTCCGTTCGAGCCGTCGATCAACACTTGCAAAGCCTTCTCAGTGGTAACGGAAACCCTCGCCAGTCGTATGCGAGATGACTGAAAGTGGGACACTGCGGGGCCACGTTTTCCGTAGTAGTAATCTCCCCAGTTTTCGGCCCATGATCTTTGTCGCCTTTCCCTCTTTTTTTTCGTCATTTCCCCTTATCTCACTCCCTATTTCTCTCTCTTCCTCCTTTTATCTCGCTCCTTCTTTCATTTCGCACGTTTTCGGACTACTTCGCCCTTCCCTGTTTAACTTTCACCAGCAAGAAAACCGCCAAACAAGTTTTCTCGTAGTTTTTCCTTTTCGTTTTTCCAGATATTGCTCTCGCTGCACCGTTATCGAGGTACTTTTTTTTCGAAACCGTAGTTTCGAACCTCGTTTCCCGAACTTTATTCCAATACACGTGGACCCGAGAGAAAAAGAAAGTCAAGAAAGTGCCGTTAAAGTTTCACAAAAGTACCGTAGATGGAATGATAAAATATAAATTTATCTGATGCCATCGAAGTTTGTTTTTATGCTGAATGTATTTTCGTTTCTTTTGCTTGATCGATACATTTTAGAACAAGTGCGAGTCGGGCCTCGCTCTATTAGCGTTCCGCACATATGACTAACAAGGAACATCCCTAAGGTGACACCCTTCGATTTTGTTGAAATTTGGATATGTTATAAAGCACCGAAAAGTAAGCTACGTATTTTTTTTATCGGCGGAAAAGCGGTTTTAAGGGGTGAAACCACCCCTTGAAAAAGGCATCTCTAGGGGTAATATAGCAGTTTCACACACAAGGAGTCCACCGATTTTAATGAAACAAAAACGAAAATTCTTCTAATCCAAAGCAATGAAAAATCCACTATAGCGATATTGCAAAAAAAATTAAGGGGTGGACCACCCCTATATTAAGGGGCGGTTTCATCCCTTAAAACCGTTTTTCCGCCGATAAAACAACACCTATCGCTTACTTTTCGGTGCTTTATGACATATCCAAATTTCAACAAAATCGAAGGATGTCACCTGAGGGATGTTCCTCGTAAGTAACTTTTTTTAAACGGGACATTTAATTGGGTAATGCTTTGTTTCCTGTCTTAGTTCTTAGGTAGTACTAAACTGAACCCATGTGGGGTGATGATAGCTAAAGAAAGCTTTTTATACTCCTGCTGTAAGCTAATAATGAAAATATATAAAATTATTGTTATTTAAATATTTACAATACCAAATGACTTATTTTTGGAGTCAGTACCAGCCAATTGCCAATATTGTCACATTTTCGCTGAAAAAGAGGACGCGAAGAAAAATAAATGAAATATACGATCTACAATCTTTTTTAAATTTGCAATCTTGTTTCTTCCGTGACGTCAGTCTCTCCTTCTTGGCGGGCACCGACCGCAAAAATGAGTCATTCAGTATTGTAAATATTTAACGGAGACTTTGTCCTTGGAGTGCCATATTTCAGGTGTTTACATTTTTTTTTTTAAAGGAAACGAGTAAAGCTTTTTGAGTGCGGTTTTTTTCTTGCTTTTATTCATGATATACAGAACGTTGAAAAAAAAATTATTTTGAAAAAAAAACGAAAATGGCGGCCGTTGCAGCTCCACGAAAACAGGTCCTCAAATCGCGGGAGGTAAACGGCAGACATCACTGCCACCGCTTTGTTGATCTGAAACACAAATTCAAAGCATATTATCAATCTGTGACCCTTTGGTCATGGAATGACGGATGGGTTTTTCGTTTAGTACAAATTTCGGAAAATGGTGGCATTAAAAAAAAATCGAATTTTCGCGTTTTTTTTCGCATAAAAAGATAAATAATAAATGCAAAAATGTATCTATCAAAAAAACGATCCGTCATTCCGTAAAGACATATTTTCTGAGTATGCTCTCCAAATTTCAGGTCGATGTGTTAATCACAGCGGTCAGGAGAATGTCAGCCATTTTTAAAAACGTGTTTTCGAGAAAAACGCGTTTAAAGTTTTGTAATGTGTTTACACAAATGTGTTTATAATTACCGCTAATCGGCAATGCCTGGTCCATAGAGGCATCCTTCCTCTTCTTCTAGCTGCTCATGTTGAGCTCAAATTGATTTTTTGAAAATTTCAAGGACAAAGTCTCCCTCAAATAACAATAATTTTATATATTTTCATTATACATTTATTGTATTGTGTATACAATAAATTATTATGTATACTACATTATGAATGGGCGTTTGTATTATCTATACACTAAATTATCGTATATACTACATTATGAATGGGCGTTTTCAGTATTTGTTGTTTAAATACAGTATATGGTACATAATATCCAGAAATTCCAAATTCCTAACTAGTTGAATTTTGGCGATAGACCCCGTAACAAAAATGGTCTGAAACTGATAACTTTGCCCGCCCCCTATTTCTTTATTTTTGAAGATAAGAAAGAAAAAGAGATATTTGTACTCTACTCAATGAGCTTCAAAAAATGACACCCTACATGCCAGGGTAAGAAAAAAAATATGCTCCTTTTTCATGTGTGGGACCCCCATGAAAAATAATTGAATTGCATTTCTAATTCAATATTCGATTTTGGGTCAACACTCTACACAAAATATCTGAATTTTAGATCTGTAACTCATTCCGTTTACAAGCTAGAGACTTGTGACACGGGTTTTTGGACGGACAGACAGCAGAGTGACATTAAGGGGGGAACTACATATAGAACATCAAATATTAGTCGATTTTCATGATTTTTTTGGAGGGTAAAGAATATATATCTCTTTTCAGGATCATAGGTACTTTTTATTACATAATTCTAGTTTTCAACACGATTTGTGTTGCTTGAAAAAAGTTAAAAGGGGTGAAGATATAACCACTCGTCGTGAAGCTGTCCGGAAGGGAGGCCGAATGCGGTGTACACTCCAGCCCCTCGTAGGATTATCTGAAACAGACTGCGCAAAAAAAATGATTAGTATATACATGTGGTCACTTGATGAACCATTAATATTTGAAAAACAATGATAATTGGCTAAAGGGGAGGCTTCAGAACGAAAAAGTTAATTTTTTCGGAAAAAATGCAAACTTTGACCCAGCAAAAACATGTTTATTTTGATAATTTTTAGTCAGGCTTAGGTTCATCAATGGCACATAAGTATCATAAAAACGTGTGCCAAATATGAGCTTGATCGGTCGAATAGTTTTTGAGCAATCGTGTACACCGATTTTTAACTCGTTGAATGAAAAAGTTTCGAAATAATCGCGTTTAAAGTTTCGGCAAGGGAAAAACGTACGATTGTGTGACTTACCGACTAGTCAGCTGTTCCAGCACCCTATAATAGCCCTTCAGCTTCCTCGAAATACTATATTTCTATGGGTATAGAAGTATTTCTAACAGCTATTATTGAAAAGACGTCTCACCTCTCTACATGGTGTCTACATTGAGAAAAAAATCATTGATCCAATATCATTGGTGTTATTGAATGAAATTTTGTTGATTCAATTGTAAAATTGTGGGTGTAAATAATCGAATTTATTACTCCAAACAAAACGCTATTGACTTAAATGACATGATAAAATTAAAAGTTTTTTTTTCATTCAAAAGATATATTGTTAGCCGAGAACAATATATCATGGAAACTATCTAAAAAATTATCGCGAACAAAATATATAGTTTTGAATGCATTTTCTGCAACGAACAAAAAAAGTGTTTCAATTAATAACATGAACCTTGTTGATTCGAGTACACAAGAAAAGTTGAATTTCGCTCGTTTGATTCAGATAAAATTTCTATTGAGTAAATATGTTATTTTATTTTTTTCACCATATCCGATATTGATTTCCAAGTACATTATTCGTTAAAATGTTAATATTTTATTTTGATTGAAAAATATTAAGCAAATGTCTGAATTGGTTAAAAAATTATGCGAAAATAAAACTTCTTTCTTACGCATTTGGTTGAAAAAATTCAACCAAATCATGGCCGAGCGCAGCCGAAATTATAGGTGTGAGGAAACCCGTAGTTCTCGGAGTAACCGCTAGAAGCCGCACGCGCGCTCGTTTCTCGTAAGCGTAGCGCGAGCCGAAAATCTACTTAAACGCCGGAGAAACTCTAAAGAATATCGCTTCTTGGCCTGTGGCTGACATCAAAGTGTAGTATCTGTTCTTATCAGTTGAATATCTGAAATTCTCTCCATGGATATTCCATTGGATATCTGATATTCTCTCCACTATTATCGTGAATGATCATTCTAATGCTCACTTTTTATTTAAGATTTAAAACAAATTGAAAAACTTACGACCCATGTCATATTCGTTTCGATGCAGTAAAGAAATAATGAATTCTTTTGATTATAATTTTTTACGAAATAAAAAATGTTGTAGCAACCGCTTAATTATTTCATCCATACTTCTACGAATTGTATATAGAATGATTTCAATAGAATACAATTTTATTTGAAAGATAATGTAGATATTCAGAGAACAGATGAGCTTTTTCAAATAAAATAATATGTTATTTAAATCAATCACATTTTCCAATATTTTATAGTATTGTAACAATCTCATATGTCGGTGGCACTCCGCAGCAGCACATTTATTTGGATCAACCAATATATTTTTTGATTGAATTGGTTTTTTTCTGTGTACACCTGCGCGCAGGGCTCCAGACGGAGCAGAGGTGAGTCACGCTTACTAAAATCACTAACCGCATCATATACTACAAGTTTCAAACTGTAAATTTAGGCAATCAAAAACATGCATTCTTTTAAAGCCTCTATATGGAGTGCACCCCTTAATAGGATGTTGCCCGTTGGATACGGAACCCTAATAATTGAAAGACATTGTGACCAATAGTTTATGCCAATCGTTTGATTTTTTTCGGAAAAGTATTTTGCTGTTTTCGCATTCCTGTAAAAGGGCGCAGGTTCGCATACGGTAGTTGCATCTCTGTACCGTTTATTCTCTCATACAAATTCACCGGAGCATCGTCAACTGATGTAGTTGCCGTAGTGCGAGAGTTTTTGGGGCGTACCGCGAGCGCGAAGCTTAATTGAGAGTCCCCGCGTTCTCGTCTCGCCCCCCTGCTCCAACGTCCGTGTGCCGACTGTGATATAAAGTTTATGCTCGCGTGTCTGCCGGGTTTATGCATCACGGGCTGTCGGGTCGAGCAGAGTTTGCCGATCGTCATATATGTGCACGCGTGCACAAATGACGTACCGAGTTTCGCGAGTTTCGTAAAATATTTTCGAAGCTTGACGAAAAGTAAATCGAAACGTCGTTTACTAAAATAATCGCAGACTTTTTTTATCTTATTGTTTATAACTATGTATATCGAACTTTTAATAATTGAAAAAAAAGTAGCATTATGTTATAAAAACGTAATATTATGTTATTTTTCCTTTAAGGTAGCCCAAGCGCGCTCTTGATTGCTATAGATTTTGTTCAAATTTCAACCAGACATTGTTCATATCATTATGCGTGGTTGAGTGAAATTTCTGAACAGTCGCCTATTTAGATCGGGAGATAATGGGTTTTAAAATTGCAACTTTTAACACTGCCGGGTCTGCATTGAAATTTAGACAGAATAATTTTCCGTAAAAAATATTTGTCCCCTATAATAAGAAGATAATGGCAACACCGCATCGTTCCACGTTTCCCATTACGTGAGTTTGCGCGGCATATTTGAAATAATGCTGCAACACAAATTTTTATTTGGAAGTAATTTTTAATCGAACAAAGTTTTTGATTAGTTATGAATTAACCAACACTTTTATTTGTTAATGAAGATAACATAAATATAAAATATTAATATTCATAACGCAAATAGTTTTTTTATGATAAAAATTTTTAACTTTAGGAACATGATAATTTTTTGTCTCGAAATATTGAACAATACTGTTCTGCGGTGTTGCCATGTGTCTTTTTATTATAGGGGACAAATATTTTTTACGAAGAACTACTCTGTCTTTACTGAACGTTTTTAGCAAAACTGAACAGTAAAGGCAATCCAAACTTCTTTCACTCTTTTCCTAACTAGTTTGCTATCTAAACATAATTTGTTTTCACAATTTATAAACACAATAGACTGGTACGACGAATTATGTGACCTGTCGACTGTTCTGAAATTTCACTCAAACATGCATAATGATATGAACAATGTCTGGTTAAAAGTTGAACAAAATCTATAGAAATCAAGTGCGCGCGCTCATTCTACCTTAATTCTTTCTTGACACACTTATATTTTTCCACGAGTTTGACACACTGGGTCAATTTGACCCCGATAGTATTTTATCCACCTGCCATTGACAACCGTTCTATCGGTTTTTATTGAAAAAAATCCGGTATACACTTTGAACATTTGTTAATATGTCTGTATGATTGAAATTCGGAAAATATAAAATTGTGTTGTAAAAAATGATTAAAAACTGTCAATTTTGGGATAGTGAGCATTTTATTTCATATTCGCCCGGATCAAAATGACCCAGTGTGTCAAGAAAGGGTTAACAATCAAATAATGGATTACCGTTATTGATTTAATTTCCAAATATTATCCGTATTTTACACTTATTTGATGGTTATCATTTTCTGCAATAATATTTCTGAACAAATTAAGGCTCGACGAAAAGTATATTAATATATAATTTAGATTTATAATCGCAATTTTTATTTCACTTAATTTCGTATTCATATTCTCGATCCTTCAATAATAAAAGAACGGTATTAGTATTACATTATTATTAATTTACTGGTTAAACGATGAATTATTATTAATATTATGCCTATTTTGTTATTATTATTAATATGAACTTCATTTGCAAATAAACATCACTCTTATCATACATTCATTTAAAAAATTCCTACAATATATTTATACAGCAATGCGCGTTCAACCAGAAGTATATTCAGATATCATTGTTATTGATAATCGCCGTTTTTGGTATTTCTTCCTTTATTATGATTATTATGACTAGCTTTCGCGCGCGGCTTCGCCCGGTTTGATACACGCGAGGAATACAATTTTTCATACAAACTTTTACACCCCATTTCACCCCCTTAGGAGTTTCTTTGGGTTTGTTTGGGTTCGAAAGGATTCGGAAAATCCTTTTTTAGTGTTCTTCTACACCTCCTAAAGAATATTTTTTTCCCCAAATTTTCTGTTTCCATTTTCAGTGTTTGGGCTGTGAGTTGTCTATATGTTAGTCAGTCAGTTAGTCACGGAACTGTTTTATATGTATAGATTAATTCTGTCATGGTAAAATAAAAATAATCATCATTATGTTATACCTTTAACAATTAAATAGCCGATGTTCCGCATTTATATTGCCATTACATTGCCAACGAAGTTACTAAATAAATATCGCCATTATTATACATTGATTTCGATATTGTTTATTTTCCTGCAAGACATTTTTAAAGCAATTAAACTTAAGCCAAAAGTTTATTGATACATGCATTAATAATCACAGTTTTTATCTTATTTTATTCTTTATTATCATTTTTGTCATTTCTTTCATAACTGAAAAAAGTATTTTGATAGTATTATAATGAATTGTGATTAACATTAATACTATTATCTTGATGATTATCATCGTCCACTCTTGTTATACGTTTCTCTTCAAATGGTCCATTTTTTCTAAGAGTTTCGTACGTAACGCAAGCGACCAATCAAACTAGTTGGTCGACAAACAAAAGCCTCGTACAAGCTCGCTAAATGTGCGAGAGGCTGGTCCTCTCTCGTTGGTCGATGGGACACGTCAATCTTGGCTTGCATGCACAAGCTTTTGGTTCTCAGAGCTTAGCGTATTTGCAACGACAAGGGTACAAACCGTCGTTTGCGTTTACGGGGCGCGTGTATAGGACTGGCACGTGCGGGCACGGAGAACAAACGAAATTGTTTGGGTTTGTTTGGGCTAGAGAAAATGCCAGAGAGAGCGAGTGGGAAATATAAACATATGAGTAGGGTTACCATATCAAAATTTAAAAAGTCCGGAAAAAAGCCGGACATTCGTGAAAAAGTCGGCACATTTTGCGACTTAAAAAAAACAGCTATTGAATTGCCGAAAACCGCGTTAACACGTGGGAAACTTTTTACAAGATGATTCAAACAAATCACGAGCTGCTCAATCAAGTATCAGGGTGTAAAAATATGAGGATCTTTGATTTTTCAAAACATTTTTAAAGACTTTCTCTACATATGAGAATATGAGTGGAGAATAATTCGTATTGAATTATTGATCTCGCTGATTATTTGAATTGTTTATGTTATAATTAAATGTTGTAAAATTTACATACCTCAAGGTTGGATTAAAGATGAAAATGAAAAATCATGGTTAGAACAGCTTTAAAAAAAAATTGTGTGTGTTTTTAAAATAAGTAGATTATTGGGAAAATTCATGCAAACCGTTTATGTTTCGGTCATTACCAATGTTATTTTTTTTTTAATTTCATGATGCTATAAACAATTATTGTTGATTATTTGAATTGTGTAATGTTATAGAGGTAAGTGTTCTTAAGGGGCCAGTCCATTTTGGAGCCACGAAAAAAGGCTATTTTCGCGATATTTTTTGGGGATTTTCTAAAAGATATAAATATGAAAGTTGTTGGGCTTGAAAAATAAAGTCTTGAAATACATTTTTTTAAACAAATTAATTCATTTTTATTCATTTTTAAGTACATAAACTATAGTTTAACGTAACGCCTCAAAAATAGGTGGGCTAGGTAGCTACCACAACTCGGCAACGGCTTGTCTGAAACAAAAAAATCAAAGTCCATTAGATTCAGTATGACACCAGCTACAAAATGATCCTCGGATATAAAGTTTTATCAAAAAATACAAAAATGGCAGATGAAAAAAGAAAAAAGTATAAGGAGTACAACTTTGCAGTGACCGTTTTTTTTCAAAAGTTTAAGGCTTTATTATAAAAAAGTGGCTACATATTTTTTAATCAAAGTACTGCCCGTCGCTAGCTACGACGTCGGCCCATCTTTCAGGTAGCATTCGAATCCCGCGTCGATAAAAGTCTTGGTCCTTGGAGGCAATCCAGGAATCGACCCAATTTTTGACTTTTTCGTAAGTACCGAAGTGCTGGTCAGCCAAATCGTGTGCCATTGACCGGAACAAGTGATAGTCGGAAGGGGCAATGTCTGGAGAGTACGGCGGGTGGGATAAAACCTCCCATTTCAGCGTTTCCAAGTACTTTTTCACGACATTTGCAACATGGGGTCGGGCATTGTCATGCTGCAGTATCACCTTGTCATGTCTTTCGTTGAATTGTGGCCGTTTCTCTTTGAGTGCCTTACTCAAGCGCATCAACTGACGTCGGTAGAGTTCCCCTGTGATGGTTTCGGATGGTTTGAGCAGCTCATAGTACACAACGCCCAGCTGGTTCCACCAGATACACAGCATCACTTTGGATCCGTGAATATTCGGTTTGGGCGTCGATGACGGAATATGACCAGGCAGTCCCCATGATTTTCGGCGTATAGAATCCTCCCCGTAAGCATCTACAAGCAAACGGTGGGCCTCAGCCGCAGATTTCTTGATGTTGAAGAAGTAAATCATAACCTCCCGCAAATGCTGAGAATTCGGTTCGTAGGTTGCCATGTTTGAGTGCCTATAACTTTATAATGCATACACGTATCCGTTAGCTTTTTTAAATTGTTTACATTGGCAGAGCCTCTAGTTTAAAATGCTACTTTTTTTATTGAGCTAGGGCCACTACTTCGGCCGCAGTGGCTCTCTAAGTAAAACGGTAATTGCAAAGTTGTACTCCTAAAAAAAACGCGTTTTTTTCGCAAAAAAAGAGTGAAAATAAAAATTTTAAAACCATCGAGGGTCATCTTGTTGCGAACTGTGTTTACAATATGTGGTTAAAATTTCAAGAGAATCGGTTTATTAGTTTTAGAGATACGATGGAGCTAGATTTTGAAAACGTTGGTTCGAGAAAAACGCGTTTGAATACTATGATCGGCCGAGCGCTCTATACGCTCAGGTAGACGAAATAAGGTCCTGACGTTAAGGTAAAAAAAAAACTTAGAGGGTTCGGATTTTCATAAAATTTTGACACAACATTTCTGAATGTATGTACTTTCAAAAACAGTAAAAAAAATCGATTTTTTGAAATTTCTAAAGTGGACTGGCCCCTTAAATGTATGTAACATGATCCAAGGCTGTCCTTCGAATATATATTATATACATATACAGGGTGTTAGGAAGGTCGATGCAAAGCCTTAAGGGGGTCTTAGGTAACCTCTTTAGGAACACATCTAACCTAGGTTACCTTAGACCAAAGTCTAAGGATTTCGAGTCACCATGGTAAGTATGATTTTTGGAAAATTTCCCAAAATTAGGTACTAACTCGATCATAATGTGCAAACAGACAATAATTGGCAAATAAAAAATTATTTGCGTCTTAGCTTAATGTGTATTCAATCAACAAACACCAATACAATCATCTGTATCCACACAACTAATTAAATGGGACGTGTTGAATAATTAAAATCTTGTCAAAAAATTAAAATACCTCTTATGTTAATGCTATTTAAAAAAAATAGCGTTAATATAAGAGGTAAACGAGTTAGTACCTAGTTTTGAGAAATTTTTCAAAAATCATACTTACCATGATAACTCGAAATTCTTCGAATTTTGACTAAGGTAGCCGGGGCTAGATATTTTTCTAACGAGGTGACCAATCACCCCCTTAAGGCTTCGCATCGACCTTCCTAACATCCTGTATATCTTTTTAGAATCGTTTTTGTCATAAAAATAGATATTGGTGTGAATTCGAGCAACCTAACAAAGCACATCACTTTAGTGTCCGCCTTCGATTTTGTTGAAACTCATAAATGTGATAAAGCATTAAAAACTATTAGACACGTATTTTTTATTATCTGCGGAAAAAAACGTTTTTAAGGGGGGAATCGACCCTCCAATAAAAGGCGCGTCACTCCTTATTTTTTTTTCAACTGTTCTATAGTGGATTTTTCATCGTTTCAGATTAGAAGGATTTTGGCTTTTGTTTCATCCAGATCAGTGGACTGCGTGTCGATGAAACTGCAAAACTACCCCTCGCCACGCCATTGAGGGGTGGTTGCCCCTCAAAGCCGTTTTTCCGCAGATAAAAGAAAATACGTGTCTAATAGTTGTCAATGCTTTATCACATACATGAGTTTCAACCAAATCGATGGCGAACACTTAAGTAATGTTCCTTGAAAGTTAGATATATTTGTTGTTACCTAATATTGACGTACATCATTTCCTTCATTACGTTAACGTTGATTTAATTATATTATGACAATTATTCCGGTGACTATTATTATTTAAAAATAATAATACAAACATTTTGAAAAATCGTTGATCCTTTTATTTCCGTGAAAGATCAGACTAGGTAGCACCCCTGTTACGAGAAGCTCTAAAAAGTAAAAAGTCCGAACAAAGTTCACCAAGTGAAAAGTCCGGACGGTAGGTCAAAAAGCCGGACATGTCCGGACAAATCCGGACATATGGTAACCTTAGGTATAAGGCGATGAGGGCACAAATATAAGGATAACCTTATGCTTGCGTGGATCGGCAACGCTGTAATTGACACATACCCACCTTTGTCATTTTCTAAAAAGTCTACTCGCAATCGAATGTCGTGCGAGTAGAACTTTCAATGCCAAGTATACACAATATCGACAAAAAAAGACAATTCGTATAATTTCTTTTTTGGCAAGCTTTCTTTTCTTTATAAAAAATTTTTATAAAGATTTTTCTTTTTTCTTTTCTTTATAAAAATTATGTTTTTAATAATACAATACAGTCTCCATTGTTGAATGTCATTTTGGCTGGCTGTCAGTGTTGGAATAATGGAGGTTTAATGTGTATACGAATGTAATGGCCCTTTCCCATGCGTCTGTGTGGTATAAATAAATAAATAAATAAATATACATATATATATATATATATATATATATATATATATATATATATATATATATATATATATATATATATATATATATATATATATATATATATATATATATATATATATATACACACATATATGTATATATATTAGGCATGAAAGCTAGCAAAAGTGTCGCGAGAGCGCGTAGTATTGTTAACGCGTCACCGGAGTTTCCATTTACGCTTTCCCTCACACGAGACCCTTCTTTTTTTTTCGCTGGCTTTTTCCACTGCGCGCGGGAAAACGCCTGATGTGGGACGACAATGTGCACATCGTGCAGCTCTTCCTCTGGAAAAGCTTTGGTGGCTATGCTTTTTTCTGCTTCACATCGAAATATACTGTATAGGGAAAAAAGCTGTTTTATCTCGTAAAAAGTAAGCTCTCTCTCTCTCTCTCTCTCTCTCTCTCTCTCTCTCTCTCTCTCTCTCTCTCTCTCTCTCTCTCTCTCTTACTCCAAAAATTTTCAGGGTCGCAGTGAATTTCCCGTCATTGCTCTGATAATTTATGGAATAGACTTGCACCATAAATTATCGGCATAAACGACAGAGGATAAAGCCGCCTGAGGAGATTGAGCTGAGGTTTCGATCGGGCCCAAATTAATTTTCCATGACTTTATCGGGGCCACCAGCTACCCAGCTTTGGAGGCTTGAACGGGTTCCTATAGCGCTACCAAACTTTTTTCCGAGGGCCCTTTAATACTTCCTAGATTGACATTTTCACTAAATTATAACTTAATAATAACATAAAATAAATTAAAAAATATAATTTAATAATAACTAAAGTCGTTTAAGTTCCGGAAATTGGTGGGTTTCAACAGAATTAAGGCAGGATACTACTGCGGCGGGCCGAAAAAAAAATTCCCAATATTTTTGTCTACTAGATTATCTATTAGGAATTTGGCCAAAAAAGGTATGTTATTAAGCATACATTGAATTTTTTTCGTGTCAATTTTTATTTGAAAAATTAAGGTGTCCGACCCCGTCCCCTCTCTGATCGAGCTGAAATTTTGTACAACCAGTTTTTTAATATTTCAAGACAACCCCTAAAGGGATTTTTGGCGACACGCGATAGTTTTTGGGTTTGGGTTTGTGTAGGTTTGTTTAGGTTTGTTTCTTTGGAGAAACCGGAGAGCGCGACAATATATACAGATATGAACAGAGACGTAGCAGATATAGATATAGTCGGCGCGCGTTAAAAAAAACTCAAAAATTCTAAATCTCGAAAACTATTTCGAGTCGCCAAAAATCCTTGTAGGAGTTGTCTTTAAATTTTAAAACGAAAGTTTGTGCAACATTTCAGCTCGACCGAGGGGGGGATTCGAAACCTTATCCAAAATTAAAAATTAACAACGTAATCGAGGTATAATAGAGCCTTTGTATGAAAAATGTGGTCCGCCGGCCGGATCGATAACTTAACAATGGTTGGTCTGAGAAAATCGAAATAAAAAGTTTTATAATTTATATCAATGCAGTTCTCATTGTACGTAGCTGTTTTTCGAGAAAAAAAACCACAAAATGGCTTGTTTGAAAAAACTGTAATTGTGCCGAAATGTTTAACCATATTCGCGGGCTTAAAAGTCGTTTCGAAAAAAACGCGACTTCAAGTGTTAGTATACGTAAATAGTCGCACTACCTGCTCTTACTAATTCGTCTATAACTTGGTTAATTTTCAATATTTGAACTTGAAATTTCTATCAGATATTCTTGAAAATATATACGGTGGAAAAATGCAACAAAAAATCGATTTGACCCGTCACAGTGGTATTTCGCCTTAACATTTTAGCATAATAATAATCGAAATTTGTTACATAATGAAGTAACACACTAGAAATATAATACATATAAATAAATTATAAAAAATATAATAAAGTAACAAAACAAATATCGAAAATGTTGTCTTGTGGAAATTCAAAAACCCAAATTAATACTCATATTGACAATTAATGTTCGACATTCTACCGCCGTTTCGAATTTCCTACATATAATATCAAATTAAAATTCAGCGAGAGAAAAAACCTCAAAATATGCATCATTATACGAGATACAATTTATGCTTGCAACAATTCAAAGCCCCTTTAGTATCCGAAATTCTCTTGTCGTGGTGCCCCCATAGTATCCACCCAGATCCTTAATTGGTCTCTTTACCCGAGCCTTTTGTTAATTCAGCGAGCCAAATCAGATACCCTCGTCGGGACCTAATTGGCCTATATCGTGGCGATCCTTATTAAGGCAGTCGCGATCAAGCCCTCAAAAGCCTCGGATTAATCGCACCTGCCCGGTCAATTTCACGCACGCGAACGCATGTGCAAATTGGTCGGGCATATTTTCACATTTCGATGAAATGTTCAAAATTGCGCTATTTTTCATTCAATCGCATCAAAAATTCAAATTTGATCGTGTTCAACTTTTTCCCGGCCATTTGAGAGAGTGATTTTTCTCGTAGAATAAAATGATATAAACTTCGGCCAAATGCGAGTCGGGCCTCGCTCTATTAAGGTCTTAGGCTACTCTAGAGGCCGAAAAAATAGGGTTTTGGGGGATTTTTTTTTTCAGAAAAACTACGAAATAAATCGAGATTACAAAAAATGGTGTTTATCATACATATCAGTGACTATATACAATAATTTTTTTGAAGCGATTTATTTCAAAATGGCGGCTGTGCAGGGATTATCTTGAAACTGCATTTGTTACGTTGGCCGGAAACATAACTCAGACAATTTTCAATCGATTCACTTGAAATGTTGAATATTTCTTGAAAAATACATTGTCCATGGAAGTACGTGGGATTTTTTTTTATATCGCATAGTTAATTTGTTATTAACAATTATCTGACGATTTTTTAGATAAATTTTTGGAAAGTGACAAATTTCGTCAGATAATTGTTAATAACAAATGAACTATGCAATATGAAAAAAATCCTACATACTTCCGTAGACCATGTATTTTTCAAGATATATTCAACATTCCAAGTGAATCGGTTGAAAATTGTCTGAGTTATGTTTCCGGCCAACTTAAAAAATTCAGTTTTGAGATAAACGCTGCACAGCCGCCATTTTGAGATTAATCGCTTAAAAAAAAATGATTGTACACAGTCACTGATAAGTATGTTAAACACCCTTTTTTGTAATCTGGATTAATTTTGTAGTTTTTCTGAGAAAAAAATCCCCGAAAGCCTATTTTATCGGCCTCTAGAGTGGCCTAACCCCTTACGGTTTCGTACATATGACCAAGTAACTTTTTTTTACCTGGATATTTAATTAGGTAATGCTTTTTTTCTGTCTTAGTTCTTAGGTAGTACTAAACTGAAACCATATGGGGTGATGATAGCTAAAGAAAGCTTTGTATACTCCTGATGTAAACTTATAATGAAAATATATAAAATTAGTGTTATTTAAATATTTACAATACCAAATCACTTATTTTTGGAGTCAGTAGCAGCCAATTCCCAATATTGTCACATTTTTTGCAGAAAAAGAGGAAGCGAAGAAAAATGAAGTACAATTTTTTAAGGCGTTACCCCCACTTGTAGCGCAAAAAAAAAGGCCTTTTTCATGAATTTTTTTAAAGAAAACTACAAAACTTTTTTAATCGATCAATATACCATCTTAAAGAACACATCTTGAAGAACTTTCAGTAATTTTTTTATTGAAAAATATTACATTGTTTAGTGGCAAATGGCCGTCAATGAAATAATGTTTCTATATACACGGTTTGCGGTGACCAACATTGCGGCGAAGTGGATCATCTGAAAAAAAAGCGGATGGATTTAGTCAAATATAAGTATAAACTAATCTTTAATCGAAGGATTTCAAAAAATATTCATTTTTCACAAAATGGCGGACAGTCAAAGGTAATGGTTCGATTTTAACGAAAAAACCGCCGTTTTTTGGCTATAAAACGGCCATTTTTTTCGAAAAAAAATCGAACGATTAAAGACTACATTTTTATGTATTAAATAAGCCTGAAAAATTTCAAGAAGATCGGTTCATTAGTGTTCGAGTAATCATGGTCACCGACTTCAGAAATGCCATTTTGAGAAAAACGCGTTTAAAGTTTCAATTTCAGTTTACACGAAGTGTAAAGTTTCAGTTTATCTCAGTCAATTTTGTTCGGATCGACTTGAAATTTTCAGGACATATTCTCAGATACTTATACTTAAAAAAAATGCAATAAAAAAAATCGATTTTTTCAAAATCGCAAGTGGGGGTAACCCCTTAAATTTGCAATCTTGTTTCTTCCGTGACGTCAATCTCTCCTTCTTGGCTGGCACCGACTCAAAAAATAAGTAATTCAGTATTGTAAATATTTACATAACAAAAATTTTATATATTTTCATTATAAACGTATTGTATTATGTATACAATAAATTATTATGTATACTACTTTTCAGTACTTGTTGTTTAAATACAGTATATGGTACATAATATACAGAAATTCCAAATTCCTAACTAGTTTAATTTTGGAGATAGACCCCGTAACAAAAATGGTCTAAATAAAACTGACAATTTTGCCGCCCCCATTTCTTTATTTTTGAAGATAAAAAAGAAAAATAATATATTTGTACTCTATTGAATGAGTCAATAAAATAAAAAAATGACACCTCACATTGCCAGGGTAAAAAAAATTCTGCACCTTTTTCGTGTATGGGACCCCCATGAAAAATAATTTAATTGCATTTCTAATTCAATATTCGGCTTTAGGGTTCCGTTTTACCCTCTAGACACGGAACCCTAAAAAGAGCAAATCTCCGAAGTTTTTTTTCCCTCTCGGCGTATCGATTAGTCATAAACGGTTCGAATGTTTCGAAATTCAAATTCAAATGCACTTTGTGTGTGCGAGTAGCGATAAAATGGAAAGCAACGACGGATAAGAGCAAGTGCATCGAGGGTATTTGTTCCGAGGGGTAGTTAAGGGGTGAGTCTCAGCAGCCCGTTACGTGCGGTGTTACGCTTCGGTATACTGCTGTTGCTATATCGCTCCTGGTCATACACACTTTTACGAGCGATAAAAGTCGACCCGATACTCAACACGGGGTCAGGTGTCAGCTGAACTCTCGGAGTCTACTGTATACGCGTACGAACACAAACGCCCACACGTGGATGCACACCAACATTTTTCAAGAAATACCGATTTTTCTCGCCTCAAGTCTCGCACACCTTCGCGTATAATCCGTTCGGCAGTCGATTTAAGCCCACCAGTATCCAATTTCCGTCAAATCCGTCAATGCAGAGCGTTGCACCAAGGGAGGGGCGAAGAGGGGAAACTCGAGAGAAATCTTTCGATAATCCCCGGGCAAGGGGATTTATTGAATTTATTTTGTGTAACAGGCTCTTGTCGAGAGTTTTGCGAGCTTTTAGAGCTTATATATAGACGTCGATCGAGGCTCGTGGTGTACTCGAACGAAACATTTAAAAAACGCTGCAAATCATTTCGGACAATCGTCGGGATATGAAAAAAACAATTTTTTTTCTCGTAATGTCGAGATTATCCGACCAAAATAATATTTGATTATGGAAAACATAATCTCATCATTTTTTTCGAACAATTTCATGATGAAGTTTGCATCGTTGGGGTGCCACGAAAATTCTTCTTGATTTTTGTGATTATTTTAAATCTTTTTTTTTGGCAGCTTTTGGTCATGAATAAAAATGTTTCAGTGACTTTCGTAGACTAAATGTGTCAAACAATTTTTTTTTCGCTGCATTACAACGATGCAAACTTTAAGGCGTTACCCCCACTTGAGACGCAAAAAAGGCCTTTTTCATACATTTTTTTAAAGAAAACTACAAAACTTTTTTAATCGATCAATATACCATCTTAAAGAACACATCTTGAAGAACTTTCAGTAATTTTTTTATTGAAAAATATTACATTGTTTAGTGGCAAATGGCCGTCAATGAAATAATGTTTTTATATACACGGTTTGCGGTGACCAACATTGCGGCGAAGTGGATCATCTGAAAAAAAAATGCGGATGGATTTAGTCAAATATAAGTATAAACTAGTCTTCAATCGAAGGATTTTAAAAAATATTCATTTTTCACAAAATGGCGGACAGTCAAAGTTAATGGTTCGATTTTAACGAAACAAAATCGAACGACTAAAGACTACATTTTTATGTATTAAATAAGCCTGCAAAATTTCAAGAAGATCGGTTCATTAGTGTTCGAGTAATTTTGGTCACCGACTTCAGAAATGCCATTTTGAGAAAAACGCGTTTAAAGTTTCAATTTCAGTTTACACGAAGAAAATATTTTTTTTGTAAACTTACATAGAGTCATCTATTCCGGGCCCCTACTTCTGTATGGGCCCGGATACTTATACTTCAAAAAAATGCAATAAAAAAAATCGATTTTTTCAAAATCGCAAGTGGGGGTAACCCCTTAAATGAGTACACTTTCACGTGTTTTTTGTCGAGTAGATGAATTTTCGTGGGTCATCTTGCTGGAAGGGAATCTATTGTTGAAAGGATAATCGAATGAAAAAAATTTATATTTTCTTAAAATTTTTACGTTTTTGACGAGTAAATAAGTTTACTCATTAACATGTTAGAGTTACCAGGCGGGACGAATATTTTTTTATCGGAAGAACTAGCCATCCTTATTTTTTACAAAAAGAACTTGCATGATCATCTGTCAACCAAATAACTTTGTGTGGGCTATCTAGTGGGGAGGACATTATTCATTATTTATAGAATAATCCAATAATAACTTTATTATTATAACAATTTGACGTGTCCATTTGCCCTGTGGGTGTCTTTTTTTATGAGTAGACTAACGCGATAGCTTGTCATTTGGATGGATCGTGGTGACGTGGTGACAGTTCACATTTCGCGTCGACATAGTCTGTCTTGGATGGGAACATATTTTATATCGACTTCGCTGCAGCGTGATGATTAAAAAATGACAATTACGAAAAGAATAAGTATAGGAAAGTACTCGTAAATCTTGAAGAAGGCTGTATGTAAAATTTACATGAGATCACTGATTTTTATACTGTACGCAAACTGCAAGGGTGACAGTGTACACTGTTTTGAGTACAGAGTGATTCGTTAAATTGTACAGTGTAGCACGGTAGTTTTACTCTTCTTTCGACAGTTCGTGACGTTATCTGTGCACTCTGAGATTTTTACAGTTACACTGATTTATTCGCAGTTTGATATTGTGAAGGCATCAGTGATTTCAGTAAAAATATTTCACTGGAAAATTTAAATGCGATCACTGATTTTTATGCTGTACGCAAATGAGGCACGATGTGAGGCACGAGGCCAGGACACAAAGGATTGCCAGTTAGTAGTGCGTGGTTGATGGGACGCAGGCATCGAAATTTGTGAGACAGAATTCAAGAAATTACAAAGAAAGAGAGATTTTTATGGATCAACTTTTTTTTGTGTGTCTACATAAACTCTGTCGATATAACTGGCGCATTCATTGTACATAATACAGATTAACCAATTGTCGAATTACAAGTTTTGTTAAATTTATATTACAGATTATATTTGTTTATATTTGTTAAATTTATATTACAGTAGAGCAGAGAAAATCTTTTCTAATTTTCTTCTTTGTGCTTGTGAGGATATATTTAGTTTATTTCAATAGGTAATTACCACTTTCACACAACATCTCATTAATCTCATTAATCAAGACAATAGATCAAAATAAAGTTTCTTTTACCATACCAATTTTTCACAGATAATACAATCACCAAAAAACGATTATACCTATCAATTGAAATATAAAAAACGGTTCGAAATCAACCCTCCGAATCAACCTCACGAGACAGTATTTCATCATCAAACATACTGTCAACATCAACCATCATCCAAGCACAAACCAAAAGAAAACTAGAAATATTGACAATATTCAGGTTCGTTATCTAACATAATTCTTATCTCTCTTACAATAACTTGTTATAAATAATCACTCACACAATATCAACATGATTAGAAAAATTATGAGAAAAAACTAACACAAAATTTACACAAATCATTAAAACACATCTAAAACTTATTTATAACAATAAATACAATTATTATTTTTAAAAAATCTGTAATTTCTATTAATATAATTTGTATCGCGAAATTTGTAGAACAAATAAAGTTTCTGAAGAGGATCCGAACCAAGGATCGAAACGTAAACGAGTGAAAAAAACTCCTTCTTTCTTTCCACCACGACCTTGGAAATCTCACGGGCCGAATCGAAGCCGATTCCTCAACATCTCGTTTATATTACAGTGTTGAACTGTCAAAAATTACTTTTGACTACACTGTATTTTGGACTGTGTGTTCCAGTAAAATGTACAGTAGAACGGTTCGAGTCCAAAGAAGACAGTATACAAACTGTAATAATTTACTTTGAGCACACTGTATTTTGAGCACTGTATTTCAGTAAATATCGCTGTGTAATCGCTCGAGTCCGATGCGAACTGTGTAGCCCCTGTATTTTGTTCTATTTCTTTTTTTCCGTGTGTGAAAGTCGTAAGGGATGGTTGGGGAGAAAATAAAAAAAAGTATCCTCTCGTTCCGTGGATGTTTGCATCTATCATGGTTTCATGTTTACGGTGCTTTTTTCAAAGGGGGGGGGGCGAGAGAGAGAGAGAGAGAGAGAGAGAGAGAGAGAGAGAGAGAGGCAGAAGGAGGAAGACAAAGAGAAAAGGCGAAAAGGAATGATATGAAAGACAGTAGAATCGTAAAAGTGTGAAAACGTATACAACAGGCAAGCTATGAACTAAAAAGGAAGCTGTATAAAGGGAATTGCATGCAACCATACAATTCTTTCTCGCTCTCGATTCTCCGCTACCATAGCTCGCAGTTTCATTTGTACACGTGTTTCGTAACATTTCATATTTGCATCGGTTTTCCATCTCTGTACATTTCGTCAGGATAGTCGTCAAGTTCCACGATTCAAATAAATTGCACCCGTACTCCCACGCATAAATGCATACGTATAGCTAACGAATAATATTGGCTCGCATTGTCGATAATAAACCGCGGGAAAATAAAGCAGTACACATTTCCATGAATTACGAGAAACGGCAAAGGACCCACCGCAAAATAATGCGTGGAGAGCAACGACGCCAACTTCATATACAATCGTACGCTTTCCATGAATTGCAAATTCTTCGGAAGGAATCAAAGTTTTGCGTTGCTCGCGGAAAGCTCTCGAGAACTCGAGATCCGTTCACCCTCGGTTCTATTTTTTTCCCCCGAGATGCCTTGAATTTCAGACGCCAAATTATTCGATTTATTTGCCAGAAATAAATGTTCACCGGGTTTGGAGATTTATACAGATACACGTGATAGGCGAATGGGAATAGGAAGGAAAGAGTAATCATTTTATATCCACGTAAATATCCATGCAGCGTTAAGGGGTTGGGCTACTGTGATGACGCGAAAATGAGGGTTATTTAAGGCGGGAAATATATTTACAACGACCAAAAAAATTTTTTTTTTTTCTTCTTTAAACGATAGACTTATATATGTAGAATATTTTTCCGAAGTATCAAAGCGAAATCCGAAAAATTTCAAACGTTTCAGCTCGTCAACGCTGTGCCTTACCACTCGAATTCGGAGAGGGCGTGAACTTCAAACGCGTTTTTCTCAAAACTGCATTATCGAAATTGGCGTGCAGGATTACTCAAAAACTATTAAGCCGATTGAGTTGTACCTTGGTAGAAATATTGGTAATATTGGTACCTTCTACTTGACGAAAATTGTTTTCGAAAAATTGGAAAAAAACTACATTTTTAATCCACATTTTACAAAAATGTTGCGTGAAATGTTGATTTTTTTTGTAAATGCGTGCCATTTTCTCAAATTTGCATTTTATTCATTTTAATTACCGTCACATAGGACCTGTACATGTTCTAACTGAAAATATGTTTGAACTTTTTTGCAAATTAAAGTCTACAGGGAGCTAGACTGCACGCCGATTCTCAACTCCCGCGGCGAACTTACTGTAACACCCTGCCACAGCTCCGCCATTTTGATGATGAATTAATTTAAAAAAATGGATTCGTATACGTGAATATACTATTAAAGTATACCTAAAGTTTGTCTAAATGTATATCCCGCCTTAAAGAACTTATTTTGAACAAATAAGTACGATGATTAAAAAATCGATTGGACATTCATTTGTATGTACATTAAGGCGTTACCCCCACTTGTATCGCAAAAAAGGCCTTTTTCATGAATTTTTTAAAAGAAAACTACAAAACTTTTTTAATTGATCAATATATCATCTTAAAGAACACATCTTGAAGAACTTTCAGTAATTTTTTTATTGAAAAATATTACATTGTTTAGTGGCAAATGGCCGTCAATGAAATAATGTTTTTATATACACGGTTTGCGGTGACCAACATTGCGGCGAAGTGGATCATCTGAAAAAAAAATGCGGATGGATTTAGTCAAATATAAGTATAAACTAGTCTTTAATCGAAGGATTTTAAAAAATATTCATTTTTCACAAAATGGCGGACAGTGAAAGTTAATGGTTCGATTTTAACGAAAAAAAACGGCGGTTTTTGGGCAATAAAACGGCCATTTTTTTCGAAAAAAAAATCGAACGATTAAAGACTACATTTTTATGTATTAAATAAGCCTGCAAAATTTCAAGAAGATCGGTTCATTAGTGTTCGAGTAATCTTGGTCACCGACTTCAGAAATGCCATTTTGAGAAAAACGCGTTGAAAGTTTCAATTTCACAACGGATTCTTCTCTTTCAACGCTCATATCTCAGTCAATTTTGTTCGGATAGACTTGAAAATTTCAGGACATATTCTCAAATACTTATACTTCAAAAAAAGGCAATAAAAAATCGATTTTTTCAAAATCGAAAGTGGGGTTAACCCCTTAACAAAGTTGTGTACCAAATTTCATTTTAAAATATTAATAATTGGTGAAGTTATAAAGAATTTGGTGAAAGGCATTTGAACGTGAGGGGCTCAATGCTGTACTTGATTTTGGCCTTCCGGTTGATCTGAAACTAATAGAAAACGAGTTTTTTCTTAAGGGGTTGCGTGGCTTTCGAAACAAAAAAGCAATTTTCTGTATTTAAAAAAAATATAATACATAAATTAATTTATTCAAAATGTTCAAATGTTAAGCAAAAATGTTAAAAATTTGGGACATTCAGCCAGTGGGACCTGGTTTCCGGAGATCTCTAAAAAAATTGTCCTCGAGGTGGTCAGGATAACTTATGATAGCTTTATCTGAAATTAAAAAACCAAATTCTTTTTGTTAGTAGATAAGTATATCGCGTGATTGAACAAACGATTTAAAAAAAAAAAGAAAATTTGACATTTTGGCAGAGTTGTATGCAAAATAGTTCAATTTTTGGTACAATTTACACTACGTATAGGCTTGTAAAAATAGTTGTAATCGAAAAAAAACCTTCGTCCAATCACTAGTCAACGCTATTTTGAATGATATGAACAATGTCTGGTTAAAATTTGAACAAAATCTATAGGAATCAAGAGCGCGCGCTCGTTCTACCTTAGTGTACAGATCAGTCTCTTTTAAACAAGTTGTACTCTATATGATATTCGTTGAAATCAGATGAGAATCTATTTTTATAGGTCACTTAAGCACGACGGTGTATGATTGGAATGTCGTCACCGTACCGGAGATTGATTCGCGTTCGAATGAACCCGTTTTCTCATTGTTGCACATATATATATATATATATATATATATATATATATATATATATATATATATATATATCGGAATCACACGGTTCTTTTCCAATTGTCCAGGGTCAACGAGGGATGTACAAGTTTAATTGAGTTTCTCTTTGAATTTAATTAATTCGCCGTACTTCACCCCGGGCGAAGAGTGAGAGAGTGAGATGGAAAAAGATAGGATACGTTCGCGTGGCCCACATCGATCTTGTGTTCGGCCCAGAAGCGCGAGTATGGTCGTACGAGAGATAGAACGAGCAAGTGCGGCGGGGAGAGAGGAGAGGATAGAAATACTCATTCTCCCTTTCTTGATTCCCTACTGGCATTGTTACGAAATCTCACGGCTGCCCTCCCTCGTCTTATCGTCTTATCGTCGAATGAAATTGCTCAAGGGAAAAATAAGAATCCGATTCACCCCCGTTGCAGATAATTTCATTCCATTGGGAAAATTCTCCCGTTATTGAAGATATATATATAAGTATATTAGCCATCAAAAACGCACATAAATCTTCGAGAAGCTTTGAATTTTTTCCCCCTAATTATGCTTCTTTCGAATATTGTCTAATACAAGGTCACCTTATTAATGTTCATTAATAAGGTGACCTGAATATGGTTGTTTTTTCTGCGGCTCTCGTACCCATATAAACTCGTGTGAAATTTTTGGGAAACGGTCATCGGAATTTCTTCTCAAAGGTATTCAGAAATATCAAAATTCTTTTCCAATTTACTTCCACAAAATATTCTTACCGATATTTTTTTACAAGGCCATTCAGTTCTTTGTAAAGTGTAAAAAAACTATGGGGTTTGAAATCAAATATCTTGATCAAAATAGTACAATTGAAAAAAAAAAACTAATTGGAGTATTCAAAAATAAATTAAGGGACACTACCAGTCTGGAACTACTGGAAGAAAGTAAATTTTTGTAATTTTCTCAGGGATAATACAATGTTATGTCCATAGAATGAAAGTTCTGTTTCGTGGCCTTCATTCTTCATATCCGCGAGTATTTTCACAAATTCTTCCACAAAATCGTGTAAGTAAATGGCGAAGAAAACTGCGTCAAGCGAGTCACGTTTCTGATAGTGTCCAAGAGTTCAAGAGTTCAAGAGTTCTCCTCTGATTTTGTACCTGGAAGGAAAATTCAATGTAACTTGAATTCCAGATAAGATTTGCCTTCGAAGTACGTAGTCAAATCGAAAAATATCCATTTTCGATCAAGTGGTGCATGTTTGAAAAAAATTGTTTCCGGTAAAAAAATCTCCGGAAATGATTTGTCTCGGAAAAAGTTTTCAACGTATTAAAAATCTTCTGCGTAATTCAGAGTGAAATATTGTTGTAGCGTGCAAAAAAAAAATTTTCGTGAATCGGTGTAGAATTGGCGATGCAATATTTGCCGGTCGCAGGATAGTATAAGACGAATTTCAACCCGGCTCCGTCGACTGTTCTGACCACTGAGCTACGCCAGCCCGCTTACCTCACCTTTCTCGGATAGTCGCGATGTTTGTAACGCAACGTTACAATTAATACTAAGCATTGGGGTAGGCCAACTGTATATCAATTGGCTCTTAAGAAATGGTATGTTCTATAAAGTGCCCATTTCTTAAGGGGTCTTCTCACGTTAAACGCTAAAAAAGGCTATTTTAACGATTTTTTAATTCAGTTTATATTATAGATATTTATATAAAAGTTGTTACACTTAATAAATACACTTTCGAAATACATTTTTAAAAAACATATTTATTTACGTCACTATTTATACACGAAAATGGTAGTTAAAAAAATATCCTGAAAAAATTGTTGGTGTGCGCTGTTGATGAAATCTCGGAGAAGGATCATCCGAAACGGAAAAATCAAAACGGTCTTAGATTCACTATATCAATGGCTATAGCGTATATCATGAGATTTTTTATATATGCAAAAATAACAAAATGGCGGACTTTTTTCGAAAAAACAAAAAAAGTGTTTTTTTTTCACCGTTTTTGAAAAAAACAATGAGTAAATATCAAAATTTCAAAAAATTCTATAGATGCGCTAACATATATTGATATGCGCTATAGCTATTGTTGTAAAGAATATGTGGTTAAAATTTCATAAGGAGCGATTGAGTAGTTTTGAAAATTTTATCAACAAGCCGTCGAAAAACGTTGTTTCGCGAAAAACGCGGTCAAAGTTTGTTTGGGTTACATAATATACATACATTTAAAAAAATCTGTTTCGAAAGTGTATTTATTAAGTGTAACAACTCTTATATCAATATCTATAATATAAACCTATAAAAAAAATCATGAAAATAGCCTTTTTAGCGTTTAAAGTGTGAAGACCCCTTAACTATTACCAAATCTTTATTTGTGACAATTCAGAGGCTCAAATGGAAGATACATCAACTGTAAAAAGATATTTATTTCGCCATATCCAACTTTACCGTTTGTGAATAATTATCGGAGACTTTGTCCTTGGAGTGCCATATTTCAGGTGTTTACATTTTATTTTTTTTAAAGGAAACGAGTAAAGCTTTTTGAGTGCGGTTTTTTTTCTTGCTTTTATTCATGATATACAGAACGTTAAAAAATGTTTTTTTTTTTAAACCAAAATGGCGGCCGTTGCAGCTCCGCGAAAACAGGTCCTCAAATCGCGGGAGGTAAACGGCTGATATCACTGCCCCCTATTTGTTGATCTGAAACACAAATTCAAAGGATATTATCAATCTGTGACCCTTTGGTCATGGAATGACGGATGGGTTTTTCGTTTAGTACAAATTTCGGGAAATGGCGGTAATTTAAAAAAAATCGAATTTTCGCGTTTTTTTCGCATAAAAAGATAAATAATAAATGCAAAAATGTATCTATCGAAAAAACGATCCGTCATTCCGTGAAGACATATTTTCTGAGTATGCTCTCCAAATTTCAGGTCGATATGTTAATTACAGCGGTCAGGAGAATGTCAGCCATTTTTAAAAACGTGTTTTCGAGAAAAACGCGTTTAAAGTTTTGTAATGTGTTTACACAAATGTGTTTATAATTACCGCTAATCGGCAATGCCTGGTCCATAGAGGCATCGCTCCTCTTCTTCTAGCTGCTCATGTTGAGCTCAAATTGATTATTTGAAAATTTCAAGGACAAAGTCTCCCTTAAATCCTGGTGAATAGAAATATATTGTTTTCTCAATGCATGTTCAATCATCACTACTATATACCTCCATAAGTACACGAAAGTACTCGACAAAATGACCTATCCAGAAATGCCCAATAAACAAAGAAAAAAAATACTCAAGCCCTCCATCTGTCTTTCCCCTCGGAAAATTACCCCGCCATTCTCTTCCCCCTCCCCAAATGTACAAACTCACGTGATCTCTCCCCCTCCCCCTTTGAAAAATCCCGTTACTTTTTCCGCAATTGATAACGCGGTGTGGTCAATGTTGCAGATTACCGGAGCCTCGTGTACGGCAACTCGAGTGAAGGAGAGTGAAAAACGAACAAAACCGAAGGAAACGAGAGATTTTATTCAGAGAATACTTGCGGAGTATTAGAAACGAGAGGGACGATTCTGCCAAAGAGCCGTAGCTCAAGGAGGAAGCGAGAAGAGAGAGAGGGAGAGAAAAAGCCCGCATCAAAGTAACGTTCAAGTTACGCGAGCAAAAAAAGGAGGAGGAAACCAAAGATCAACGGTTGGACGACGACGATTGAGGAAAAGGGACGTTTGAAATAAGGCAAAGTAGCCAAGTGGAATCGTGTGTCTGTGTGTGTACGTCCTTCTCTCTCTCTCTCTCTCTCTCTCTCTCTCTCTCTCTCTCTCTCTCTCTCTCTCTATCTCTATCTCTCTCTCTCCCTCCCTCTCCCTCTCTCTCTCCGTCCGGTTTATCCGAAGCGCTTCTTATCGCGAGTGTGACCGAAAGCTCGAAGGAAGTCGCGATGAAGGTACCCGAAGCGTACAATTGACTGGTCGTCCGGTGCAGTGCCAAAAAGCGAGGAAAATCGTGGAGCGTTGAGTGAACGAGGGCAACGGAAAAGGAAGTCGAGAAAAGAAGTAAGCGGAAGTGAAGAAAGAGGAAGAAGAGAGTGAGGGTGGCGGGCTCGGCGGCGGCCTGGCGGCCGAAGGTGTTGCTTCGTTCACCCGGGCAAAAGGGCCCGTGTGATGGTCTCGGGGTGGTGCCCGTGCGTGCCACTTGGGCGCCGGGAATCCCCGCGCCCACACTCCAACAACCATACAGCCCACAATTCAACCGGCTATCATCACGGTGGCCCTTACACCGTTAGCGCCGCCACCGATCACGCGGAAATGGTTCAGATGTTTTACTACGAGAATCGCGGCAAGTGCTGCAAAAAGTTACTACGCTACAACGGATATCCGAACAAAGTGAGTCTCTTTCTCAATGTCATCATTATTCTATAGTATTTTGTACGTACGAGGGGGGACCCAAAAAAAACGGGAATTTCGTCATAACTTCTTTATTTCTCAATATATTTTTACACCAAATTTTGATCACCTTCAAAGTATTCGCCATTGACCACAACGCACTTCTCCAAACGATTCTTCCATTGTTCAAAACAGTTTTTAAATTCACTCGTCGGGATGTCCTTTAAACCTTCCAGCGATTTTTGTTTCACCTCCTCCACAGTGGCAAAACGCTTTCCTATCATATTACTTTTGAGTCTGGGGAACAGAAAGAAGTCACAGGGGGCTAGATCCGGTGAGTATGGGGGGTGGACAATCGGTGTCATGGCGTTTTTGGTAAAAAATTGCTTCACGGAAAGGGCGGTGTGGGCCGGCGCGTTATCATGATGGAAGAACCAATTTGGCTGCAACCCTTCTAATGTGCAAATCTTCGGATAAAATTCTCTGAATTGAACTCCATGACATTCCCGACATCTCACAGAGTTGATCAATGGTTCGGCGACGGTCTTTACGAACGAGGGCATTGATTTTGTCGACGTTTTCATCAGTTCTTGACGTTGAGGGGCGTCCTGAACGAGGTTGGTCTTCAATAGACATTTCTCCATTTTTAAAACGTGAAAACCAATCGTAAACTCTGGTTTTACTTAAGGCAGCATCCCCATAAGCAGTCTTAAGCATTACAATAGTTTCCGCGGCCGATTTCCCCAACAGGAAACAAAATTTCACAGCCGCGCGTTGTTCTCGACAATCTGCCATTACGTTTTCGCCGAAATGTAAACAGTTGTTTTACTAAAAAAAATCTTACAGCCGAACCGATGCACTCACAGCGACACAACTTTGCACACTGACGCAGGTGGCGTGACACTAACGGACATGTGGTCAAAGAATAGGTTCCCCCACTCTCCCTCCCCACCACAGCGTAATTCCCGGAACTTATGGTTCCCCCCTCGTATATTTATACAGTGTCCCTCTCATCTCTGCCACCCGAAATAACTTGGTAATTATCGACGTCGCGAAAAAATGGTCCGGACAAAAGTTGTACGGTGTGAAGGGGACCATCAAATGCGACCATTTTTTTCAGTGGAGGCGCTGACGCACAGTGAAGGTCACCTCCACTTTTAAAAATGGAATGGTACATTTTTTTCAACCATCTTGTGGAGCACGTCAAGCCACATAAAAAACATTGAGGGGTTCAAGGTCGTTCAAGGTCATCCAAGGTCAGCTGTTTACATTTCATACTGAAATCCAAGGTCATACTGACCTTGAATGACCTTGAGCGACTTTGACCCCCTAATGTTTTCTATGCGGCTTGAGGTGCTCCACAAGTTGGTTGAAAAAACATACCATTCCATTTACAAAGGTGGAGGTGACCTTCAGTGTAAGTCAACGCCTCCACCGAAAAAAAAAAAAAAAAATTGGTCGCATTTGATGGCCCCCCTCACACCGTACAACTTTTGTCTGGAACATTTTTTTGTGACGTCGATAACTACAGAGTTATTTCGGGTGGCAGAGATAAGAGGGACACCCTGTGTACTAGGGTAAAAGGCACACGAAGAGGAGGAAATCGGATCAAAATTGCAGTGTAGCAGGCCGTGAGAGTGGGGAAAAATTACTTTAGGGGGGAGGTGCCATTGGGCGAGGAAAAATGGCTGTTTTTCATTTTTTTTTTCAAAGGAAAGATTTCTTCACTATTTTTGTGACTTACAAGGCAAGGTTGCGAGGTCGATCTCTCCGATTTCGATGAAATTTGGCATGCTTGTAGAATGGGTAAAAATAGGCGACACGTATTTTTTTATATCTGCGAAACCCGATTTTCGATGGGTGAAACGCACCCTCGAAAATAGGGGTGTTTTTCGTTTTTCGTCGATAACGTTATCGTTCTTATCTCCAGTGAGAAAAAATAAACATCTTCACACGAAAAAATAAACATGGTAGCAATTTGAAAATTTTTGATATTTCGTAACATTAAAACGTTATCGACGAAAAACACCCCAATTTTTGAGGGTGCGATTCAACCCTTAGAAATCGGGTTGTTCAAGGGAAGGCGTGTTACCCCTTGATTTCATTTTTGTTCAATATTTCTTTAGTGGATTTTTCATCGCGTTTCGCTAGAAGAATTTTGGTTTTTGTTTCATTCAGATCTGTAAACTGCTTGTGGGTGAAACTGCAAAATCTCCCTTCGACACGCCTTACTTTGAAAGGTGGCCCCCCCCCTCCCTGAAAACGTTTTACCGCCGATAAAAAAATACGCGTGTCATAGTTTTTAATGCTTTATCACATGTATGAGTTTCAACAAAATCGAAGACAGACACTTAAGTGATGTTTCTTGTTAGTTATAATAAATCAACTGGACTTTTTGTTAACAGTGTACTCGTGCGTAGGACATCCTCTTACCTGTTAAAAGGGTGGAACAATTAATTTTTGAATAAATTTTCGCCATCGCGAATTGTCAACAACGAGAATATATACTGGATATGAAATACCATATATTTTATATGTTTAGTACAAACCCAAATATATAATGGATACGAAAAAACATGATGAAAGCGTTGTTTACAAATAAAAATCCTCCAATCTATTGTTCATACGTTTGAAATAACAATATATTTGAATTGAAAACAGCATGACTGCAAATAAATATACAGTACAGTCAAAAGTTTTCGACCACTTTGGACAATTGCAGAATTACATTAAAATAATATACTCCATTTTATTTCTTATTTTACGAAAATGCTGTATAGCTCTGTAAAATAAATTATACTGTTCTAGTATAATTTTGCAATTAACAAAAGTGATCGAAAATTATGCATTTATCCAAAGTGGTCGAAAACTTTTGGCTTAACTGTATTTCTTATTCACGTGTATATCTTCTAGATTCAAGATATGAATGCAACATATAATTAACATTTAATTGAAATGTTTCAATGAATACATGGCACAAATAAAAAAAAAATAGCGCCGAAACAAATAGTCGTAGTAAGCCGTGAGGCGGAGTATGAAAAAATGACCTTAATCTGGCACAATCGGTTCGTTGAAAAGTAGGCTTTAAAATTTCCCGAAACGCGTGGTTGATTTTGGAGTCACGACAGTCTCAGAAGTAATTTTGAAGACATTGGGGCTTATGTAATGTCGAGCATGGGGTGTATGAACAATTGGGTACCAAATGTTCATAAGGTCTCCAAAATCTTCAATGTCTTCAAAATCTCCTTTTCGCATACAAATACATATAAAATAACGTGGTACTGTTTATCCTTTATCAATCTGCTATTTGTTTAGATTGAGTATACTCGGAAAGGTCGAAAATTGAAGAATTAACTTGCGTTTATTTATTGATCACAAGACTGCGAATAAATATAACACTTTTTTCATTTCGGGTATATTTATTATAACATTATAGGATATGACAATTTCTCACGTTTTATTCCCAGATCAATAATGGTAGCGCTCGAGCGTAATGAGGCAAACTATGTCAAATCCGGTTTTACCACCATTCCAGTTGAATGGATCAAGATTTTGCGAAATCCCAGAGATATTACTTATTCTTAGGTTTTCCTCGAAATTTCTTCAAAATTGTAAATATAAAAAACGAAGTTTGAAAAATGACGTCCACGTATGAGAGATTATGAATTCCTTCTCGGCAAAATAAATTCAAATTATTTGTCGTGACGAAATTGGATTTTTTTTTTGTTTCAATTGGACATCCCATGTAATCAATGCGTTATAATGTGCAGCTCCTATTTGAATTTCAAGTTGGCATCGCCAGTGGGTTTCGGTTATTGTGGTGAAACTATGGACCTGGAAATCAATCTTGATTTTTTTCTCAAATTTCTTAATGGAATATAAATATGGCTGGTTTTTCGACAGGTGAATTTGTAGGTGCCGCGGGTGCTAAACCCAAGTTTGCCTAAAAATCGGGGTGTGGGGTTTTTTTAGGGGACGAAGAAGGGGTGGATTTATGCCAAACGACAACCCCTACGAGATCGGTGCTGGGAGACAAAATGTTCGGAAAAATCCGGTCTTTACTTTTGTTTATAGCGCCGAAGTCGTGGAAGTTCATTTTGGGGGTGCAAAAGTGGGGTGAAGCTTTGAAGAATCGATTTTAATTCAACAACTCATTAGAAAAAATTCGTACAATTTCTAGTGAAATGGGAAAGTTGTAGCCTTTGAAAATACGCGTCGATCACGTATTTGATCATCCCTCTCCGATAATATCGTTACCCCCCAAAAAAATGATGGAATATAACAAAAAAAATGTTTATTGAATAACTCTAAAACAATCGATTTTTCGGGTATAGTTTAAATGTACAAAATGTAGAGAATAATTTTCTCTATATTTTCGGTTCTATGGACCACCCTTGCATTTTGCTTTATCCAATCCCCTCGGGGGGGTTGAAATTTCAAAATGAAATTCTGGCAAACCTATTGACCGAAAATAAACAGATACGAGTTTAGTGCTGTGGACAAAAATGTAGTTGAGGATTCGAGCTACAAATTGTTCCACGGCGGTGAATTCGTACGGTCAATAGTTTCCCCAGAATTTCAATTTAAATTTACAACCCCCGAGAGGGGTTGGAAAAACCAAAATTAAGAGTGGTCCATGGAAACGAAAATATGAAGAAAATTATTCTGTATATTTTGTACATTCAACCTATACCCGAAAAAACGATTGTTTTGAAATTATTCAATAAACCATTTTTTTCACAGTTCAACAATGTTTTGGGGGTGAGAGGGATGTTCAAATATTCAATTGACGCGTCTTTTCAAGGGCTAAAACGTTCCCATTTCAACAAAAAAATTTACGAATTTTTCCTGAAGAGTTATTGAATTAAAATTGATTTTTCAAAATGTCACCCCATTTTTCACCCTCAAAATGAACTTCCACGACTTCGGTGCTGTGGACAAAAATAAAGCGCGAATTATAAATAAAACTCAACACCGCTATTTTTAGGAAAACTTGGATTTAGCACCCGTGGCACCACAGAATCACCTGCTAAAAAAATGGCCTTCTATTTTTTTCCGATTACGGGGTTTTTCGGGGGAAATAAAAAATTTCATATCGATCTGCGGCCTAGTCCCAAATCATTAAACATGGGCCATTATTTAAATTTTGAACCTGACTGATCACCTTATGGTAAGCCCTGAGGTGATATACACTAGTGGAATAAATTCCGGACACTTTCGATAGAAATTAGTTTTTATTTTTATTTACATAGAAAATGAATATTCTGCGACACCGAAATAATACTGCAATTAAATTTTTATCTATAATGTTTCTACTTAATATTTGCGTCAATAATCTTATCTTAATAGGAATATAAAATCTCACAAGAGGTGATTTCAACGTAAAAATGATCAATAAAGGCGGCATTTTTAAAAATTGACAAGTGTCCAAAATTAATTCCACCAGTGCAATCATAGATTCCATTGTACGGGGTCTTCCCCCTTATTACATTCCTCATCCACTTCCTCATCCATAGTGCAATCGAGACAGCTTATTGAAGTAGAAAAAAAAAATTCGTCTCCCATTTCAAACGACCATGAAAGTACCTTTTGGATCCGTGACTTTTTATTTCCTTTCCAGTACACAACTTTACCCAGTTACCCGTAGGACACTATATTTTCATCCCTCCAGTGAGTTTTCAAAGAAATAGACTTTTCCGCAATTTTCCAGACGAGTAAACCTTCTTAACGTCGCATACTGAAAAAAAATGCGCGTCTTATTACTTTTCACTGCAATATAGGGATAAGAATGTTATACATTTCATCCTCAGCGCCCTTCCACCTTTCAGCAAAGTTTTCGGGCCCCTTTGCTAGCCGAAATTTTCTCTCGTTCTCCTTTCTGATCTGATTTTTCGTATCCTTCCAAAACGCGACGTTGCCAAGAAACAAGTGACGCAAAAAAAATTCTTCTCTCGAATACCACGTTGCGAGAGCCTCGTAAATTTTCGACGTTTCGTCGGATAAATTTTATCGACGGGTTCACCCTTCGCCCCCTTTGCTCTCCGCTGTTTCCGGCATCCATGCGACGTTCTTACGTGGCCTGATCGCGGCAAAAACCATTTTTCCCTCGGGCATTCGTCACTGACTCGCGTTCCTGCATAATATCGCGCGGACAACACGAATCGCAGCGGTAGAAAAGGAGAAAAGATAGTTATATCAGAGATGAAAAAAAACGAGTACGGAAACAAATGGAAAAATATGGGTCGTCGAGGGGGGGGGGGGGGGGTGGTGGTGGTGGTGGTGGTGGTGGTGGTGCAACGAAGAAGGGAAAAATAAGCGAAAATGCTGACTTCGTGATTGGCCCCAGTGGTTACGAATATTCGTTTTTTTTTGCCTCTTTCCTGCACCACCCTTCGCCTCTTTCCCTCACAGCCCTTATCCCTTGGGCAAAAACGTAACGGGTGCGCGGCATTTCGCGAAAATCCTTGGGAACCCGCGGAAGAATCGACGAGACGAGAATATCGACGACGTCCCAGATAGTCCAGCCCTCGTGGCTCCATTTTTTTTTTCTTATGATTACTTTCCAGCCAATAACTCGGCAAATTTCATACGAAATTGGATGCAATGGTGGATGGGAAAAGTTGGAAGGAGCTAAAAATGCCCCAGGCTTGACAAACAGTCTGCGGCGTTTTCCATTCCGCGTCGCTCATGTACAGGGTGTTCGATGATCTGTCAAGGGGGTAACGATCATTATACAGAGAGACCTCGTTTATACGTTTTGCACTTGTACGTTTTTATCATTTATACGTCACATTTCTCTAGCCCTGGCAGATTGGGTTAAGTGTTTCATTTATACGCTTTTCACTTATACGGTTTTCGCGCTTATACGTTATTAAGGCAGTAGTCTGGTCTAGAGCGAAATTTTTGACGTCATTTTTGGGTTGGTATAACTTTTAACCCGTTGAAGTTGTCTTGATGAAATTTTACATATGTATTTATTGTTCCTTTGAGAATGTATCTACATTTAAAAAAAATCATTTTAAATATTTTCATGTAGTTTATTTTTTTACAACATGGTCCGCCAAAAACCGCCTCAATCGGCGCCCACTCTGGGTGATGTTGTATGCATCTGAAAAAAATATATATATTCTCAATTTGTATGAGTATTCTTAGCACTGGTAGCAGAATTAGTACTTAAAAAAATGTTGTTACAAAATGGCGGCCTGTTAAACTTTGATTAACGATATTTCATACATTTTCGGGTATTCGACGAGTTATAAAACGTGGGCAAAATTGTTGTTCGACTCAATTCTGCTACCAGTCCTCAGAAAGAGGCTACCGAAGGTATGTGCAAAATTTGAGCTCGATCGGTCAATTAAGTTATCGAGATATCGTGGGCGCCGATTTGAAAAACATGGTTCTGAGATAAACGCGTTCAAAATTTTGATACCGTTAGATGAGGTTTGCGCGCGGCTTGCTTATAATTTCTATTACTCTGCTAATTTTTGAAATATCAATAAACGGTTTTCACGAGCGTATTAAGAAAGGTCTAAGAAATAATAAAACGAAGAAAAAAACTGCCTTAACTTCATTCCCCAGCGTCGGTTTCGAGGTTCGTTTTTCTCAGTTATACGTTAAAGGGGTCTTCTCACTTCAGACGCTAAAAAAATATATTTTCATGAATTTTTTTGGTAGGTTTATATTATAGATATTAAAGGGGGGGACCTCAATAAACGGCGAGAAAAACAGGTAAACTTCGGGAATTTTCATCTCAAAAACTAATGTTTCGATTGGATCCGGGTTTCTTTATTGGGAAATTTGTACATTAAGGTATGTTAAGGATTTTTTAAAAATAAATTCGTTTACTGGAAGCGTTTCAATCGCGATTATCTCGAAACATAGTTTTCAAAGTCGGTGCCAGATGTATCTCGAAAACGGCTTGTCCGATTTTGTCCAAATTTGGATACAATATTCTTCGATAGTTTTTCTCGTTCGCCACGTAGGGGTCTTTCATTTGATTGAACCATTGCTTTTTCATGCAATGTGTATGCAATCCAAAATCGTTGGAAATTGCGAACGAAAAACGAATGTTAATTTCAATCGGTCGCAATTCTGTCAAAAATGAAAATTTCAAAAAAATCCTACGTGGCGAACGAGAAAAACTATCGAAGAATATTGTATCCAAATTTGGACAAAATCGGACAAGCCGTTTTCGAGATAAATTTGGCACCGACTTTGAAAACCACGTTTCGGGATTATCGCGTTTGAATCGCTTCCAGTCAACGAATTTATTTTTAAAAATTCCTTAACATACCTCAATGTACATATTTTCCAATTAAAAAAAAAACGGATCCAAGGGAAACATTACTATTTGAGATAAAAATTCCCGAAGTTTACCTGTTTTTCTTTCCGTTTACTTAGGTACCTCCCCTTAATATAAAAGTTGTTACACTTAATACATACGCTTTCGAAATATAAGGAGTACAACTTTGCAGTGACCGTTTTTTTCAAAAGTTTAAGGCTTTATTATAAAAAAGTGGCTACATATTTTTTAATCAAAGTACTGCCCGTCGCTAGCTACGACCTCGGCCCATCTTTCAGGTAGCATTCGAATCCCGGGTCGATAAAAGTCTTGGTCCTTGGAGGCAATCCAGGAATCGACCCAATTTTTGACTTCTTCGTAAGTACCGAAGTGCTGGTCAGCCAAATCGTGTGCCATTGACCGGAACAAGTGATAGTCGGAAGGGGCAATGTCTGGAGAGTACGGCGGGTGGGATAAAACCTCCCATTTCAGCGTTTCCAAGTACTTTTTCACGACATTTGCAACATGGGGTCGGGCATTGTCATGCTGCAGTATCACCTTGTCATGTCTTTCGTTGAATTGTGGCCGTTTCTCTTTGAGTGCCTTACTCAAGCGCATCAACTGACGTCGGTAGAGTTCCCCTGTGATGGTTTCGGATGGTTTGAGCAGCTCATAGTACACAACGCCCAGCTGGTCCCACCAGATACACAGCATCACTTTGGATCCGTGAATATTCGGTTTGGGCGTCGATGACGGAATATGACCAGGCAGTCCCCATGATTTTCGGCGTATAGAATCCTCCCCGTAAGCATCTACAAGCAAACGGTGGGCCTCAGCCGCAGATTTCTTGATGTTGAAGAAGTAAATTATAACCTCCCGCAAATGCTGAGAATTCGGTTCGTAGGTTGCCATGTTTGAGTGCCTATAACTTTATAATGCATACACGTATCCGTTAGCTTTTTTAAATTGTTTACATTGGCAGAGCCTCTAGTTTAAAATGCCACTTTTTTATTGAGCTAGGGCCACTACTTCGGCCGCAGTGGCTCTCTAAGTAAAACGGTCACTGCAAAGTTGTACTCCTAATACATTAAATTTTTTTTTATTTACTTATTTAAGTTACTGTTTTAAGACAAAAATGGTAGTTAAAAAAATTTCCTAAAAAATTGCAGGTCTGCGCTTTTGATGAAATCTCGGAGATGGATCATCCGAAACAAAAATCTTAGAATCAAACGGTCTTATCAAGCCGTCTTAATCAAGCCGTCGAAAAACCTTGTTTCGAGAAAAACGCGTTTAAAGTTTGTTTGGGTTACATAAATACATATTCTTTTTAAAAAAATTTTGAAAGTGTATTTATTAAGTGTAACAACTATTATATCAATATCTATAATATAAAACCATCAAAAAATTCATGAAAGTACCCTTTTTTTAGCGTCTAAAGTGAGAAGACCCCTTAATCACACGTGATATTTTCTCGCCGGAGAAAATTTCATGTGACTGCGTTGTGATGTTTTGATGTTTCTGACCCCGACTATGTATGCACGTACTGTTATTACATATCTCTTATCAATACGAACCTGTCTGTTATTTACTAGTCTAAAACTTCCAAGCTTAGTCCTACAAACTTGCCTTAAATAAAAGTTCAAAACGGAAAATCAAACATTAACATAATAGAAGTACTGCTATTGAAAAACATCAGAAATTACGTACCAATCGCCATTTTCAAATGATGAAGAGTTTCAGATACATACTGTATTTCACTTAACAGTGAAACTTCAGTCATACGTTTTTCAAGGGGTACACCAAATATGACGTATAAGTGAGAATAACGTAGAAGTGAAATACAGTATGTATCTGAAATTCTTCAATAATTGAAAATGGCGATTGGTGCATAATTCCCGATGTTTTTCAATAGCAGTACCTCTTTTATGTTAAAGTTCGGTTTACCAATTGAAAATTTGAATGGTAATAATAGAGTAATGAGCCAACTCAAGTTTTCGAATTTAGGTTTTGAACTTTTATTTAATGCAAGTTTGTAACACTAGGCTTTGACGTTTTAGACTAGTAAATAACAGACAGGTTCGTATTGATAAGAGATATGTAATAACAGTACATGCATACATAGTCGAGGTCAGAAACATCAAAACATCAAAACATCGAAACATCAAACGAAACATCGAAATGCAGTCACATGAAATTTTCTCCGGCGAGAGAATATCACGTGTGATTAACGTGTAAATTAGAAAAAACGAACCGCGAATCCGACGCTGGGGAATAAAGTTAATAACGTATGAGCGTGAAAAACGTATAAGTGAGAAACGTATATATGAAACTTTATTACCATTTTTATGAACGGAATCTGCCGGGGCTAGAGAAATTTGCCGTACAAATGATGAGAACGTAGAAGTGCAAAACGTATAAACGAGGTTTCACTGTGGGTCATATTTGATGTACCCCTTGAAAAACGTACAACTGAAGTTCCACTGTATTTTTAATCTTCAGGACCCCATATGTGCGATTTCGTCGATTTTCGTAGATACATTTCGTAGGTAACACCGTGAAAAAAGTGACGCATAGATTCCTAAATTTTATTTTAATACGTTATTTAGTCAGTCTTTTAACTGCCTGACAAAAGACAATTAGGGAAATATTTAAAAATGACGGAGTTATTGGTCGGCAAGTAAATGGTTTTTCTTGACGTAAGCGTTGATGGTGACAGTCCTTGGCGTTGAACTGAGAGTCCGAAAAACCGAACATTTTTATAATTCCATAATAGATGTTCCTTCAGTATGAACCAACGCAAATACTTTTAAAAAATTATCTTAAAACGGGAGCAGTTAAACCTTCCGACACAATTTTATACTAAAAATTATTCATTCGAAAAAGTTTGGTAATCAAACATTTTTATTTTCAAGATTCACGCGATAGGTATTGATGAATAGAATATGCTGTGAAAATTTGAAAACTATCGGAACCTCGTTTCCTGAGTTTCGACTATCACGAGGTGAAAAAAAGCGATTTGCGGAAAAAACGGCTTTGGAGTTAGCGATACAAATATAAATACGCCGCGCGGTATCTTGTATAAAACAATATATTACCTCATTTAAGGGCTTAGGCCACTCTAGAGGCCCAAAATATCGGTTTTTTGGGGATTTTTTTTCAGAAAAACTACAGAATAAATCGAGATTACAAAAAGGGTGTTTATCATACATATCAGTGACTGTATACAATAATTTTTTTGAAGCGATCCATTTCAAAATGGCGGCTGTGCAGCGTTTATCTCAAAGAGCATTTTTTAAGTTGGCCGGAAACATAACTCAGACAATTTTCAACCGATTCACTTGAAATGTTGAATATATCTTGAAAAATACATTGTCTATGGAAGTACGTAGCATTTTTTTATATTGCATAGTTCATTTGTTACTAACAATTATCCGACGATTTTTTAGGCAAATTTTTGGAAAGTGAAAAATTTCGTCAGATTTTGGTAATGGCACCTTGCGCTCCATGTGGGGCCTACCTCAACATCTAGAACGTCTTTAGCATGCTTCACTAGGAAGCTTGGTAGGGAAACAATGAAATTAGGCATAGCGTGCACCGGTCATCTGCCTACTTCGGAAAGAATAAAAGTTTTTGCGCTCCAATTGCTGTATCTTCAAAATTTAGTTGAAATTTTTAATTCTGAAAATCTCGAAATTCAGTCATGCAGTAATCCCGTGTGAAGGTTCTTTTTTTTCGCTTTTTAAGGATTTTTTTGGTGCACTAAATAAACATGCAACCGCGAACTTTTCACCCCATATTTATTCATATTTTGAGCACACTTCACAATTTTTCCAGCCCGAAATTGTCGCTCATTGCTAAAGTACACGGCAACTTAGCCACTGATCTTCAAAAAAAGTTTTTCGCGGTGACCACGATTGCGGACGTTCGGCTTATCTGAAACAAAAAAAAACCAAGGGGCATTTTAATTTGTGTAGTATGAACTAGTTTTTGAACTAGGATTATTAAAAAATATTGAAAGGTAGTTTTTTCGCATCTTGTTGAACATTTTCTCGTGAATTTTGGTGTTTTTTCACGACTTCTTCAACATGCAAAAAAATTGCTCGATGAATTAGAATTATCCTATATTGCAAAGTGTCTACATGAGTACTGAATAAGTTATTCAAATTTCAAAGAAATTCGTTCGATACATTTCGAGATATCGTGGTCACCAATTTTCAAAAATACAGTTTTGAGAAAAACGCGTTTGAAGTTTCAAATACGATTGTCACCAATGAAATTTGGACTCACCCTTAATCTGCCGTGCCTGGTCCATGAAGGGAACCTTCAGTTTCCTCAAAAAAATCCTGCAAAGCCGATTGCTGCTTCTTGGCAACAGTTCTCGATTTTTGAACCGGTAGACGAGATGACTGCCTTCAAAGTTCAGGCTAAAATGATATCGAAAAAGAAAAAAAAATTCTCGCGTATTATAAGTCCTTAATAACTTACGCCTCATTCGGAATCGTGATTCTTCGTAGGCAAAGTGCAGAAATATTATTTAACAACTTTTTACTTATTACTTTATTTTTTTTTACTTTATTTTGTTTTTTTTCTTTATTTTGAATTTCCGGTAGTCGAGAGTTTTTCCCCCCATATTTGAATGGTAATTTCAGATAGTATTACCAAAAATGACTATCGGTAGTTGCCAAACGTTCATCATTTTTATGTTTATCGGAACAGAATTATTTTGTTCCTCACAGATCAGGCATAATGGAAAGCTAAGCTTTTCTTTCTTGCGCAAAACGACCGATATTCCGATGTTCCTTCGTATACGTTTTGCGGGATTCCATCCCTTTCATTTCTCTTTTGCCTCACACTTCGCCACGATCTCATCCCTTTTTCTTTCACCCCACTGGCACTTGACTGTATCCAGTTCCTTAGAGATTCGTCAGACACTGAAGCGTCTACTCAGTGGCCTTTCTCCCCTAATACACTGCTATGTCACTTTTGCAGGAGGGTACAGGGAAACTGTGACAAACCCTAGTTTGTAGAGGCGGCTATATTTTTATACGCAAGAGAAACTTAGGAAAGCTGTGTTCCTTTCAAATAGCAGCGCACCAGTCGGTGCATGGCTGAAAGTCGATTTTGATCGATTCTTAAGGGGGGAAAAACTTTTAGACGAGGAAAAAATTACTGATTTTCATTTTTTTTTAAGGAAAGTTTTTAGGGTATGTTTTATTACTACTTTTGGCTGCTACATGGTATTTTTTTATTAATCTTTAAAAATGGTGGAGCTATGGCAGGGCCTTCTAAACTGCGGTGGGTGCTGTCAGACTGTCATCTGAAAAAAAACAACGACGATTTTTCTTTCATTAACACTCATACGCAGAATATGAACCAAGAAAAAGTGAGAAATGTTGACAATTGATAAAATTCTACGCTTTAAAACAAAAAAATTGAATTTTCCGAAAAAATAGCTACATTTTCCAAAAAAAAATACTTTTGTTTTTTTTTTTCAAAAAAATTTAAGGTCATGTTTTAGACAATAATGTTAGAAAGCTTTATACCAAATTTCATAAAAAATTCGATCGACTAGTTAGTTTTTAAGGGCCTTCTCACTTTAGACGCTTAAAAAGGCTATGTTCATGAATTTTTTGATAGGTTTGTATTATAGATAGTGATATAAAAGTTCTTACATTTAATAAATGAACTTTCGAAATATATTTAAAAAAAACTACTTTTTTTAATTTAAGTCACTATTTGTAGACAAAAATGGTAGTTAAAATAATTTCCTAAAAAATTGTAGGTCTGCACTGTTGATGAAATATCGAAGATGGATCATCCGAAACAAAAAAAAAACAAAACGGTTTTAGATTCAGTATGTTAATGGCTATATCGCATGTCATACGATTTTTGATATATGCCACAATAACAAAATGGCGGACATTTTTCTAAAAAACAAAATAAATCGTTTTTTTCACCGTTTTTAGCAATAAAAGTAAATATCGAAATTAAAAAAAAATCCTTGATATGCGCTATAGCTATAGTTGTAAAGAATATGTGGTTAAAATTTCATAAGGATCGGTTCAGCAGTTTCGAAGATTTTATCAACAAGCCCTCGAAAAACGTTGTTTCGAGAAAAACGCGTTCAAAGTTTGTTTGGGTTACATAAATACCTAGATTTTTTAAAATTTATTTTGAAAGTGTGTTTATTAAGTGTAACAACTTTTACATCAATATCTATAATATAAACCTATCAAAAAATGCATGAAAATAGCCCTTTTTAGCGTTTAAAGTGAGAAGACCTCTTGAGCTATACATCACGCCAGCTTTGAAAATGCAGTTTAGAAGACCGTGCCATACCACCCCCATATTTGAAGATCAATAAAAAAATACCATGTAACAGCCAAAAGTAGTAACAAAACATACCCTGAGTCTTAAAAATTTCGGGGAAATATTTCCTTTTTAAAAAATTATGCAAATCAGCAAATTTTTTCCTCGCCTAAGGGAATCTTCTCACTTGTAATAATTCATCAAATATCTGCCATTGAGAAAATTGAGTAGATACTTGTAATTCAGGGCAATTAAGCTTTTACAAAACGACGACATAAATATTTGACTCGGTTTACGATACTCCAGTGGTTCGGTAAATAGCTTTTGAAAAATGAATGAGATCAAATGAAAAGATTGCGCGGTTTGGTGGTTGATCGAGTTGGTACGAAATGTCCCATAGATACAGTCTCTTGGCTTGTGAATTGTGGAAAGGTCCAAATAAGATGCGGTATTCTTTGAGCGTCTTCCTCTTCCTCTTGGCAAAACGTCAGACGGAAAACCACCGACGGAAATTCAAATGAGTGCTCCGTAGCTCGTTCGAAATTCACGAGGAGGGAAAAGGGCGGCGAAGGGGACGGGGGCAGGAGGATCTCAGAAGCGAGAAAGGGAAAAGCTGCGCGCTCTTCATCGGCTACAAACGACAGAAGTCGCGTATTTAAAATAGTCGGAAAGGGTGAAGGTAGATAGCGAACGTGAAATTCCATCGGAAAACCCTCTCGTGGAAACTTCTCAGACGGATTTTAGGGACGCATAAAAATTAAGCTTCTCTTTCGCGATCTGCTTTTTTTACTCTCGGGACGAAAGGAGATATACGACACGTATAGCTGTATGCTCTGCCATCTGTGTCTCACCGCAAGTTGCCTCTCTATCGTCAAACATCGCCGCAATCTTTTTTCATCCCCGAGAACTTCTCACGAACTTACAAAAACCAAAAAAAAACGACAAACAAGAAAAAAAACGAATAAATGGCATCTCTCGGAAACGGTGAAATGCTCAGAAGTGGCAAAAAATATGATATTGAAGATTACATCGTTGGGATGCAACAAAATTACGTTTTTCGTACGGTCCAATTTTTTTACGATATTGAAGCTACAAAAATCATTGAAACATTTCTAAACGTCCTTTTCAGGGATCCACAACCTAAATCCGGAAAAAAGAGTTCACATGGTTAAAAAATAATAGGAAATGAAAAAATAAAGAAGAACTTTCGTTGCATTTCAACGTTGCAAACTTCAGCACCATCAAAAAATTGCTTGCCTGTGGAAAAACGATTCCGATTCAACGGAAATGAAAATTAAATGCAGTGGGAATATCGTGAGCTTCGTAATCGCGGATGAAAAAATCGCGATCTTCAAATACATTGGGATAGCAAAAAAAAAACAGATGCTGTTTACTTGCTGCCTAAATGTTTCGTGAGTTTGAATAATTCAGCTCTTCCGCGGGCTTTTTTCGCTCCCGTCTATTTTTTTTCCTCGCCTATACCTCCCGAGTGGTCCCTTGCATGGCTCGGGCCATATAATCCGGACAGGGGGCACTAATTTCGCACGGGTACAGACTAACGCAGCCTCGGGAGTAGAGGTTCGTCAGGGAGTTAACGAGATGTCACGGGGTAACACATCCCCCTTAATATATATATATACATATATATATATATATATATATATATATATATATATATATATGAGTATGTATGGACACGCCAACTTCCTGTTTAACGACCGGACGCTCTACCGCGAGTTTTCGTAGAGTCCAATAGCAGACACCTATACGATATACGTAATATGAACAGGACACGCGGTTAGTGTGCGGTTTCGGTGATCTTCGATGGCGAGCAATGTTGACCGGGTTCAATACTCGGATGGGTGACCGCTCGTGCACTGACTTTCGCACTGGACCCATGCTAAATATAGCCATCTGCACGCAGGTTTTCCACAGTTTCCCGGTGCCCTCGTGCAAATGTGATACAGTAATAGGAAACTGTCGCTGTGGACAACACTCTGCGGAGTTTTGCCGAGAACTGTAAATTCTGTAGAAACGGGTGTGGGGCCAACGTGAAATGGTTGGGGTCGGAAAAGCCCGCGAGGCAAAGGAACATTAATGGGTTATGACTAGTTGTAACAGTCGAAAACAACTCATTTTTAGCGATGTTTTTTTAGAACATCATAACGATATATACCCGTGTATAAATTTGTATCGGGAGAAAGTATTGTCCCTGATCTGCCTTCCCTAGATAGGTAATATCAGGCTCTGGTCGGGCCTTCCACCCTGGAATAGCCCAAATAGGGTTTTACAATCGGCACAGTAATGGCCCACGACTGGTTGCCAGAGAACAAACGATGGCGCGGTAATGGCTATACAAACGGGCCAGATCCGCACCATGCATGGTTGGTAATGGTAAACCAGGAATGGCTGCTAAGACTGGGCCAACTATCATACGCCCATATTGGCCCAGCAACGGCTGCCGGATCTTCTGCCGGGAATGAAAAACAAAAAATTGACAAATTATGAATATAAAAATTCTAGTAGTATCTTTTTTGTTTTCTTATGCTTTACTTATGTCCATGTACATAGAATAATTGCATTAAAAACAGTTTCTGCATTGTTCAAATTTTTACCTTTCATCGGGATCGAACCTGCGCCTTTCGTTCTAGTGTCGAGCGCCCTACCCACTTAGCCATTTTAACACTTACAGAACCCATCGTTTGTTCGTTCCTTACTTTTATGCCGATAATTTTATTCGTGACATTAAAGTTTACCGACAGTTTTTTTAAAACATTTAGGCTGTAAAAATAACTCGCTCGTTTCGGGTGAAGTTCCGAAAAGCATACTCCTCTGATCGAGCTGAAATTTTGCACCGAACTTCCTCTCATTATCCTAAGAGAAACCGTTAACGGATTTTTGACGACTAGCAATAGTTTTCCATACATCGCATTGTAAAGTTTATTATTTCACGCCATACGAGTATATCTATATACCCCATAGATACCCCCCCACTCCTCCGGCCGCGCTGCTTCCTGGCAAACAGTGCTCGCCCGTATGTGCATCCCACTTGCCATGTGGGATGGCTTTGTTTGGATTTATTTAATATAGTAGAAGCGCAGTACAATAAATAACTTTCAATATCCGATATATCGAAAACTATTGCTAGTCGCCAATATCCTTTTAAAGGTTCTTTTAAAATATTGAAAAGAAGGTCGGTGCAAAATTTCAGCTTCATCAATAGGATATGCTTTTCGAAACCTTATCCCTTGTTTTTACGTGTTACAGTTTAACGACCTGCATTTGCAAAACGCCCAAAAACAAACCATCAATGGGTGGAATAGATCTGGCAAGCCGTTCATCCGCCTACGATACCCCAATGCTGATCGCCATATTATCGGTGCGATGGTATTGGCCCACCAATGGCTGGCATAGATCTGGCAAGCCGTTCATCTGCCTACGATACCCCAATGCTGATCGCCATATTATCGGTGCGATAGTATTGGCCCACGAATGGCTGGCATAGATCTGGCAAGCCGTTCATCCGCCTACAGTACCCCAATGCTGGTCGACGAATTATTGGCCGATTATCAGCTAACCGTTTAATGGCTGAATGCTGGCATTTTTGTTATGACAGGCGACCCTATATGGGAGGTAGGCAATCCCATATAGGGTCGCCTGTCGTAACAAAAATGTCAGCATTCAGCCATTAAACGGTTTGCTGATAATCGGCCAATAATTCGTCGACTAGCATTGGCGTACTGTAGGCGGATGAACGGCTTGCCAGATCTATGCCAGCCATTCGTGGGCCAATACTATCGCACCGATAATATGGCGATCAGCATTGGGGTATCGTAGGCGGATGAACGGCTTGCCAGATCTATGCCAGCCATTGATGGGCCAATACCATCGCACCGATAATATGGCGATCAGCATTGGAGTATCGTAGGCGGATGAACGGCTTGCCAGATCTATTCCAGCCATTGATGGTTTGTTTTTGGGCGTTTTGCAAATGCAGGTCGTTAAACTGTAACACGTAAAAACCAGGGATAAGGTTTCGAAAAGCATATCCCACTGATGAAGCTGAAATTTTGCACCGACCTTCTTTTCAATATTTTAAGAGAACCTTTAAAAGGATATTGGCGGTTAGCGATAGTTTTCGATATATCGTATATTGAAAGTTATTTATTGTACTGCGCTTCTACTATATTAAACCCAAACAAACCCATCCCACTTGGCAAGTGATATGCACATACGGCCGAGCACTGTTTGCCAGGAAGCAGCGCGGCCGGAGGAGTGGGGGGTGTCTATCGGATGTATAGATATACTTGTATGGCGTGAAATAATAAACTTTACAATGCGATGTATCGAAAACTATTGCTAGTCGTCAAAAATCCGTTAACGGTTTCTCTTAGGATAATGAGAGGAAGTTCGGTGCAAAATTTCAGCTCGATCAGAGGAGTATGCTTTTCGGAACTTCACCCAAAACGAGCGAGTTATTTTTACTCCCTAAATGGACCAAAACAATTGTCGGTAAACTTTAATGTGACGAATAAAATTATCGACATAAAAGTAAGGAACGAACAAACGATGGGTTCTGTAAGTGTTAGAATGGCTAAGTGGGTAGGGCGCTCGACACTAGAACGAAAGGCGCAGGTTCGATCCCGATGAAAGGTAAAAACTTGAACAATGCAGAAAGCGTTTTTAATGCAATTATTCTATGTACATGAACACAAGTAAAGCATAAGAAAACAAAAAAGGTACTACTAGAATTTTGATATTCATAATTTGTCAATTTTTTGTTTTTCATTTCCGGCAGAAGATCTGGCAGCCGTTGCTGGGCGAATATGGGCGTATGATAGTTGGCCAAGTGTTAGCAGCCATTCATGGTTTACCATTACCAACCATGCATGGTGCGGATCTGGCCCGTTTATATAGCCATTACCGCGCCATCGATTGTTCTCTGGCAACCAGTCGTGGGCCATTACTGTGCCTATTGTAAAACCCTATTTGGGATGTAACGGGTCTAAAACTAGGTCCCGATCCGCCGTTCCTTTTCTGGGGAACTGATCAGGAACGGGCCGGAGAACAAGCGGTAAATGACCAGGAAAGTTGTAAGGAATAGATCGGGAAATAACCAGGAACGAACGAGGAAATTAAAAATGACGTTTCAGCGTTTTTGGAATCCTTGAGGAGTTAAAATCGGGAGTGTATTCAATTCAGTATTTCGACAACATATTGTTGTTGGTTATCTACTTTCTGAGGTAGAATATGAGTGTATACATACGCTTGATGGCATTTTCTGATAGGCAAAGAGACAGAAAAACGTACACAGATCACTATCCGAGCGAAAAAGGCCTAGAGGGCAAAGGGTTATTTCGCAAGTATCGCAAAATCATAAGCGTAAGTGCACGCTGTAAGCATAGCACTGCTGTACGTGGTACAACTCACAGGACGAACTTTTATCCTCGTACGATGGTACCTTGCTTACGCGAAGCGCTTTGCTTGTAGCCACCTGGCGGATTGTTGGCGAAATAGATTCAGGTAATGTCTTCCCGCCCAGAACATTGATATTTTCCAACATGGCGACAAGACGTTAAAAAACCACGAATTACCTGCTCTACTTTTTTGCCTCGTAAATAATTTGGCTATTCTTTATGCTCGAATCATCAGTTATCGTAATCCCGGTATTTATAACGAGCATTATTATCCGCGTCAATTATCATTGATGAAATGAATGCTTTTAAGGCGTTACCCCCACTTGTAGCGCAAAAAAGGCCTTTTTTATCAATTTTTTTTAAAGAAAACTACAAAACTTTTTTAATCGATCAATATACCATCTTAAACAACACATCTTGAAGAACTTTCAGTAATTTTTTTATTGAAAAATATTACATTGTTTAGTGGCAAATGGCCGTCAATGAAATCATGTTTTTATATACACGGTTTGCGGTGACCAACATTGCGGCGAAGTTGATCATCTGAAAAAAAATGCGGATGGATTTAGTCAAATATAAGTATAAACTAGTCTTTAATCGAAGGATTTTAAAAAATATTCATTTTTCACAAAATGGCGGACAGTCAAAGTCAATGGTTCGATTTTAACGAAAAAAAAAATCGAACGATTAAAGACTACATTTTTATGTATTAAATAAGCCTGCAAAATTTCAAGAAGATCGGTTCATTAATGTTCGAGTAATCTTGGTCACCGACTTCAGAAATGCCATTTTGAGAAAAACGCGTTTAAAGTTTCAATTTCAGTTTACACGAAGAAAATATTTTTTTTTGTAAACTTACATAGAGTCATCTATTCCGGGCCCATACAGAAGTATGGGCCCGGATACTTATACTTCAAAAAAAATGCAATAAAAACAATCGATTTTTTCAAAATCGCAAGTGGGGGTAACCCCTTAATGATGTATAGAATTACAACAGATGTATTAGTTTCATCACAATCAATTATACATATCTTTGATGAGCTGAAAAGCACAGTAACTTTTCTTTAGTTCTTATAGACAGGCTCCACTTTTCAGAACATGTTGATGGTCTGGCAGGGCCGGACATAAGGTAGGGAATGCCCGATAACATTTCTGCACGGGTGTGTACGAAAATTAGGTACTTGAGACAGTATCATCTGAAGAATACTCTTTAGTTTATTTGTGCACAAATGTTTAATCATAACCCATTTACAGCCGATTTTGCGGTGAGCAATGCCCTACTGAACCGGGTTTTCTAATATAAAAAAATTAAACAGATTTCGTTAGTATATTAGTTTATCCTATGATTAAACAAAGGAATTTTCGAAATACCAAATTAAAAAAAATGGGGCGAGATCAAAGCGAGAGTTTTGATTAATACGAAAAAATAGGCATTTTTCGTTCATCAATTCCTAAGTATACATCGGAAAAAAAACCTTCGATCAAATCCTATATTTTTATATCTAGAAAAAGTTTCATAAATTTCAGAAGGATCGATGCAGTAGTTTTTGAGATATTGTGCTCACCGACTTTGAAAACGTACTTTCGCGAGAAGAGCATTTAGAGTTTCGAACGACGCTCGGAGCATCCTGACAGGTGTCAACATGCCAGCCTATAACCTGTCAATTTTAATCCGATCACCTCGAAATGTTCAGGGAACATTTAAAAGATGATCCACTGTCAAAATATTTTACTTTTGACAAAAGTAGTTTCGTCTCTTACAACTAGGCACAACCCGTCGAAAAAATATTTATTTAGAATCGTCAAACTATGTATAATGAAAGGAAAACTCTTTTTCTCCTGCTCCCCATTGTTGTCGATTGGAATCCGCTTAGTTGTCCCCGTCCGATTGAATTTTCCCCATCGTCCAACTGATTATGAATTCCTCGATCGAGGGGTGCACCAACCCCGCAACTTCTCGGTTCCATCAGCAATGTAAATTTTATCCATCAGCGCTTGCCCGCGTACGGGGATTCCCCTAATTCCGTTTGAGGACCCGACGAGGCGGCTGATGCCACCATGACTGCGACTACTATCGTTCGAAAGGTTTCAACCGAAACGGTAGAAAATACGGGGAGCTATGTGACTTACGCCCGTTTACTGCCAATCGACGTGTACTCGTGTCCCTTGGATTCCTGGCCCTCTGGCGGTCGCGTCTCGTATCAAAGTGTCCGGGATGCAACGAGAGATCGTAACTGTAGTCTTGCGCTTTGCGGTAACTTGGAGCGAAGGGTAGTACACCCTACTCTCTCTCTATCTTTCTCTCTATCTCTCTCTCTCTCTCTCTCTCTCTCTCCGCTGTCCTCCAGCAATGCCAAGAACTCTCATCGTCATCGTTGGAGAGAATAACCAGAGGGGCCTTGATCGAACTCTGTGGGAATATAGAGAAGGAAGTTTGGTCTCGGAGTTACGGCTGAAGGGAGTGAGACACTCGCCAAGGAACGGGCAATAGTGACGGCTACAGAGAAAAAAAGAGAGAGAGAGAGAGAGAGAGAGAGAGAGAGAGAGAGAGAGAAGGCAAAGGAGAGAAAAAGATTTTAGAGTACTGCATCTCTAGCCACGGGGGAATAAATCGATTCGAGA